>LPNX010079559.1:0-46245 GCA_001517045.1 Pseudotsuga menziesii | reverse complement strand
ATTCCTACCCTGTAACAATGGTCAAGGCCTGTATAACAAAATACTCATTAATCTACTCATTAACAGGTCAATATGTCCCTCGCAGGAATTGATCTGGATGGAGAGGTCAATATGTCTCCACCCAGTACCTACCGACTAGACTCAACTGTCATATATATATATATATATATATATATATATATAATTGAAGGTGTGTCAAAATGCATTATCATGGTTAAATATATAGAGCCTTATAATTGAAGGTGTGTCCAGATGCATTATCATGGTCGATTGACATACAAAATACAACCCAATAATTTAAATTTCATTATTGAGACTAAAACTACAATCAGTACTGCTTGGAAGCTTCGCAAAGACACATATCTGAATTTTAAGAGGAGAAGTCAAAATTCTAGAATGAATAAAAGAAATCCAGCTACTTTTTGCTCTGCAACCTAATGAGGATT
This sequence comes from Pseudotsuga menziesii, assembly GCA_001517045.1. NCBI lineage: Eukaryota > Viridiplantae > Streptophyta > Pinopsida > Pinales > Pinaceae > Pseudotsuga > Pseudotsuga menziesii. The sequence goes on along the minus strand of LPNX010079559.1, from coordinate 45,799 downwards.
TTGAAACCTGCTACTTGTGAAAGGTAATCGAAGCCTTTTTGTTGTTCTTGGAGGAGATATTTTTCCAGAAAGATGACCGCCAGCTGGCCTAGCCCACAAATCTGAGAATGCTTAACCCAAGAGCGGAAATTCTACAGAGATTCATGCCAAACTGAGGTCCTGCACCTTCTATATATATACACCTTGGAAGTTAATGGTTCATATACCCATTAAAGACTTCCCTTTTAGAAGAGTATTGTTTTTGGCAACTTATAAATAATGATAAACTTTCAGTTTTCACATTAAGACACTGTAACGAAGGAACCCTGAGGAAGAGTTCATATCGGTGTAATTGCTTTTGGCAATTTAAAAGTACTGATTAACTTTGGGTTTCCACATTAAGACTGATAAACGAAACAATTCATGTTTATTTGCCCCACCGTACCCTCCCCACACTCCAACACCGTTTTCCTTGTTCACAATTGTGTGCATTAAAGCACATCTCAAGCACCAGTAGCTCCTACCTCTCAAGATGCACTGTTCCATAGTGGCATGCAAGTGAAGAATATCGCCAAAAGGTATCATTATCTTGGCACAAGGAGTCATGTATTAGGAGATCCTTCCATCTTTATTTTTTTGCTAGTAAAATAGAGAAATTGAATTAAATATACAAAATATTACATGCTGAGAAAAGCAGGGTTAGGACTCCCACTCTACAAAGCGAGTCTGTTTGTTTCAGAGTCTCTATACTGAGAATTCCAATTTTCAACTGATTTTACAAGAACTGAAGGTTCTACTTGCTAAATTTTCAAAACAACAGATTAACAAAACTTATCAGCTTGATTTTGATCTGTTTTGTCATCATGAGTCCTGACATTTAAAAAATGGTGGCCCTCCAATATCCCAGCCTCTCAACCCAGGAGCATTAAATGCACCATGGCATCAAATTGGTTGGAATATACTAACTTTTAAAAAATAGTATCCCTCTCATATCCCAAATTTAAGACTAGCAATTGCTACAGAAGATGGAAAGGAACGCTAGAAGGAAAAAAGATGGAAAGTAAAGTAGATATGATGAAGTGAAAAAGAGAGCAGCAAAATAGATGTCCAGAAGAGCTTCCTCTTCATCATCAAAATGGAAAATACAAAAGCATCCTGGAAAATACAAAAGAAACAACTTATATTGAAGTGAATTTGGAAATTTCTTAAAAATGTAGAAACACTATAAAGTAATAATGTTAACCATAGCACATTAGGTTGTTGTATGTGGTACATCTTATTTTTAAAATACTTAAAAAATATTGATGGAAAGGTACATCACAGTTTAGTTTGAGGGAAATCATTAGGAACCAATTAATTTGCTCCTTGCTGGAAGGAGTCCTCTCACCTACATGAGATATGATTAGGTGAAAGAGAGAGTAGCAAAATAGATGTCTAGAAGAGCTTCCTCTTCATCATCAAAATGCACAGTTTCATTTGCTAAAGCATCATGGAAAATACAAAAGAAACAACTTACATTGAAGTGAATTTGGAAATTTCTTAAAAATGTAGAAACACTATAAAGTAATAATGTTAACCATAGCACATTAGGTTGTTGTATGTGGTACATCTTATTTTTAAAGTATATGTGTGCTTCATGGATAGATCTTATGATGGTAAACCGTAGTCACTATGTATGACGATTGTTTTTTTCTAAAAGAATTTAAATTCTGTTGAATCATATATGTGTGTGTAAACTTAAAAAATATAAACTGTGTATATAAACTTTAAAAATATAAACATAAATGTTAAACTTAAAGGATATAAAAAGTTATGTATATGTATGTATTAAGTGTTGACATTTAAATTGAAGTATTGTGGAGCCAAATTTGAACCTAACAAATATTTGTATTTGTTTTTTTCATTTGAAGCCATATATTTGTATCCGATAGACCAACTTTTGTCTATCGGATCCTACTAAGAAATTATTTAGTTTGTTTTAGAATTTTATTCCTATGCTCAAAAACTTGAAGAGAAGCATTCCTAACTCATTGTAGTTTTGATAGGTTAGAAGGTTAAGAAGGTTTGTATTGTAACAAAGATTTTGAAATTGAACTCTAATGTGGGTGTATGTAGGGCATTCTAAGAGAAAGTGTTTTTTATCTTCGATACTCATAGTCTCATAGAGATGACAAATTCTCTTAGCCCACAGTGTTTTAGGAATTATCCAACGCCCTGTTTCACTATGGGGCTCATGACAGTTCGTTCTTATCTTGGCTATATTAATTTTCTTCTTTATATTGTTAAAACAAAGAGATACTTTTGATCTTCTAGATTAGGGTTAATGGCCTCCTTATAATAACTTAATTTAATTTTATCCTCTAAATTTTAATCGCATCACAAATTCTCTTTAAACTTAGATGTTGTAATATTTTTAATTTTATCGATATTTTGCGAAGCGACATTCTCGTCGATTCCCCAAAGGTTTAACGAAGTGAGAGCATCTTTATGCTCACCCCGCTTGAGTCATAAGTGTCTGACAGGATTTTAAAGCAATTTTAGGAAGCCTTTGGTCTCCCATGTTATCTATTTTGTGCTTATACATCAAGTACCTAGTCATAGCCATACTTTCGATGGGGAAAGCCCCACTTTTTATGAGGAGAATAAGATGGGGAGTATTGCTTTTAGTTTTGAGGTTATAAGTTATAAAATGCTTTTGGATTTGCTCAAATTTTCTCCAAGACTCTCTAGAGATATTGCAACCCCAAACTTCACACCCATACAAGATAAGGGGGATGACAAGAGCTTTAAAGAGAAACTTCTTACTATCCCACATCACAAGGTTTGATGCTTTACAATTGTTTTCAAGACCAATTTATAAAATATTTGTAATATCGATGACTTTATTAGGATATTGTAAATTTTCAGACCCCAGGTGATTGTTGTCCTATGTTTCTTTTTAATTAAATATAAGGTTACAAGAATTCTTAGTGCGGTCGAAATCAAATGAAGATTTTGGTGTGGATCTGCACTCATCCCAAAATAGAAATCAGGGAATTGAAACCCTAACCCTGATTTTTTTATAAATATATATTTTATATTTATATTTTTTAATTTTAATGTATAATAAAATCTAATAAAATATAAAAGCAAAAAAACTAAAATGTCAAAATAAAATGATTCATAGATTTCGGTAAATTGTAAAATAATGGATTCTAAACTACCAATTACAAAATACATCAATGCATCATAGATTCATACATCTAACGTCAATCATGATTCATGATTCATCATTATCAATGATCATACATCTACAAGGATTCATACATTAACATTTGACATCTTACATCATACATCATTCATCAATCATTGATTCATCATACTGATACATGTAACAGTACATAAATTTAAGGGCTGATACCCCTCTACATATTACATCTAGAGACTGATGCGTAGAATAGGGGTATCAATATGCTTGTTGGCATGCATAGGCTCCCTGTGTTTCCAACATGCCTATGTGTGCCCTGTTGGCATACACAGGAGCCCGTGCATGCCAACAAGCATACACAACAATCCTGTGCTGCGTATGCTTATTGGCATGCAAAGGAAATCCACACTCTAAAACTAGTTAAAACTAAAAACTTGTAACTAGTAAACTGAAAACTAGTAAAAACTACAATAAACTACCAATTGCTAAACAATAACATTGATGATTGAAGATTTGAAACAATAAACTGTTGTTTAACGCAGAGGAAGACATGAAACAATAAACTGTTGTCTCAGTTGGTACTACAGGCTCTTTGAAGTTGAGTGTCCTCTCTCTATTGTGCGACTGTGATGGTAAGATGTGCGATTGATGTTAGCTCTCTCGCGTTTTTGAGTAAGTGTGGGGTTAATAGGCTCTCCTGTGGGCTTTATTGCCGGTTTGTTTCTTATTAAATTTTGATTTCAAAAAGAGGGGGTATCTGGTTACAGTTGAAGGAACTGATTTCCGATTTTTAGGAATTGGTTTTTTCAACTAGAATCGAATTCCTAATTCCAAGAGAAGATTCCTAAACACAAAATCAAGTCCAACCGACAAAGAATCGTTTCTGATTTTAGGAATTGATTTTGAACCGATTTTTGTGATTTTTAAAGATTTTGGTATGATTCTCCTAATCCTTGATTTCAACGAGATTTCCATACGGAATCTGAGCAGGGGAGGCCGATTTCGATAACTTTGATTAAATAAATCAAATTTGAACTGATTTAAGAACATAATATTTCTGAACATTCAACAATCACACATATAGCTGGAAATGAACAACTGAAGCATAAACACGATACACAAGAATTTTGTCCTTATAATTTTTATTCCATCAAAAACTTTCAAGGACATCTCAACATGAGGTTCACAACTTGCTGAAAAGAAACAACATGCCTACACAGAAACCTGAGAAACTGCTGTACCCTGTACGTGTTAGATTTTCTTAAGATCTGATTAGATTATCTAGGATCTTTATTTGAAAGAATAACAAGTACAACAAAATGCATAAGATGTAAAAGATGCACAAGACACAAAGATTTTCATTGGGGAAACCATAAAGGAGAAAACCTCGCAAACTTCTTCATAATAGTAAGATGATCAAAAGCAGTAATAAGATATGTTCAGCAGCCATATTTCTCTCCTCCTATGACTGTCTTTCTCTCTCCAACGCCTTAGAGAGTGTGTGAGGTGTGTATAAATGAGGGAGAGCACCTCCCTATTTATACCCTTTCAAGTCACCTACCAAATATAAGACTCGAGCCTACATGTCATATCACATGGGGCCCACTTTTCCTAGAGAGACCACAATTACATATTACATGATGTTACACTGGGGACTATTGCCTCGACTTACTGTTAAATTTTAAGAGGTAGTGATGTTTTAATACAAGTAATAAACATAAGTGCATGAACATATAAATTCAGATTCAGAATAGTGCTGCTAATAAAACTTTAAACAGTAATAAATCAAGAACATAATTTTCTTCTCTTTCAACTTAACGCTCTGCTGGTCACTGCGTTAATTTTAACGCTCTGCTGGTCATTGCGTTAAGGTAGTTCATTGAGATGTTATGCCATGTACAAGCATAAATAAATAAAGTGCATGAGACAGCATTAAGGAATCACAACCATTATTTGGATCCGTCTTATACTCAGATAGTTTTGAGTTTGATCTTGTCACCGAAGGGACAAGTCAAACTGGGTAAACCATATACGTATCTTGAGAGAGAGATTTAAAGCAGACAGAAACATACCTTGGACTCTAAGAGAGGTTTCAATCAAAAGCACATGCTTAAGTAATTCAGTCATACCCATAACAATCATGCTAAGGAAACACAGTCACTTAGCACAAGAGACACTCAGTTATACTGAGCACAATCATACTCTCTGACATTCATGTTGAGAAAATCACAGTCCACTCTTGAAGGATAACCTCACAGTCACTCAGGGAAAGAAACTATAATATCCCAAATACTGATATTCTCTAATGTTCTATGATAGTGTTGACTCGTACACTCAACCTCATACAAATTTGCAAAATAATTGTGCATGCAAACTCACCATGCAAAAATGCCCTAAAATATAGCTGAATTAGGGTTAGGGTTTTGCAGAGAGAAATTAACACTTACCATTGATATTTTGGCTGATAATGACTCCAAAGATAGTTGCATGCATAAGGATCCGGATGGGTGGTCTAATAATGCTCTTTTCCTACGGTGTTACCGCCCCGTAGTGCCGTAAAAACCCTCCAGATTGAAGGTGACTTTTTTGTAGGAGGAGAGGTCCGTTCGGGCTGAAACTTTCTGAGCTTGTCTGTCTGTTGATGCCGGAGAGATGGCCTGGCACATGCAGAGGTTTGGCTGCCTCTAAGTGCCCTAGCGAATTGATTAGCAGTTCTGTTGCTCACACCCCCAACTGATTTGTTTGGCGGATAGCTGCTCCAGGTGAGCAAACTGATGGTTGATAATCACTGCATATCGTAGGATAGGCCTGCTGAGAAAGAGGAAGCTGACATGCAAAGGAAAGACTGGGTTTTGTGGTCCCAACGAATCCTTCTGTGTTTTCCCCGCTACTTCCGGCTGCAAAACGTGGATCTACTAATAACCCTTCAGAATGTGGTGGTTCTCCGAACACTGTAGTATATGATGGATGCAATGGATAAACCTGGATGATCTATCCCAATAAGAGACTAGGGCAGATATCTCACTGCCAAACCCTCGTTAGCTGAAGACACCGTCTCCAACCCCAACTGCTGCGGCTGCACACTGTACTGCTGCTCGAAACTCCAAAATCAATCAACAATAACAATAGATCTTCCTTTAGTCCCATAACCCTTAAATAGATCTTCATATGCTTTTAGGGTTTGCATGTCACTTTAAGGGTTTATGCTTCACTTTTGCATGCATGCAATTCTAATTTGATGTTGACTTTAACACTGACTAAACAAGGCCGCATGCTCCGCATGCTTTAGGATATGAACTCTGATGGCCTTCTTTCTACACTGATGACTTAATAATATTGAATTGATGTACATTTATGCTCCTAGTGCTATTACTTAGTTATTCCCTTTTTATAAAAAATGGAACATTATAGTCCTCCCTCGCCAAAGATTGCTTGTCCTCAAGCAATGCCAACGCAACTCCACAATCAATCAAACTGAACCAACTGAATCTGGGGATGATCCTAGGGTCCCAAATTATCCTAGGAGATTTGTAGCACCCTCTGCTCAAAGCACTGCACTGCACGTTACCATCACAAGATATCCCATAGAAGCCTCCTATAAGTAGAGTAACTAACCAGGTTGTAAACGAGGTACCATCACAATAGACCTCCTGAAAACATCCTCTAGCAATCACCAAACTACCAGTCACTGTAATCCCAAGGTCCCAAATCAATCTGAGAATTGCAGAGGTCAAAATGCATCCACCGCTACCCTGCGTAGTATCGACACAAGGAGCATCCTGAAGACTCCCAAGTAACCCCATCAGTAAATATTGTATCCATCCCTCATAAGGTCTCCCACCTGGATCCCAATGCAAACTTGTGCATCTTTCATCCCAAATATTCCAAGGCTCTTGTGGGACTATACCCTTGGCTAGGAATGTCTTCCTAAGAATCGCCCACTCAATAGGACACCAACTCTTAATCTCTCTCCAATCCAATCCCCAAAAAGGACCTTGTCCATAAGCACCATCACAAGGAATAATTCTACCAATATGACATTTTGCCCTTCTGATTTCAATTGGAATGCTCATATACTGTTGCCCAATTTCTCGTTCCTGGCCAACCTGTAAAAACCATCCTCCATTATGCAAATGTGGACTCAAGCTACTGCAAGCCTTGTCTATGTACTCCTGAAGAGGACTGCTTTGAAATGCAATAGTATGTTTCTTCAGTTGCCCCATCAAGGAATCTAACTGCTCTTCAATACTAGAAAGCCTGACCCCTGACTCGATACATACAACTCGAAGAGATGTAAGCTCAACATCTCGCTGTAATATGGTGTCCCGGAGTATCTTGGTCTTCTCTTTCATTGCTAGAATGCTTTCTTTAACACATTCAATCTTCTTTCGGTGACTATCATCTGGAAGCTCTATCTCATGCATGTATAAACTCTCCCTTACCTCCATGTGTGACTGCTCACTGTCTCGACTGCTGTGCTCATTGCCTTGCACCTCATGTATTTCGCCTATCATAACTGTCTGGACTCCTGCTGTAGGTGATGAAGAGTGTACCAACTCCAATTTATCACACGACTTGTCCATAATTTGACTAGCGAATGTGCTTGTGTCGCTAGACTCACAGGATGGCTCTAATGCGATCTCCTCATGCACATCCTCATCATGTACTGTTAACTCCAAATGAAGCTCACCAACAACCCGTACTTCATGCTCATCTTTCTTCCCTCCCCCAACTATGCCTTTAAGGAGATCCTCATACAAATCCTTGGGCTGGCTCCTAAACTTGATGGTGTAATAATCTTGAAAGGACAATGCTACACATACCTCATCACCCAAGGCTAGATACTCCTGATATCGAGGCAAGTATTGAAGTACTGCTAACCTCTGCCAATTTCCAGTCAATATCCTTCTCATTGTCTTCATGTTCTCACAAGCTGGCAAATAAAAACCTTTGTTCTGACATGCACTTCACCAACATCATTGACATGCATTTGCATGTACAAGCATGCATCAACATACACTTTTATTCAATTGCTATGTTCCCACACCTGGCAAGGATCATGTTCTGATACCACTGTAATATCCCAAATACTGATATTCTCTAATGTTCTATGATAGTGTTGACTTGCACACTCAACCTCATACAAATTTGCAAAATAATTGTGCATGCAAACTCATGCAAAACTGCCCTAAAATATAGCTGAATTAAGGTTAGGGTTTTGCAGAGAGAAATTAACACTTACCACTGATATTCTGGCTAATAATGACTCCAGAGATAGTTGCATGCATAAGGATCCGGATGGGTGGTCTAATAATGCTCTTTTCCTCCGGTGTTACCGCCCCGCAGTGCTGTAAAAACCCTCAAAATTGAAGGTGACGTTTTTGTAGGAGGAGAGGTCTGTTCGGGCTGAAACTTTCTGAGCTTGTCCGTCTGCTGATGCCGGAGAGATGGCCTGGCACATGTGGAGGTTTGGCTGCCTCTAAGTGCCCTAGCGAATTGATTAGCAGTTATGTTGCTCACGCCCCCAACTGATCTATTTGGCTGATAGCTGCTCTAGGTGAGCAAACTGATGGCTGATAATCACTGCATACCGTAGGATAGGGCTGTTGAGAAAGAGGAAGCTGACATGCGGAGGAAAGACTGGGTTTTGTGGTCCCAACGAATCCTTCTGTGTTTTCCCTGCTACTTCCGGTTGCAAAACGTGGATCTACTAATAACCCTTCAGAATGTGCTGGATCTCCGAACACTGTAGTATATGATGGATGCAATGGATAAACCTGGATGATCTATCCCAATAAGAGACTAGGCCAGATATCTCACTACCGAACCCTCGCTAGCTGAAGACACCGTCTCTAACCCCAACTGCCGCGGCTGCACGTTGTGCTGTTGCTCGAAACTCCAAAATCAATCAACAATAACAATAGATCTTCCTTTAGTCCCATAACCCTTCTTAAATAGATCCTCATATGCTTTTAGGGTTTGCATGTCACTTTTAGGGTTTATGCTTCACTTTTGCATGCATGCAATTATAATTTGATGTTGACTTTAACACTGACTAAACAAGGCCTTCATGCTCCGCATGCTTTAGGATATGAACTCTGATGGCCTTCTTTTTACACTGATGACTTAATAATACTGAATTGATGTACATTTATGCTCCTAGTGCTAGGACTCCTAAGTTATTCCCTTTTGATAAAAAACGGAACATTACAGAAACCCAACACACAGAGGTAAAACCCATAAGTACTCACGCTGAGATAAACCGTAGATACAAGGTAAACCCGTAAGCAATCACACAGAGATAAAACCGTGAGAATAAACTGATGAAGATATCAAGCAAAGAGTAGAGATCACCGTGGATAGAAATCGCTGAAGATAGACTCACAGAGATTAATCATAGAGGTAAGACTTAGCTAAAAAAAAAACGCAGAGGTAAAACTCAGTCCAACAAATCGCAGAGAGTAGACTCAGCTCAAAAAACGCAGAGGTAAAAAAACCCTGTCCAACAAATTGCAGAGAGTAGACTCAGCTCAAAAAACGCAGAGGTAAAACTCAATTTAACAAATCGCAGAGAGTAGATTCGTGAAGAAATAGAAGGTCATCACCGTGAGGGAAAACGCATGCAGCGGGTGAATGAAAAGAACAGATAGCCCGTGAAGGGAACCGCAGATAACTTGAGAAGGGAAGTGACGCAGACAGCCCATAGATAGCCGTGAAGGAGAACGACAGACAACTTGAGGAAGGATGAACGCAGTCAACCCATAGGCAAATCGCAAATCGCAGAGAAAAAAAATATAGACAGCCCGTGAAAATAAACACGTGAAGATAAGTGGAGAGGCTTCCGAAATCCATTATCACATAAAAATACCCTCATCTTTTTATAAGGTTAAGTAGTGTAAAAGATTCACGTTTAGGATAGTGCTGAGGGTCCACAATAAATAATCCAAACCATAAAATAAAAATTTTGACCAATAGCGTAATAAAAAAAAATCCAAACAGTAAACATAAAATAAAAACTTTAACCAATAGAGTAATATAAAATAATCCAAACATAAAATAAAGATCTTAAACATGAGATACGATTAAATAGTCCAAAAGTCTTTATTAATAAAATCATAAAGATTTTATTAATAAGACTATAAAATAATAAATTTAAATAAAGTCATAAAGTGAAAGTCCATAGGTCCAATATAAAGTAAATAGTCCAAAACTACAAGTGGGTCAAGGGTCCCTTAACAAAACATAAGGTAACCATAACAATATATGGTCCAATGGTTTTTAATAAACCGGTATGTAAATAAACTCCATAAAGTAGGAGTCATCATAGTCAAAGGTGCACATAAGTGAGGGTGCTAGGACCAAGTATGAATAGGACCCATAGTCAACAACCACAAGATCAAAGTGAACCGTAAGGGTGGACAATCATTCAATTAGGACAAATAAGACCAAAGACTTTTCTCTCTCAAGGTACATAGTTTTATATATTTTGTCATCACTGTATAAAGGGGAAGATCCAAACGGATGGTACAATCCTTTTTTCCTTAACACTGCTCCTAAGGGTTAGGTACTAAGGACATCGTCAAGGGGTGGCTAGTCCCTTGAGAAGCAACCTAGCAATAACCGATTAGGAGAGGGGACATCATTATCTTCCATTCTTAATGAATGGCTTTCAGCCTCAGGCTGAGTTTCAGTGTCACACTGAATTAGCTTGATCAATCCCTGGACCCTGACCGGGTCTTCCATTCTCTCGCAGAATGGTTCCTAGAACTAAGCTGAGTATCAGTCTCACACTAAAAGTTGATCAACTACCTGCAGGACCTACTTGGACATCATGTCCTTGGTTCAAGACCAGAATATATCTCTGCCTCTACTTGCAGGCTCTACTTGGAGATCGTGTCCCTGGTTCCAAACCAGAATACCCTAGAGGCATATAGGGGCCCTAGCCATATGCTAGAGGCTTTGCCATGGCATCAACCTGCTTCGTCCTAGAGCAAGAACCCTAGGAGACTACTGGGGGCCCTAGGGTGCCTTCTAGGGTCTTACTCTAACCTAGTTGACTAGGGTACCATCCTCTATGAGAATGGGTCTCGTAGCTGCACAAACTTTAACACTTACAACGGAGGTTGTACCTCAAGGTCTAGACACAATTTAGACAGGGGTAACACACATCCCCAATGGAGGTACAACAACATACAATGATAATATACATCGGAATATCTTCCGAAGTTACAAATACATCAACACTCCCTCTTAACTAGGAAGGTATTCTCTCTCTATATAGTCATCAACACATCTGGTCAGGTCTTCATCACATCATCATCATCATGGAGTCATAGAGTCTTCATCATAGCTGCTGCCATCATCTTCTTATAATTTGATCATCGTCCCATACTATCTGCCATCAGAAGTTTCTACAGTGCCAACCCTTTTTCATGCTGGATGTAGGCCTAGCCCTCTGCCAGGTCTTCATCTACAGTGCCAACCCTTTTTCATGCTGGATGTAGGCCTAGCCCTCTGCCAGGTCTTCATCTACAGTGCCAACCCTTTTTAATGCTGGATGTAGGCCTAGCCCTCTGCTAGGTATTCATCTATAGTGCCAGCCCTTTTTCATGCTGGATGTAGGCCTAGCCCTTTGCCAGGTCTTCATCTACAGTGCCAGCCCTTTTTCATGCTGGATGTAGGTCTTCATCTACAGAGCCAACCCTTTTTCATGTTGGATGTAGATCTATAGTGCCAGCCCTTTTTCATGTTGGATGTAGGTCTTCATCTACAGAGCCAACCCTTTTTCATGCTGGATGTAGGTCTACAGTGCCAGCCCAAATACACCAACACTCCCTCTTAACTAGGAAGGTATTCTCTCTATACAGTCATCAACACATCTGGTCAGGTCTTCATCGCATCATCATCATCACGGAGTCATAGAGTCTTCATCATAGCTGCTGCCATCTTCTTATAATTTGATCATCGTCCCATGCTATCTGTCATCAGAAGTTTCTACAGTGCCAACCCTTTTTCATGCTGGATGTAGGCCTAGCCCTCTGCTAGGTCTTCATCTACAGTGCCAGCCCTTTTTCATGCTGGATGTAGGCCTAGTCCTCTGCCAGGTCTTCATCTACAGTGCCAACCCTTTTTCATGCTGGATGTAGGTGTTCATCTACAGAGGCAACCCTTTTTCATGTTGGATGTAGGTCTACAGTGCCAACCCTTTTTCATGCTGGATGTAGGTCTAATGTGCTAGCCCTTTTTCATGCTGGATGTAGGTCTACAGTGCCAACCCTTTTTCATGCTGGATGTAGGTCTTCATCTACAGAGCCAACCCTTTTTCATGCTGGATGTAGGTCTTCATCTACAGAGCCCTCTGCCAAGTCTTCATCATCTTCAGATCATCTCATTGTCACACAAAGCACAACCTAGATACACATAACACAACACTCACATTCACCGGCATGGTAGGACACACCTACTACCATCCGGGAAAGGTTCCAACACTTACATCCATCGGCATGGTAGGACACATCTACTACCATCTGGGAAAGGCTCATGTGTATCACTTCCTCTTGGAGGGAACCTTGATTTGAAGATCACCAAGCTTCTCCCTGAAGTATTCAAACTTCACTCTGGCCATTTCTAGCATAGAATCACATTAGGACTAATTACGTCCAAGGATAACCTGCGAGCTTCGCCAGGACTGATTACATCCGAGGACAACCTACAGGACTGATTACGTCTGAGCAACCTACGAGCTTCGCCAGGATTTTATGCTCAGACATCCTGTCTTGCAGGCTATGCTAGAACTCATCACTCCCTCTTTCGAGAGATCTCGATCTGGATCACATATTGGAGCTTCACTGCTCCTCTCTGCATCGTACAAAAAAGCAAGTCAGATCAATCAGATCAAATAGTATCTTTCAAAAGAAACATATTACCTCACAAATAGCCGAGCAAATGGCAACATATTTTGCCTCCACTGTACTCAGCGCCATGCAGGACTCCATCCTACCAAACCAGTAGCTCATACTGGATCTCAAACTGAAGAAGATACCCGAGGTGCTCTTCTTCCTAGTGGCGCAACCAATCCGAATCAACATAACCATGCAAGTTAGTCTTCTGATTCGTATCATACTTGAGCCTATACTCAATTGTACCCTTCAGGTACCTCACTGCATGCTTTGCAACCAGGTACCTTCTTTGGAAGACTTAGCATTCTTCTTCTTCTTTGGTTCTTCTTCTTCTGCTGTAGATGCTTGGAAACTTCTTTTAAACCTTTTCTTTGACTGCCTACAGTCCCTGGCATAATGTCCCATCTTGTGAGAGTTAAAACATTGAATTTTTGATACATCCAATTGCTTACCTTGGGGCTTCTTTTCTTTGTTCTTTGGAGGGAAGGGTTTCTTGAACTTCTTTGTCTTGGCTGTAAGGGCAAGGTTCCCTTCCTTAACACCATTAGCTTTGCTTTGAATTCTGCATTCTTCTTCCAAATAGTCATGCCAAATGTTACATTTTTATCATTTAATCAATATGATCTAGGATCTTATCTGAGAGAATAACATGCACAACAATAATCACAAGAGACAAGAGACACAAAAGATTTTCCTCGGGGAAACCGTAAAGGAGAAAACCCCGCGACTTCCTCAGAGATAGAATGAGCGCCAATAGCAAAAGTAAAACCCAAAAACACAAAGATGATCTCCAACACCTATTCTCTCTCTCACTTGTGCGAGCTCCTCCTCTCTCACTCATGCGCTACAGTTGAGTGAGTGTGTGTTTCAAATAGAGAGTCTCACTCTCTATTTATACTAGTTTTCCACTTGACAATTACTCTACAGGGCCGACCTCACTAGGAGAGTCTAATAACCCTAATACCCCTCAACTATGGGGACTATTGCCCCGACTTACAACGGAGGGTTAACCTCAATGACTTTACATGACTTTCTAATATTAATGACTCTCCTGATCGGAGGAACAAACATCTTTGTCGGGGTACAATGAAATACAATATAAAATATACAAATGAATACATTCCGAAGTTACAAATACATCAACACTCCCTCTTAACTAGGAAGGTATTCTTTTGACACAGTTCATTAGCACAAGTCTTCATCATTAGATCATCATCAAACCTGGAGCATCATCATCACTGCTCCCATTATCTCGAGCAAATGGTGCTATCTCTCAATTCTACTCGTCATAGGAAGCTCTATAGAGCCAACCCTTTTTCATGCTGGATGTAGGTCTCAACACTTATATCCGACCATGGGAAGCCCATCCTGCCACCATGTCGGAAAGGCCCAACACTTACATCTGACCATGGGACGTCCAACCTGCCACCATGTCAGAAAGGCCCATCACTTACATCCATCGGCATGGTAAGACACACCATCTACCATCCGAGGAAAGGCCCAACACTTACATCCACCGGCATGGTAGGACACACCATCTACCATCCGGTGAAAGGCTTTGCACTTACATCTGACCATGGGAGGCCCTGCCTGCCACCATGTCAGAAAGGCTTTGCACTTGCATCTGACCATGGGAGGCCCAACCTGCCACCATGTCAGAAAGGCTCTGCACTTACATCTGACCATGGGAGGCCCAGCCTGCCACCATGTCAGAAAGGCACTGCACTTACATTCGACCATGGGAGGCCCAGCCTGCCACCATGTCGGAAAGGCACAACACTTATATCTGACCATGGGAGGCCCATCGTGCTACTATGTTAGAAGGGCTCAACACTTGCATCCGACCATGGGAGGCCTAGCTTGCCACCGTGTCGGAAGGGCTCACAGACTCATCACTTACCCTTGGAGGGAACCTCGATCTGACGAACACCAAGCTTCTCTCTGAAGTACTCAAACTTCACTCTGGCCATTTCTAGCATAGAATCACATCAGGGATGATTACGTCCAAGGATAACCTACGAGCTTCGCCAGGACTGATTACATCAGAGGACAACCTGTTATCACCATCCTTGTAGTTGCCTATGAGGTGGATTCAGGATGGATGGTAGAGGGGCAGGCAACTAAGGAGGTGGAACCAAGACTGCCTAGACTCCCAAATGGATGGTTGTCACGCCAATCAAGGTAGTCTTCGCTTTATGTTATCTAAGTCCGAGACAACAAAGGGGGAGACCTAGATCTACTCTCGACAGGATAGATCAGATCTAGACACCAGATCAGATCAAGTAGGCTTGAGGTACATAAGGTGTGGTAATAGAAGACCCTAGATCTATGGGAGATGTTACTAGGTGTGCCAAGGCTTTGGATTAGGGTTTTGGAAGTGTTAAGTTCGATCCAAAGTGGAACCAAGGTAACTTATGGGGTGGATACAAGATCTTGGGTTGAGGTACTAGCAACCGATGAAGATAACTGCTGCCTTGGGAATTGTAACAAATGCAGGGTGAGTAAAGACAGAGTTGGGACTATCTAGTACCAAAGGGATAGACTCAATGAAAGATGTGACAATATCAAAGTATCCGAGTCATCAAAGGAAAGTCAACTTTTAGGGAAAATAGGTCAAAAGAGGACTAGCGCTAGGCTTTGAGATCAGTGTCTGTTGGGCCTTGGGCAATGGAGTCAGTATCTGCACAGCGTTAGAGTGAATCCACTTGGGATATGCCCTGATCTATGGACCCAAAAAAGTGTTTGGCCCGGAAAATTTAGTTTGCAGGGGAAACCAACAGAAGGAGGGCTAGCGCTAGTGTTTGGAGGGACATATCCTCAGATCTAGGACAATCTAGGAGGCATCACCTCAGCGTTGGAGGAGAAATGGGATGTGGATGACCTGATCTACAAACCCAAGTTGGAAAAATAGGGGTGGCCCTACGGGCGGACATGGTTACGGGGACAGATGGAATAGGACCATAATTATAATTAAACATTGAAAAACATTCCAACCTATACACTCAACCTACTATAACTATACATTAAACGGAGGATAACTACAGGAGCCGTGATAAAGCACGAGACAGTTAATACTTTTCAGTCTAAGCCCCCCTTGAATGAGGTGCTGATCCTACTTTGTTACTAGTTTTATGCTAACAGGAGCTTATTCAGAAAAAAACAGATCCAGGAAAGTGAGAAAATGACTAGGAGTGCTAGGGTGCTGAAAGTTAGTTTCTCAGATCTAGGGCCACCTGGCAGCAACTAGCTCAGTGTTGGAGGTGTTTTGGAATGAGGAGGACCCGATCTACGAACCCAAGTGATTATTTTCTGGAAAAAGTCGGATTTGGAAAAGTAAAAAATTTCAGTGGGGGGCGCTGGGGTTTTAACAGTACGTTTTTCAGATCTAGGGAAAACCAACCACTTTTTGGACAGCGTTGAGGATGAATTACTGAGAGGGATGCCCAATCTACAAAACCCAACAATGGTTTGTCCAAAGATCGAATGGTTCCCCGATTAAGTATTTTTGGATTTTTTAATATTTTGGAGTTTTCAGTAAATTGAAGAAAAGCAGGTATAATGGATTGAGATCATGGAAGAAAAGAACCAACTTGTAGATCTTACCTAGAAAACCTTGTAGATGCCTTGATGATGATGATCCTTGTCATCCCGATCAATTTGAGAAGATTGAAGCGAGTTCTATGTCCAGTGTTTGCCCGAGGAAGTCAATGCGCCCTCTCTTTTGCACAACAAATGTCAACCATATCAGATTTGTTGCCACATGAGAAAAAAGTTAAATGCTACAGAAAAATAGCAAGAGAAAATCATAGATCGCAATGACACTAATGAAACCCCCCAGATAAAAAACGAAGACAATCCAAGCGAGTTGAGGTCCCCCTGCAAAAAAGCCCAAGTTGAAGTCGTCCTCATGTAGACAAGACAATGATCTCCAAAAAAATATAGATCTCATACAATTTCCCGAATGCTAGGAAGTAAAAGACTTTCCAATCACCATCTAAGAACATCAGATGCAAAGGAGATCCAAAAAATATCCACAAGAAAAGTTTTCTATTATCCAGATCAAAGAGCCAAAGACCCCTTACAAATGAGAAGCTCTCTTCTTTAAATAGAAATGAGAGAACCAAAATCCTAACCACTTTCAAAACGAGTGGCTAAGATTAAAAGATATAAATGTTCTAATCAATGGTTGAGATGAGCTCAACATACAATACATGGATCAATATAACCATAAAGTACCAAAGTGGACTAGATCACCCATAAAGAGGGTGCCCCACTCAACAAGAAATAAATGAAGCACATGGTGGGTCCATGGTGTTAACTAACTCTCTCTGGGTGCCCCAAGGCACAATAAAATAATATAATATTTTAATTTTTTGACTTTGTGCCTCCTTGAGGAAATCGTGAGCCTCCCAAAAGCTCCAGAAAATAATATAAAAATGCCTGAAAAAATAGGCGTGGGCCCAATCAGGTGCTGCAACTGCTAGAGAAGGTACGGAGGACATCACTCTCATCATCATGACTCATCCCATGTCATTTCCTTACCTTAGTAGCCCAAATCGATTTCTTCAATAGCCATTTAATCATTTTTTAATCTGCCTCGGGAAATGTGAACCTGCCAAAACAGCGTCCTAGGGTGCCTGCGTTGTCCAACTGAGCCCACCAGGCTTTCTGGGATGGGGGTACTATGGTTCAATCAAGTGGCTGCACCCCTTATGCCCCATACAACGCCCTAGGGGATCCAATAAAAACTTCTCTGTGAAGCATCAGAAGGATAAAATGAGCCTGACCATCTCTGCAAGTGCTCGGAACTGAAAATAAGCTATTTCATTAGACTCGGAGAGTCCAAATCCATTTAGGGTGTATACTCATACCCTTTCTTGGTCTCTGCCTGATCATCAACAATATCCAATAAACAATATAATCACCTGTAAATGACCAGATACCAATAATATAACTCACACTATCATCCATCTGCTGCAAGTGTGATAAGGTTAAGACATGCTCTACAAATCACTTAAGCAACAATCATAACAAGTAGCAGTCACCTCACTGGCGATACATCAACCAAATACATATATAGGGTTTTATTTATTATTACTCAGACTAGACTTTCAGGACTATACTCACTTCATAGTTGTAGCCAATTTGCTAGTGAAGGGTGAAGGCTGAAACTGGCAAGGCTAGGGAAAATGAGGACTACCAACTTAACATCATGACACTTTGGATATGGAAAGGAAATACTCACTATAACCACATGCCGGACAAACAACTACATAGGCAATGGTAGTGCCTTACAAATGGTTGAGTTGTTCAGAGAGTGCTTATTCAACTTAGGCATCATGTCTACATCAAGTTTGATCCAGGTTCATTAGGATCATCAATTTTATTTCCATGGCCTTTTTGGCCTATATGACCCTTTGGGACTTCACCAGTGCTTAAAAGCATAGCTAATCGCAGCTTTCATCTGGGACCTATTCAAATTTATAAGGTCAACAATATTTGGATATAGCATATATTTAACCATTGCTTTTGGGACCTTTTCTTATACCCTTCGAGGGGTATTTTAGCATTTAATTGCCCTTGCCCTTTGCTCACATATGTTAAGAAACACATTTTAGAATTTACATTTTTCATGGGCGCATATAAATATTTCCAATACAAGTAGTACATGATCTTTCAGTTTTAGCCAACAACATCTCAAGTGACTAGGGGGAGTTCTGCACAGTGCCAAACATCGAGACAATCGACCATAATGATTTAGGCATACAATCCAACTCACCAAAGGTAAGTTTTGTCACCAACTCAAAGCCGAGACACAATATAAACAAGGAGGTTTGTCCAACAAAGGTTCTAGCGGGGAAAGGTCCTCCATGCCACAAGTCAAGGAGTAAGTCGGGTTAAAACAAAACTGGAAGGTAATGGATGGGTGGAGACAGTGAAAGATGAAGCCAACATTAGCAAGCCGAAGAAATGGTGGGAATGACTACCTCTATTCTCCCTAAGGAGGGTAAAACCAATGAGTATAGATCAGGAACTTCCAAGTCTACGTAGGGACATCAATACATAATACAAATACATCCAAGTCCATATATTTATGACCGCCAAATCATGACACTAAATGCTAGTATATGTCACAAAGATGAGTATAAGGGCAATGATAACCATAACACAATATAATAAATGCCGAGTCATAATCATGTAAATAATCCATCTGAACCATCATCTGTTTAATGAGAAAACACTAACACCAATCTAGGCATCACTAACTGCTCTGCAAATGACTGAATGGCTACATCAGTGCTCGAATCTGAGTGTCCCGAGACTCAGTCCTGACATGGGAGAGTATAATAGTCCACTAACAAAATAATGATCCGTCAAAACTGCTCATCTCAACATCTCATATGTAAGAGATCTGGCTGAAAAATGTACGGTATCTTAAAAATAGAATATGGTAGCCCGACTACTATATATGTGATAACACAACTTATAGGACTGATTACGTCTGGGCAACCTACGAGCTTCGCCAAGATTTTATGCTCAGACAACCTGTCTCACCGACTATGCTAGAACTCATCACTCCCTCTTTCGAGAGATCTCGATCTGGATCACATACTGGAGCTTCATTGCTCCTCTCTGCATCATACAAAAAATGCAAGTCAGATCAATCAAATCAAATAGTAGCTTTCAAAAGAAACATACTACCTCACAAATAGCTGAGCAAGTGGCAACATATTTTTCCTCAGCTGTACTCAACACCATGCAGGACTCCATCTTGCCAAACCAGTAGCCCATACTGGATCTCAAATTGAAAAAGCAACCCAAGGTGCTCTTCTTCTCAATGGCACTACCAATCCGAATCAACATAACCATGCAGGTTAGTCTTCTGATTCGTATCATACTTGAGCCCATACTCAACTGTACCCTTCAGGTACCTCACTGCATGCTTTGCAACCAGGTGAGCATGTCTCGGATCCGTCAGGAACTGGCTCAAGTCGTTCACAGCAAAGCATGTGTCTGGTCTTGTATTCTTCAGGCACATTAATGAACAAATCATCTTACGATACATCATGGCATCAACCGTCTCTGATGAAGCATCACTCAATAGCTTCAGGTTCAATGCCATAGGTGTGGCCATGGCCTTGCAGTCCATCATCCCGAACCTCTTCAAGATCTCCACTGCATACTTCCCTTGTCCAAGGGAGATTCCATCCGCACTCTGCCACACCTCCATGCCTAGAAAGTAGTGCATCATGCCCAAGTCCTTCATCTCGAACTTGGCAGCAAGTGTCTTTCTTGCAAATTTAAAGAGTTCCTCTTTTCCTGTCAGGAACAGGTCATCGACATATAACAGGAGCATCGCTGGTCTTCTGCCTTCAACCTTGAAGTAAAGGTTGGAATCCGCTTTTCTCCTAGAGCCACCAGTAAGCTTTCCATCTTGTCGTATCATGTCGAACCTTAGGATCTTCTGCATTCACTCCCTTTGAAGTGGAGCATCATTCTCCCTCTGCCTTTCATACTCTATGTATTGAAACATTCTGTACTAGAGTGACAAGTAGCTTCCTCTGCTACTAATATTCTATGTATCTATCTAGGGTCACTGGATACCAAGATCCTCTATCCCTAACCTTTTGAAAAGTTCTTCTCACACCCATCTGTGAGCTTGTCATCCTTTATAGGCTTTCATCTTCAACCTTGTAGCAAAGGTTAAGATCTTCATCACTCTAGATGATATTCAAGTTCTTCATGTATGTGTTATCCCATGGGTGCCTTTTGAGCTCGTACAAGGCCTTCTTTAATTTGCACACGAGTCTGCCTGTCATGTGTCTCAACTTCCAGTGGCTGCAAATGTCTCTTCATAGTCTATGCCTTCTTTCTGTGAGAAGCCTCGTGCTAAGAATCTTGCTTTGTATCCCACGATGTTGCCATCTACTGCATGTTGAATCTTGTAGATCCATATGGAAGACACTACGGACTTCCTTTCAGGTCTCGATATCGCATCCTAGACATCATTCTTCTTGAACTGGTGCTCTTCTTCCCTTTCTTCTTGGCTGCTACTTATTAGCTGGAAGGCTCTGCATCAATGATGTCGCTCAACAGTGTCACATAACTGCATTGTGTTTGAGGCCTCTTTCTTTCTTTGAAAGTATCGTCATATTATTCTTCATCTTGGATTATTTCTCGTGCCCAAGGTGGTCTTCATCTCTCGAGGTGGATCTACCTTTCTCTTTTAATTCTTCTGAAGCTTTTTCTTTCGCCATGGTGTCTTTGAACCAGGAATCTTGAGGTTCATCTTCATGTTATGCTTATTGGAGTGAATCTTGAACTGTCGTCACTTATTCTTCGGGACAAGTCTCATCCTTCTTTTCTTGTAGGCGATTGTAGGCGATTTTTTCTACAAATCAAATGTACCAATTGTATGGTTAGAAACATTTCTTAAGGCATATTCATAATGGTAAATTCTTATGCATAAAGATGTAATTATACAACTATTTTAGCCAATACAACATTCATCCATATCTCACGGAAACTTTCTAGATGCCTTCTATCTCTACCATGACATCATTGAGATTGTGCACTAGTCCAATATGTCAGCAAAGAGGTTTCATTCTAGATAAGTCGCAATGGAGAGTTGTATATCACCATGGGCTACTTACCCATTACATGCATATTAGTAGTATACTGTCATTAATGCAAATATTCTATCATGCATAACACATCAACTGAATATATAAAAATGCATAACCAAACAATGACAATTGAATACTTATCTTTATTTGTTTCATGGGTAGACTCCTTCTTGAGCCTTTAGCTTCATTATCTTCTTCATTTATAACATCATCATTTCTTATCCAAATGCTAAGATGGATAAGAGGTTCTTCAAGAATTGAGTCCTTCATATTCCTCATCGCTTGAGGGATCTTCTTTGAATCGTGAGAGTTTGATATTCAATTGCTCCCATATTCTCTTCTCTTATTATGAGTCGAGCTTCTTCTTGTGTGCACTCTTCGTAGAGTTTGCTGAAGGTAATCACTTCCTTCTGGCACACATTCCTCGAATGAATGAATCCCATGATCCTGGGAGGCCATTCAAGGTGGTTATAACAATATCTTATTCATCTTCGGTTGCTTCGTCATAGCATCGAACACTTCCTTTTGGTGTCTTCAAGGATGACAGATGAGGGCTGAGATGATCTTTAATAGAATCTGCATTGATTCTCTTGGCTCTAGCCTTAGCCTTATCTTCCTCTGGCTCTTAGAAATTCCTTACTGAAATACTGATCTAAGTCAATTTATTCAAGGATCACGGAGTTCCTATACTTCCATACTTGGAAGTTGTCAGCTTCACCAAGCTTGTTATCAAGCTGGTGTGATTAGTCATTTTGAAATGAGAACCTCAAATGTAAATAACAAAAGATTAGATCTTATTGATTTGAGGTGTCCGACCTGGTTTCGGAGCTGACTGATCTAGGGTTGGTCAAAGAAATCCTAATTTTCAAAACTTGGAATCTTTCAGATTCGATTGGATAGAAAGATGCGCCTCCTTAAGGCGAGCTGAGTAGCATACTCATTTTCCCAAAACTGTGATCATAACTGCAAAATATCTGATTCCCTAGTTTTCTTCAATTTCTTGTGTATAATTTCTTGATATTATTTTTGCGGTATCACTAAAAGTACTGCTCCTTTGTGTCTGAAACTTCGCACTGAGGTAGCCTCATCTGTCCTCTTTCCAACACTGCAGTTTTGAGCAGAATTGGTTTCACCAATTGGGACTTATGAGAGTTTTCCCAAGGTGACTTATTTCAGGATTGTTCAGCATAGCGAATTTGTATAGACTGCCACATGTCATTGTTTCACCTTCGGGGTCTGAAACTTTTACCACGGAAAGTACAGTTCGTGCCCTATCTGGAACATCTTGCGAAATTTCATTTGGACCTTCGTAGCTCGAGCTATAGCAATTCTCCTTAGGTGTCTTGTTTAGGGATGAATCCTGGGAGAGGCTGGAACCCTGATTTGGAGGAATCATATATCCCAGAATATAGCGAATCGGAAGATGAAACTTTTACAAATGGTACATCAGGAATTTATCTTTGACCTGTAAAAGTTTCGGCTCCTGATCCTTCTCCAATCTTGAGATATAGCGAATGCACCAAAATGACTAGTTTTAGTCTTTTAGGGTTTGACTTTCTCGGAGTTCTACCCAACCAAAAACTTTGATCTTGGTCTCTAAATTTCGATTTTGAGGAGGAGAGCAATCCTATGTTGGGCTCATTCAAAAATTCCACTTTTGTGAAAAGCCTTAATTTCCCGCAACAGTGACAGGTCAAAAACTGAAGAATGCCCGGAATCAAATTCTGCTTCGACAGAAAGATGCGCCATTCAATGGAGAGTTATCCTAGCCTTCTTTTGCTGATGATTTGTGGAGAGAGACCCAAAAAGTAAGAAGCCCTAGCTTCTGTAGTTGCATAGTGTCTTCTTCTTGGGTTAGCTCTGATACCATTTTAGATTTTTATCATTTAGTCAATATGATCTAGGATCTTATCTGAGAGAATAACATGCACAACAATAATCACAAGAGACAAGAGGCACAAAATTTTCCTCGGGGAAACCATAAAGGAGAAAACCCCGCAACTTCCTCAGAGATAGAATGAGCACCAATAGCAAAAGTAAAACCTAAAAACACAAAGATGATCTTCGACAGCTCTTCTCTCTCTCACTTGTGCGAGCTCCTCCTCTCTCACTCATGCGCTACAATTGAGTGAGTGTGTGTTTCAAATAGAGAGTTTCACTCTCTATTTATACTAGTTTTCCACTTGACAATTACTCTACAGGGCCGACCTCACTATGAGAGTCTAATAACCCTAATACCCCTCAACCGTGGGGACTATTACCCCGACTTACAACAGAGGGTTAACCTCAATGACTTTACATGACTTTATTATATTAATAACTCTCTCGATCGGAGGAACAAACATCTTCATCGGGGTACAATGAAATACAATATAAAATATACAAGTGAATACATTCTGAAGTTACAAATACATCAACACCAAAGTCTATCAATGTTTGGCAGAGTTTCACGTCCACTTACAATAGCCAGAAAGGTTTCCCAAGAACTAGGAAGACTATCAAAAACAGTTTGGACAAGATCATCATCATCTACTGAGACACCAATAACAGAAAGTTAATCTCTTACCTGGGCAATTTTTGTGAAGGAGGCCACACCTTCATCTTTTTCTATCTTTACTGTATGAAGTTTGTTCTTCAGTACTCTCTTCTGATTCAGTGCTTTCTTCTCGTACAGATTTGTTAGGGTGTCAAAGCATTCTTTGGCTGTCTCCAGTGTTGTTATGGTAAGCATCAAGGTCTCTTTAACTGAGTCATTGATAATCCTTCTTGCCTTGGCTTGCTTTTTCTTAAAAGCTATCCTTCCTGCATTAGTTGTAGGTTCTTCTATAGTATTGATGACCAAGTCATTAAGAGCGTTTTCTTCCAAGGTGGCCATAAGCCTTGCTTTCCATGAATTGTAGTTGGCTGACCCTTCAAGTCTTTATTTAGGTCTGAAGGTGATGGAAGCCATCTCTGATCAATAAGGAGTCTGCTATCTTCGTCTGAAATTGTCCCAAAGGTCTATGGACGCTACAGTGGCCTACTCAAACATTGTATACTACACATGCAGAGCTCTGATACCATGTTGAATTTTAACATGTATGTAAAATTTAATAGTAGTAACAGACTTTGTAAAATTGCAGACTGTAAAATAGATAGTACCAAGATTGATATTAGTAGTAAAACAATAGTAAACCAATCATCCACAAAATTGAACACAAGAGTTTTTCACGAGGAAACCTTTTAAGGACAAAAACACCAAAGCAATTAATAATTCATCCTTAAAATGAGATGATTGAGTTTGTACATGAAAAGATCAATTGTGAAAGAATTCTGGTAGAGACTGAGTATGCACCAATTTGTCTTGGTCAAACCTCGACCATCTGTAGCAACTACCATTCAATTTAAAGTCTGTTTGTTTAGTGCTTTTGTATGCCACTATTCACTTTGCTGATGTCTGCCGTGACTTGTAAGTGCTCAGGCTGAGTTGTCGTGGGCCCTAACTACTGCTTAACAGGGCTCGCATGTGCTGAGAAAGGCCCTAGTAGGGCTCGAGTGCTTAGAGGAGGGTCCTAGCAAGGCTCGGGTGCACTGAGGTTCACCCAAATGGGGCTGCCGTGACTGTAATAGCCTCAAGATCAGTCATGGGTGGACTATGGCAGGCCCTAGTTGGGATCAAATGCCTTGATGACTGAGCTGGAGTAGTGAAGAGGCCACACTAGGGCTACCGTGAGTAGATGATGAGCTAAGAAGACTTTGGATTAGTCTTGTTGTAGATGCCACCAAGAACCAGACAAAGAAAAGAGAAGAATATCAATAGTGAAGAGATCCACAAGTTTTCCTCAAGGAGTAGCGGAGATTGTGTGTATTTCATGATGAGACATCATCTTTATTTATATGTCTTTTGAGTGGAACATGGTTCTATACAAATAGGAGACTGCCCTTGGGGCTTGTATTCTTGACCATTGACTTTTCATCTTTTGTGGTTCAAGTAACATTTTAACCTTTTGTTCTTTACCTTTGAGGTGCTTGGTCCTTCATTTGGTGGGTACTTGGATCAACACAAGAGTTCTTCAAGGTATTCATGGTCCATACATGTCCACTTGAAGTGCATCATCATAAATAAGGAGGATTATTAAATGCTTTATCTCGTTCTCCTTGTTGCCGCCAAGATCAAGTGTTAGGTCTTTCCACAAGGGGTGGCTAGTCCCTTGAGAAGGTCTTATAGCCCATAGATCAAGGAGAGGAGTGCATCACTTGCCTAGACCTAGTCTAAGGCTTATGGTGTTGAACTAGTAACTGACTACGTGCCTCAACCCCAGGTTGCATTAGATGACTCAATGTCGATTGCTTGGTAACTGACCAAGTGCCTCCATTCTTCTATAGAATGGCTGTCAACCCTAGTCTGAGGTCCCATTCTTAGACTGGGTTGATTTCCTGGTAATTGAACAGGTGCCTCCATTCTCCCAAAGAATGGCCCTCAACCCTAGGCTGCAATCCCAGTCGCAGATTGGGTTGATTCCCTGGTAACTGACTAGGTGCTTCCATTCCCAAAGAATAGCTCTTGATGCTTCTTAGGAAAGATCAACATTATTTACTCCCTTTTCCCACGATTTTCATAGTGAGTCGCTCCAACAGAGATATGCAATTGTTCAACCAAGCTCCCAACTCACACGACTTGGGTAGAAGACATGGAGTGCACCCTTCTTGTGCGTAGACTTAGCATGATACTCTTCTCCAAAGATTTCGCCCACCACAAATGCATCAAGTGCTACCAAGGCACCCTTTTCTTTGAAGCCAGCCTTTACCAATGAGTGTACCCTCCTCAAGGAACAAGGAAGACTCTGTAAACTGCCAAAATACCAGATCTGAAAATGTAATTGCTTTAGAAATCCACGATGTTGAAGAACAATGAGAGACCTGGATGATCTCTCTTCTCTAGCTCAGCTAGGGTGGAATCTTGCACCATCGAAACCAGTAGTTTCACAAGGGTTTTCTCAACCCTAGCTCAAATGCTCAAAGAGCTCTCCAAACTTTTTCTCCAAAATGAAAGTGTCAAATGAATGAGAAATCTCCCCTTTTGCCCTTTTTTTACTTCTTTTCCGTTTTATTTTAATAAAGTAACTTTATAAGTTACTTTCACTTTATTACCTTTTTAACTTCTTTTTAATGCCGAAAAAGTGACAAATTGGCTTCTAAGGCATTTTTCGGGCGCCGAATTCTCCTTTTTATCATTTCATACTTTAGACCTTTTCGTTTCGGTTCCAACGAGCCATTGCACGAGGGTATGCCCTTTAGATAACATGCTCCAAATAACACTTCCAGGGCATTTAATTAAAATATGCCCAATAATAACCCAAAATAACGAAAATCGTTGGAATGTTGCAGAACCAGAAGCAAATTGTGCAAAAATGTTCATGATGATGAAATATGGTGAATGGACTAGCCTGGTCTTGTAAAACTCCTCCAAATTGTCTGAATCGTTATCCTTATTTTACTACTTGAAAAGCCACCTCTGACCGTCGAACGGGTAAATGGGAACATTACAACGTGGTTGTAGAACATAGCTCATCAATCCCTGCTTCAGAAAAAAGAACACTAACTTTTGCTGGATGGAATAGTGGTTACGGTTATCTAGTTGCAATTGAACATGAAGGTGGTTTTGTGACAAGATGTGCACGTTGTTGTGCGATTCATGCCAACATTGGACAAGTTCAGAAGGGACAAGAAGTTGCAGCTGTTGATGTTACGGGCCGTGCTACAAAACCTCTTTTGCATTTTTAAGTGAGGAAAAATGATAAGGCATTGGATCCACTAAAATGGGTGGAAGGAAGTCGCGTTTGTATGGAGCGGAGGAGGTAACTATTAGATTTTATAGTTATAGCAGTATAATTCAATTGCATATAATAAACAAGATCACTGAAAGAATAACCAAGCACAAAAACAACATCACTTTTTTACAATTCATAGCCTTAAAGAAATGGCATATGAGAGAAGTATGAGAAGAGGGATCTCCGGTTTGACTTAGATCCTCGAAAATTCGCCAGAGTGCCTCTTTGTTCAATCAATCACTGCTGCAAAACAACGAACAAACTTTGATCAAATATGCTAGATAATCATATTAAAACATAAAAAATTTGACCAAAAGTTCAAGTACTTTAAAGATAAAAAAAATCTAGATGTTAAGCTAGTACTTGCTTATGATTAGATATGGTAAAATACTACTTTAATAATAAGATCTGAATCTTTAAATGTGCATATGTAAATCAGAATGCTAAGATATTTTCCAATATTTCAATGAGATTTACATAAGCAAAAAGAACTAGTAACTAAAAATTTGAAGTTTTATGTGACGGAAAGAAAGGAGAAGAAAAATGCCCCAAAGCTTGGAAGCTTGGGCAATGGAGCTTTCAAATGGAAGGAAGAGGGATATAGATCTTCCAATGATGACACAAAGATGTGGGAGAGCCAACCAAAATCCACCACTTCTTTGAAAGAGATACCTGCACAACTTGAACTAAACCTCGAAAGATTTCGTAAATAACCTGAAATGTTTGCACAAGAGATTAGAAAAATATGCATACAAACAAGTAAAACATATAATTTCTTGATCTTTGCAAATAAGAAGTTAAAGAGCTAAGGAAGTAAACAAACTCAGATTAGTTCTTCAACATCTATCCTACCATGCACGGTTATAACAATATACTGACAAAGAATGAAATTGATACAAATATACCTCACACAAGAGAATAGATCATCCACACATTGATACCCTACTTAGGTATGCCTCCAATGCCTTCGCTTTATTCCGCAATGATAACAAATTACAAATTACAGAAGTAGAGGTTCAATGCCCAAATCATCCGTCTTGAACGAATAGGGGTTGCCTGCTTAAATAGAAAACTGAGAGCAAACCTCAAGGGGGGCGAATTTGCCAAGTGTTGGAGCTTTTTGAGATGATTAGGGGTGAACTAGAGTGAACTAGAGGTGGTAGGCGCCACCTCTCACAAGGTAGGTCATGCCCCCTCTTTCTGTGACATGTATACAACAAGAGGTGAACTTTTTCATGGATAAATGTGCCCCTCTAAGGAGAAATTTTCCCCCTCATAAATTTGATTGAATCAAGCCAATTTGATCTTGGTTTGATATTCAATTACCCCCAACATCATCCTTAGTTAACTTGGAACATGTCTAGGACAAGTTCGCACTGATTTAGGGATGTGTTTTTTCTCCATATTTTCCCTTTTTCTAATTTTTTATTAACTTTTTGCCTTTTTGGGAGAGGAGAAGTGATAAATAATCACTTAAAACTTAGGAAAAGTGGGTTTAGGGGTTAAGTGGGGGCTCTGGGTCCAAAAACGAGCATCCCCATGACGAAATTGGCTCCCTAGGCCCAATTTTATGACCTTTTGAACTTTTATAATTAAAATACACCTTATCGATGATTTTATTAAAAATTTAAAAAATAAAATATCCTATGAAAGACTTAGCGCATGTCCACGAAACTTTGGGACTATGACTAGCATGGTATAATACATAGACCCTAAGCCTTAAAAACCTTTTAAGGCATAATCAACAATTTCACCATCCCGACGTTGGAGGATTTTGAGTGAAAAACTTGAAAATTATTTCGCTTAAAAAAGCATCACATAATTGACGAGGGAAAAAACACTTAAGGATGATGATCTTGATGACTAAGTCATAAGAAGGCCAAACCTTTTACAAAAGAAACCATCATGCTATGTCATTTATTACAATTTCCTCGAGGGGGTGTGAACATGCTAAAAAGGGACCACAACTGGCCCTGATAAAAGCCTGGTGGACTTCTGAACTCTGAAGAATGAACAAGTATACTTGTTCCACTTCGTTGAATCGCTTGAAATATCCACCAAGTACAACTTAGGTGGTAACATCTGGCTCCAACTGTGGGATGTGTGCTCGATCTGGTTATAGGGCAAGGAAAGGATATGAGAACCCCAGAATGTTTGGTTTATATAACCTGTAAAAACATCTCAACTTGACAAGAAAACCTTAGTGGCACAAGTTTTATATAAAAACCAAATGAATCATGAGTTGCATTTATTCAAGAATGTGGAAAACAAAGACCTAACCAAATAAAATGTTATTTATTTCTAAGTACAAAATGGAAATGCAGAAAGCAAATGCTCACTTTAAGGAGCTTATTTTCCTACTCTAAACATATCATAATCACAATGTTAAGTAAAATGAAGAATCCAATGTAACCACCTTAGCATTTGATCAAAATTTAAAATTATTCTTTTGTGTTTGGTTACCA
The DNA here is from genome assembly GCA_001517045.1 of Pseudotsuga menziesii. Taxonomy (NCBI): domain Eukaryota; kingdom Viridiplantae; phylum Streptophyta; class Pinopsida; order Pinales; family Pinaceae; genus Pseudotsuga; species Pseudotsuga menziesii. Next base: position 15,832 of record LPNX010079559.1, on the reverse strand, counting down.
ACCAAAACAAGGATATTTTTAAAAGAAATTGCAGACCTACGCGGATATTCTAGAGGGGCGGGCTGGACGGGAAATCATAGGCGTGTAGAACTTCATTAAACTACCTCCCAAACTGACATGTGCTTCCTCTATCCAAATCTAGATAGGGCTAATGTAGATATCTATATGATGAGGACGATCAATAACTCCATCATACATATCAAAAGGGCTTATCGGCTGATAACTCTCTGTGTAAGCCCAAGGCTCCTCCAAATCATGGGGAACCTTTGAATGTGAAGATATAGGCTGACACTGGCATTCCATCGGTTGAATCGAATCTAACCCTTCAATCCCAGGTCTTCACTGCTAACACTCGTGTGTGATAATGAATGATCATATGAGAAATCTACATGATTCTTTTCCATACCAAGATCTCCAAAGGTCTCCAAATTGACACTCCCTTCTCTCGATACATAAAAAATGAGCTCCTTAATGTATGCCCAATAATCATCATCCATACCTTTGTAAAACATGGGGAAATCCTCATCCATGGCATCACATTCCTGGATACACTCATCCTCATGTTCATTATATTCTTCTTCAGCATATATGATATGATGATGGTTTTCAATATAGTCTTTGTTACCACCTAAGTTGCACTTAGTGGTTTTTTTATCAAGTGAGCCTGGTGAACCAGACAAAGATGATTTATTCGGACTTCAGAAGACCGTTCGGAAGGGCTTCTGGGAAGTGCTTGTTGTACTATATCACATGTTCATACCCCATAGGGGAGTTGTAATAAAATGTTCTAGCAAGATAGTATCTGTAAAAGACTCGGTCTCTTAGACTTTATTTGTCAATCCGATCAGCCCAGGGTGTTTTTTCCCTTGGTTATTATTGGTTGTTGAATAAACGACTGATAATTTATGAGTTTTTCACTCAATACCTCCAAAGTTGGGGTGGTCGGCTTGGCATTTAGGCCTATTGAGGTTATTAGAGTCTATGTGTCAATGTTTAAACATGCTAGGTATCATGGTTGAGTCATATGAACATGTCTAAGTCCCCTTAGTTTTTATTTTTTTTTAATTTTTAAAGTTTTTTTCAAGTTTTAATTTTTCCAAAACTTAAGGCTATTTTTTAATAGTCTAAATGGAAAAATTGGTTTTGTAATAAAAGTGGGCTCGGAAATCAGTTTTAGTCACGGGGGTGCTCATTTTCAAGCTTAGAGCACCATGTAAAGCCATAAACCCACTTTTTCTAAGTTTTGAGTGATTTGTCCATCACTTAGGTCAAAAATTCCTAAAAATCAAATATTGATTATTTTAATTAATAAATTAATTAAATAATGGAGAAAATTCAAAATCCTAAATCATTGGGATTTGCTCCAATTTGACTGAAATCAGTCTCATCGGCTTAGGATTGATTGGATCTGACCATCCCTTGACAGAAGGAGGTGATCTGGGCTAAACAGGGAGTGCATTACTGCATGCAATCTTGGGAATTGCGCCCTCTCTCTCTCCTCCACATGTGTGGGCCCATCTGGATGAGTTTTGGTGGATGCTTCAGTTAGCAGGTTGAGGTGTCAGTCTGATCAGCTCTTCGATTGACAGTTGCACTCAGTGAGACTCGGATCAGGCTTAGTTAGACTCAGATCAAGCTCAGATTCACTCCACATGCAGCTGCAGTCTCTCTCTCCTTGGGAATTGCGCCCCCCTTGGGCTAGATTTCCTGTTTTTGCTATAAATAATGCTTAGTTTTCCTTTTCCAAGCTAGTTAGAACTGGATTGAGGTGCTGTTGCTATTGTATTGTGTACTATTTTGGAATAAAGAAGCTTTGAAGGCAAGATCTATGATGTAATGCTTGTCATGTGTGGATGGTGATTGTCAAGTGCTTATGAGGTATAATCTGTATTATTGATCTTTGCTTTTTGTTGGTTAATTGTTGGCCCTAAAGGAGAGAGCTCCCTCCTGTTGGGTAAGAGATTATTCTAGTTTGATTTATGCTCTTACTGTTCGCTTGTTTCAGATCTCTTGGAGTTGCATGTATTTTTAAGTTTAATTGCATGCTTTCTAATTGTCTTTTTCCAGCTACACCCATGATTTAATCATCTGTTTGTGCAAGGATTTCTAAGTTGCAGGTGATCTCACTTGTAGAAGGGGTTGAGCTAGTTTGCATCTTCCTCGTCTTCAGGATCTTTTGGAGGACATAGTCCCTCGGTATTCCACCAAAGCAGACTCCAAAGCCCAACATTCCCAGGCTTCCAACACTCTTTCTCTTTTCCTCCTTCTAAAAATCAAAATTTTACTTGGTTACTTTGTTTACAAGCTTTGATATTATTCAGATCTATTATTTTAAAGTAAAACTTAACATAGATCTATTGTCCCAAGGCTCATAATCTAGATCTCATTCCTAAAAAGTTGTATAAGCATTCTAGATCTGGATTTAGGGAAATTGTCCGTTTTGCATGGCAATTTAAAGAGAATCCATAGTTTGCATGCATTAGATTTCTGTTTCTGTTTTAAAAAATAAAATCCAGCAATCAGTGCATATTTTATTGGCTGCCCAAACAGCAAGCCAAAATGCCAAGGAATGTTTTAACTAGTTTTAACTTAGTTTTTTTTGGTTTAAAGTAGGTTGACCCAAAGGTACTTTCAAAGTGCTTTTGGGCATATTTCATTCTAATAAGCTTGCTATTTTTTAGCAGGCATAACAGAAAGAGGAGAAGCTGCTGTTAGAAAGTGGCTTTTAGGCCATCCGAATCTCCCCATGGGTCTTTCTTTTTTACTGTAATCTTTAATTTTGGCATTTTGTAAAGCCTTGGTTTCATTCTGTATAAGAACCAAGAGGATTCAGATAAGTTTTCTGATATTGTAACCGTTGATAATAAAAATTATTTTTTGAATAGGCTCTTTCGAGCCCATACCCCATCCCCTTGGGGAGATTCATGTCCTTTTTTCTGTTTTTGCAATTTCTTATTTTTCTTTGCTCTAGATTAGTTTGATTGATGCAGAATAATATGCTTTGATTACTTTATCATATATTCCATATTACAATATCAAAGTAACTTTAATACTTACCCCACGACTTATCGATTGACCCGAAAGGGGAAAGAGATGCGTGGTAGGACTAATTAGAAAACTTGTGGTTTGCTTCATTTTTGCTGCTTATCATTAATCTCTACAATCAATCTTTTAAAATCAACCCCTTCCTTGATTCCCCGATTGAGGTCCACTTGGACCGAAAGAGGTTCCTGGAAGGTTTTTTCTTTCTAAAAAACTCATCCTTTTAAATTTACTAAAATTTACAAAGACTCCGGTGTGTATGCTCTGCGTTTGGCTGCGGTTCGTTCGATCGGTCAAGCTGCATCAAAAGCAATGTGAGTGACTAGATTAATTAGGTTTCACCTTCCCCAATTAACCATCATCAGGCGAAAATCTAACGCCTCGATCAAACCGTAAACGGTGGAAAAATACCCAAAGGAAGTGGGAACTCCTGGTCAGTGACCTCGGGGCGCCGATCTTTGTTACACCTTCGGGTGTATTATGAACACAGTCTCATAGACTCCATTCAGCCCACACATTCCTTGCGGGTAGTTGTGAAGGTTTATTTTTGGACATACTCCAAGTACCCCTCGGGTATATCTGGAGTCCCCCCCTCGCCTAATTTAATCCATTCATATTTCACATTAACTTAAAACGTACCAAGAGGCAATCGCAAAACATTCACTCCAAGCACATGCAAGTACATTTGATTATTTTATGACCCCATTTTTAAGGCACTGGTTCTGTGTTTAAATCTTTTGATATATATATATATTGTGTGTCAGCATTGTGCTTTTTTGTGCTCATTTTGTTATCTTGTCATCTATGGTTATTAATGTTTAATTTCAAACTCCTAAACAACTCATTCAGTCTAACATCATCATACTAAAGTAATTTGTCTTAGTAATTTAATAGGGTCTACCCCCCTTGGCATTGTTAGGAGTTGAGCCTAAACAGAGGAGTCAAGAACAAGGTGACAGCCTTGACTCGAGACTTGCCCCCAAGGACACACGGAGTGGCTTGAAGATTTCTGCCACGTTCCCCCTAGGTGTGTGAAAGGCGGCAACAGTCTTCATATGAGGTTTCTTCATGAACTTCATCAATTAGATTGTCACGAATGTGCTCATCTTCAGAATCTTGCTGTTTTATTGAGAGAGGCATCATATTCTTTAATAAGTCGCTTAATTCCTTCCTTTGGGATTAACACACATTCGGCGTTGTCTGTGACAACATGAGGAAGTTCTTCAGTGGGAGTATCACTGACGTCTTCTTCACTTAAGTGTTCAAGAAGTAATTCCAAGTCCTCAACACTTTGTATCATGGCAAAGGGTCCATCATATGTTTCAGTATGATAGTCTGTCCCAGATAGGTAGAAGGTAAAGATCTTTTCAAGGAATAATTCCAAACCATTCATACTACCCCTACCATCATGCCACTGCTCTAAAAACATCCAAAGGAAGCTTGGAAAGAAGTTTATACACTTATTAGGAAGACCTTGATAGAACCAACAACAGGCCTCATCCTGAAAAGTACTAGCAAACATTTCCATCATATTGTCCTCATAAAGCACATTGGAGTTAGCCATCAACTGAAGGAAAGACTTGACATTCCAGATGGATGAAGCACCATAATTTCCATGAAAGACTAGAAGCCATTTATATATATTCCCCGCACCATGACCAAAGTTAGGAAAACCTGGGATGTTTGAGAAATTGATGGGATGAAAAAATTCGATTATCTGAGCACCACATTGCTCCCTCAGTTCATCCATATCATAAATCAACAATGTGCATTTGATATAACCATGGAACTTTGTACTGAACAGGTGTAGGTGTCAATTGATGAGCTTTGGAAAAAGTCTGAACGTGTTGGGTGTGCTCATTTACACAACAAATTTTCACAAGTTTTTTGAGATAACAGGGTTTTATCCCTTCAAGGGAGTCGGCAAAGTGAGAAGAAAAATATGCATTTAAACACTCACAAAAAAAAACTTTTGCTTTTCTTTGATAATTTCTAAGACAAAAAAAGGTTATTGGAGTCATCAAATGAAAAGTAAAGATCTACTCTAAACATTCATCAAACAAAGCAAAAACAAAAAAGTGGAAAACAGTTGTATTCCGGAAATAGAAAGGTTTATCCTTGACAACAATGCCAAAATGTTGCCGCCTAATTCACACCTAGAGTCACGTGGCAGAAATCTTCAAGCCACTGGGTGCAACCTTGGGGGCAAGCAAGAGTCAAGTGCTGGCACTTGATCTTGACTCCTCCATCTAGGCTCTCTCCTAGTGAAGCCAAGGGGGGTGGTCCCTAGTAAAATAAATATGGTATTTAATCTATAACAATAGAATAGTTAGTCTAGGAGATGGGATGAAATAAAACTTTGAAACTAAGATAAACTGCAAATGATTTAAATGACTAGCATATTAAAAACTTTTTCGCACAACACATTAATTAACTTAAGCATAAAAATAAATAAGGTTGCCAGATAGACTAGTGCTAAGGGAGTGCTTGTGTAAAAAGGGTTGCTAGTGAAGTCTCGAGAAGTATTGCAGTTGTCTCAGTTGGTCAGTTTTAGAATTATTAAATGAGTATTTAGGGAGTGGGTCAATTCTTGGTAAATTTTATAATAAATGTGGTAATGATTTTTATTATTATGGGGAGATGGCATTCCAGATATACTGTTGGGGGTACGAGGAATATGTCTGGATTTACCAAGGAGTGGCTCTCATAGTGACATGTGGGCTAGATGGAGTTGCAGGGCTGTATTCAACACTATACCAAACGAGAGTGTAGCCTAACGGTGCCCCACGGTCACTTTCTAGTGGTTCCCGCTTCATTTGCAGAATTTTCCCACAACCTTGGCGGAATCGAATGAACTGCCAAATTTTCACTTATAGGGATTTATTGAAGTGTTCCACTAATTACTAGTCACTTCAATCCCTTTCTGATTGTCCCACCTATCCAGCCAAAGGCCTGTAGTGGTCACAAGAGCATACGAGGAAGAAAGTCTTGTAAATTTTAAGTTTTTTAAGACCTAAGTGTGAGTTTTTAAATCTCAGTGCTGATACGCTCGTTACCGAGAACCCAATCGGATTGATTAATTTTACTTAAAAGAAATTGAAAAAATTAAAGAAAATTGAAAAAAAGTGAAAAAAGTGAAACAGTGCGAATCCCCCCCGGGGGGATGGGGTGTGGGCACTTGGATTCCCACTTGCTTCTCTTTTTTACAATGATTAGAAATAGGAAACACTTGTGCTCCTTTGTAGAATAAAAAACACAAGTTTTTACAACTCAGGGCCTTAAAGAAATGGCCACTGAGAGAAATATGAGAAGAGGGATCTCTGGTTTGACTTAGATCCTCAAAAATTCGCCAGAGTGCCTCTTTGTTCAATAAATCTCTGCTGCAAAACAACGAACAAACTTTGATCAAATATGCTAGATAATCATATTAAAACATAAAAAATTTGACCAAAAGTTCAAGTACTTTAAAGATAGAAAACATCTAGATGTTAAGCTAGTACTTGCTTATGATTAGATCTGGTAAAATACTACTTTATTAATAAGATCTGAATCTTTAAATGTGCATATATAAATCAGAATGCTAAGATATTTTCCAATATTTCAATGAGATTTACATATGCAAGTAACTAAAAATTTGAAATTTTATGTGACAAAAAGAAAGGAGAAGAAAAATGCCCCAAAGCTTGGAAGCTTGGGCAATGGAGCTTTCTAATGGAAGGAAGAGGGATATAGATCTTCCAATGATGACACAAAGATGTGCGAGAGCCAACCAAGATCCACCACTTCTTTGAAGGAGATACCTGCACAACTTGAACTAGACCTCGAAAGATCTCGTTAATACCCTGAAATGGTTGCACAAGAGATTAGAAAAATATGTATACAAACAAGTAAAACATACAATTTCTCTATCTTTGCAAATAAGAAGATAAAGAGCTAAGCAAGTAAACAAACTCGGATTAGTTCTTCAACATCTATCCTACCATGCACGGTTATAACAATTTACTAACAAAGAATGAAATTGATACAAGTATACCTCACACAAGAGAATAGATCATCCACGCATTGATACCCTACTCAGGTATGCCTACAAAGCCTTTGCTTTATTCCACAATGATAACAAATTATAAAGTACAAAAACAGAGGTTCAATGCCCAAATCATTTGTCTTGAATGAATAGGGGTTGCCTGCTTAAATAGAAAACTGAGAGCAAACCCCAAGTGGGGCGAAATTTCCAAGTGTTGTAGCTTTTTGAGATGATTGGGGGCGAACTAGAGTGAACTAGAGGTGGTAGGCGCCACCTCTCACAAGGTAGGTCACCCCCCCCTCTTTCTGTGACACGTATACAACAAGAGGTGAGCTTTTTCATGGATAAATGTGCCCCTCTAAGGAGAAATTCGCCCCCTCATAAATTTGATTGAATCAAGCCAATTTGATCTTGATTTGGTCTCCAATTAACCCCAACATCATCCTTAGTTAACTTGGAACATGTCTGGGACAAGTTCCCACTAATTTAGGGATGTGTTTTTTCTCCATATTTTCCCTTGTTCTAATTTTTTATTTACTTTTTGCCTTTTTTAGAGAGAATTCCACTTAAGTGATAAATAATCACTTAAAACATACGAAAAGTGGGTTTAGGGGTTAAAACATACAGTTATTAGGAAGGCCTTGATAGAACCAACAACAGGCCTCATCTTGAAAAGTACTAGCAAACATTTCCATCATATTGTCCTCATAAAGCACATTGGAGTTAGACATCAACTGAAGGAAAGACTTGACATGCCGAATGGATGAATCACCATAATTTCCATGAAAGACTGGAAGCCATTTATATATATTACCCACACCATGACCAAAGTTATGAAAACCTGGGATGTTTGAGAAATTGATGGGATGAAAAAATTCGACTATCTGAGCACCACATTGCTCCCTCAGTTCATCCATATGATAAATCAACAATGTGGATTTGATATAACCATGGAACTTTGTATTGAACAAGTGTAGTTGTCAACTGATGAGATTCGGAAAAAATCTCAATGTGTTGCGTGTGCTCATCTATACACAACAATGTTAAACTAGTAGCAACAAGGAAGGTCTTCCTGCATGCAGAAGACTTAAAATAGGAAACCAATTGTATTTAATTTACTTTTCCTAAGTTTACTTTGGAAAATAAATTAAAATGATCTAAATTAACTTTAGTGAACCACAAGTTAAAGTGAACGTGAAATTAGGGTTTTTGCTTTACCACTAGTTAAAGTGAAAGCGAAATTAGGGTTTTCGCTTTACCTAAAGTTATAAAAGAGAGATCAATTGGTGGAGAGAACACACACTTGTATTCCGACAGAGACAAGATACAAACAAGGAGAGAAAGTTAGACGGAGGATTAAACCGAGAAGACGGAGGAGTGAGCAATAGGATCATCGAGCTTCGTACAGCTGGGCCGTATGCTCACACATGAGGGTGTTGAGGTTTAGCTGGGATTTTCCTAGTGATTCCGCCGGGTACTGCATTCGCCAGGTGTTGCAGCTGCAACATTTTCCCAAAATTCCAAAAAATTTCGGGACCCTCCTTTTGCTTAGATTAGTTTGATTTTCTTCTTTGATTTGATCTAATGATTTTTAAGAAAGGCCTTTCTAATGCTTTGGATTGATCTACCACTTGTTTTAGTTTTTCCTCCAACGCTTGAAACAATCCACTGTGTGTTCAAACTTTTTCGTTGCTTTTAATTACGTTTTCGGCATGTTTGAATCGGAAGTTTATTTGGTTGGTGCTCCCGCCGTTGCGGAAAAATAACAAGTTTTGGCTTCGTTATTTTTCTCCGACGCTTTTGGCTTAATCGGCCGATCTGTTGGTTTCGCGTTGGAACTTTTGGTTCTTTCATTCTTCGCCGTTGCGGACGACAGATCGCGAAGTCTCCCGACTATTGTATTGAATTTCCGGACCCTGCTTTGTTGTTGTCGCCGATCCTTAAAGTTTACGGTTCCGCCGTTGCGGATGAAAGAAGCACTAACCTTCCCGATCTTTAGTCGTTCTCTCTTCCGTTTCAGACATTACATAGCGAGGCGTGATGGCCTTTATTCTTCCGCCGTTGCGGCTCCTGTTCCGCAATCGCGCCGATGTTTTAGAGTTCCGACGTGCGAGTATTTGTCTCCCGGTTATCCCCGCGGATAGATTGGTGTTTTGGCCCCTGATGTTGCGGAAGGGATTATGCTTTCGACCTCCGATCTTTAGAATTATGCCATCCGATATCTCACCGCCGCGCGTGGTTGTATATATATATATATATATATGGGGGGTTTGTGTTATTATTCTATTGTTATTCCCGACTGTCGCAAGCTGTCATTATCGCGTTCTGTCGTTTGCTCGATTTTGGTCGGCCCCCCGTGGTTGGTACCCGCGTCTAGGTGGCTCAACTGTGGAAGCTTGACTGCCTTTCTTCCCATCGATTACGTAGCAGTGCCAGGTAGGCTTCTATTGCATTATCCCGTTCCGTTTGGGCGTTTGGTGATTTTTTCCCACGGTTAGGTTTTTGTTGCGGCCGTTTTCCCTTGGCCTCGTCGTTCACTTGCATATATAATTGTGGATTTGTATCGTAACTGTCCGTGGGAGGGTGTTTTACTCCACGGCCTTTCGTTATGCAACCCTGCGCTCAGAGAATAGGGGGTTTGGTGCAGACGGTCGTTACGCTGTCTGCACCAATCCGCCCTGTGTGATGATGTTTTGATGGGGGACGGTTTTTCGTGGCTTTCCTTTGATGCTTGGACTGGTTGCCTCCCTTTCATGTTGCCCATATCCTTCAAACCAATCGCGTTTCACCGCGTTGTCCCGCGCGCTCGGTTCACGACCGTTTTTGAACCCAGGCCGGTGGAGGGGGATGTATCACTGCATAGAGTTTATTGACCGTAGATTGCATAGGAAGTTTCTTTTCTGAAAACGCACCGCTGTTAGGGCTGGAATAATTTCCACTGGTTTTTCCCGCGCGGCGCGATGATCATGGCGCCCGCAGATAGCCGGAATTTTCTTCGTTTCAATGTAAATTTGTGTCCCGCTCGAGATTGGTTAGTAAAACTGTTTGGTATTAGACAGCAGTGTTAGCTTGCACATATTTGCTTCATTTAAGTAATTTCTGTCACGCTAAACATAGATGAAGTGAAACACTACACTCTGTTGTCTCAATGTTTGCAACTTATCTGGAAATGGCTTAATGTTTATAATTTCATATATGACAGGAAGATTTCGAACTCGAAATGTCGAAGAGGCAAAAGAAGAAGGCTCCTGTGGTCGAGGAGGAGCCCGAAGTAGAAGTTGTCACCAAAACTGAGTACATCTATGAAGACACCAAATGCATATCTGGTGTAGAACCTGAATACCAGTGTGGAGAGATATACAGGCTGATCACGCGCTGAGAGGTGCCTGATATGGGTTTGGAAGAAGAAGGCATTTACGCCAACATAGAGAGATCTTCACTGATGAAGATTGCCACCAGACCAGAGCTCTTCCCATGCTCTGAAGTGATTGGTTGGATTCTACCCCGGGCAGATGTAACCACGATGATCCTGGAGAATGTTGAAAAACAGGGCTATGCTGCCTATAGCCCCGGATATGTAGCCCTGGCCTACCACCTGCCAGAAGCACAAGTATTCTTGTCTGACGATTGGTTAAATAACCTCAGAATGGACCTTGTTGAGACTCTCAAAAGGATGCTGTTATCAGGAAAACATTTCAGAACCAGGCATACAGGAGAGTATGACACAGCAAGCTTAAGGGCCCCGTACAGGTTCATAGCTTTAATGCTTAACAGGATTTTTGGAAGAGCTCATGGCAGGTTCTTCAAACTGGAGTGGATACCCATTATTTTTTATGTTGCAACCCAGGGGACCATTTTCAACTGGGCTAACATAGTATCAAACAGTCTTTCAGCCTGTATGGCCTCAGCTTTGGGAGGAGTGTCCCAAAAGAGGTCTGAATTTTATATGAGTTACATACTCATCGATTGTATATTGTGCAATCAACCTTTCCTTGGACTAAGGTGCATCTGGGACAGGGAGAGGATGCCTGTTTATGCTGCATACAAGCCACTATGGGCGCATAAATACCATAGCCATTACCGTGAGGTCTGCGAACAGTTCATCATGCCATTGTATACGCTCATTTTCCTGAAGGAGTGTGATTGCATGTCAGAGGAGGCGTTACAAGTAATTGAAAATTATGCAGATTACTATCTGACTGAGGATGGCCTCTACTTTAGAATGTTTGGAGGTTCGAGAGCACCCTCCCTACTGCCCAAATACGCCACGGACTACATCATTCATAAAGAGGCAGTCAGGCAAGTATTCCTGGATGGCATTGGAAGTTTTTTGTTTGAACATAAGAAGACTACCTATCCCCCTTTGCCTTTCAAGTTAGGGAGCTATAAGTTTAACAGAGAAAAGAAAGCAGATGAGTTTGTAGAAGAACTGGACAAGTTTCATTTTGGTGAGATGCCCTTCCGTAGAAATGACTCTCACAGCAAAGTGGCGGAACACTGCAAAGAGCACAACGTCCACTTTGAATACACCCACCATTGGGATAGAGAAGAATCTGTCTTCCGAAATGCATCGAACATGACAGCCTTGAGGAGAAGGTTCAAGAAGAAGATGACCACAACAGGTGGGAAGGGGCAGGGTGAACAAGCAAGGAAACGAAATGAGGAAGCCCAAAGGTTGGCACAAGAAGTTGCGGGGTGGTTGCAGGGAGAAGAGGAAGAGAAAAGAAAAGCTGCGCAAGAGGCAGCCAGAAAAGCAGAGAAAGATGCAAGGAATGAAGAAGAAGAAAAGAAGAAGAAGCTTGATGAGGAGCTACAGAAGCAAGAAGTAGAGAGGCCAGAGCTGACGCAGATAGAGATAGAACAGTCAGCCACTGACACAGCTGGAGGACAGACCCAGGACATTGAAAACCCCGAGGTTCAGGACCCAGAAGTACCGACTGCTAGCACACCTGGACAGTATGTGGTCCCTACACTGAAGCTGGTCCCCTTTGAACAGAAGAAAGGGGAAGAAATACCTGATTTTAACACTGTTTTCTACGACAAGGAAAGAAAGAGGATAGTGAAGAGAACAGAAAGGAAGGTTGAAACAGGAGGTCTGCCCGGGAAAATGATAACGGATACGCCTGTTGTATTTAGAACAGACCAAGATCCAAGATTCACCATTAGAGTCGGAGCTGCACTGATTCAAGCTTCGGAAGATAATGTGGACAAAATTATGACAGACTTGGAGCAATCCAAGAGGTCCTCTGCTCAACTGAAGGACACATTGAGAAAGGAGAGAGAGGAAAGCAATAAGCTGAAAAGGAAATATGAGGACATGAAAAAAGAGATAAGGTCTTCAAAGGATGAACTGTAGCTCCTCCAAGCGGAGAAACAAGTTAGGGAAAATACACAGGAGTGTCTGGAGAGAGTGCAGCAAGAGTATCAAGAGCTTAGGGTGGAGAAGGAACAGCTACTGGGAAGGATAGAAGGCTTAGAGCTGCAAAGGACCACTTTGGAAGCAAGTGAGAGGCAAGCTCAAGAACAAAAGTTGAAGCTTCAAGAGCAGATCTCTTCTTTAACGACCGCTTTAGAGGCAGTAAAAGAGCAGCAGGTTGACCTCCAACCCTTCAAGGAGCATGTGCTGGCACAAAAGGCCAAGATGCTTCAGCTGCAAACCGCCATAGAAGAAGAAAGATGTAAAGTTTTGAAAATAGATGGCCGATTAGAGGAAATTCTAGAGACTTCCTCTTATTTTGTTGATAGATCTCAGGACGTCATGGAAGTCCTGACAACAAGAATGACAAGGTTGGAAAATAATGAGGAAACTCCTGCAGAGCTTCCCTCGAAAGATCGACGAGCCCTTCAGTAGGATTATGACTTATTAGAGTTTGCTATAAACATAGCAGAAGATTTCAAAAAAGCTGTTAGGAAGACAAAAGGAGCATGTGCAGAATTCTTCAGAAGGCTCCTAATTACCTATAATTGATGCCAAGTAGCAGCTGAACAAAGAATAGAGGCTTTTCCTGACCACAACTCATTTGTGGAGATTTTACAGAAGAGGCATCAAGAGGAAGAAGAAAAAATACAGCACATTAAGGCCGTCGACCACCAGGTCTTAAGGAGTGAAGTAGATCATTCGGCCATCAGTGTGCAGCTATTGGAGGACCAGCTTCGTTTGAGTGCGGCCAGAATTGAGGCCATCAAGAACCAAGCTGCTAAATTCGAGATAAACATTCAATTCTTGGAACCTTGTGCGTTTGAAGGCATTGCCTTTGAGGCTTTGGCATGGAAGAAATTTTTGAATACCCAAGTGGGGCCCTCCTCGTGAATGATCATTCACTTTTGTAATATGTAACGATTTTATAAACAATTGAGTAAAGTTTTGGGAGGCGAAAAGTTGGGAAGCCCAAGGGTTATTTGTGGGTAGCCCAACAGTTTCACCCTTTTTGTATAAATATAGGAGACTTGGAAGAAGAAAGGGGCTTTTTCCCAGTTAGACATGAAAAGCGATATTGTAAGAAGAACTACTTTTTTTTGCAATAAAGAATTATTGTTTGCCTGTTGGAGAAAGATTGGTGGGACTTTCAAATGTTATGCTGTGGATTGCGGAAAGATGAACTATTTTGTTTTTCCAGCTTTTGTCCATAAACCGTGAGATTGTTCTAACTCTTAGAGCCTATGTTCTTGTTTGAATGTTTTCTGGTTCATTCTGTGGATTTACCACCATGATTAATGTACGCTGTTCATAAACAATTGGCTATCTGATTGTCTAAATATCTCTAATCGTTCATGTGTTGTAGGAAGGAATATTAGCTATCTGTAATTTCTCTTTATAATGCATGCACAATACACATTAGTCATAAATAAGTTACAATTTTGCTCCCCGGGGATAGATAGATAGATAGATAGATAGATAGATAGTTAGTTTTATTTTATTACTGCATATGTGATCGAGATGTTTGTGAGTTCTAGGACGAGAGGTAAGAACCTGCGCATCACGTTGTGACTGCTCTTTGCATCCTTTATCACCCTGCATGATTAATTAGGCATATGCATATCATACTTAAGTCAAAAAATACAAAAAATACACGGTGGACCAGGCCGCAACCGGTAAAACCTTTGTTTTTTTTTTTGTTACTTGACCTACGGTAGCCGAACTGCAAACCAAACGGATTCCCTACTCCAAACAGTCACAGGCTAGTTGGGAACGTTGACTAGGGAGAATCCCTTGCTGTTGTTGCCTACGAATTTCTAGGCCTCAACACCAGGTTTGGGTGAATTTGCAGTGATTGTAAAAGTTCGATATTTTCTCATAATAAAATCTATATCTAATTGCAGCACCGGTTTTCCCATCTTGGGTTTTTTCGGGGGTTTCCATACCCAAAATAGTAGTGTCAATATCTTGATGTGATGTTGTGATTTATTTCTCAGTTTTATATTCCGTTGCATACTGTAAAAGATATTCATGTGTGGTTATCAGTTGATATTTTGCATGCACTGTTTAGCCCTAGTTGAATATTAAAGGAAAATTTATATGGTATCAAAGCTTTGGTGAGCTAACGCTGAGAGATTTGCAATAGCAGTGATAGATCACGGGTAGATCTATGGAAAGACACAAACCTAGACTTCCAGATTTAGGGTTTGACAGGTACACTTCACCATGGCCGTGCAGTTGAGAGTTGAGGATAGACTCCAGGGTGCTTAGAACTTTCCTACATGGAAAGAAAGGATCACAAGGATCCTGGACGTCAGTGATGCAGAGGAGCACATTGACTCCACGAAGGTTGCACCCACAGATCCGACAGATTTAGCAGCTTGGAAGAAGATTGATTCCAGAGCCATGTTGATTATCATGGATGGAGTGAAGGACCATATAGTCCCTCACCTTTTTGGTAAGAAGACCACAACAGAGATGTGGACGGCTTTGGAGAGTCTGTACCAAAGCAAGAACAAGAACTGGAAGATGGTGTTGCAAGAGAGGATGTGCAGCACTAAGATGGCCAAGGGAGAAGGAGTGGTGCCTTATCTCACGGGGCTCACATAGATCAAGGACGAGCTTGGAGCTGTTGGCTCTAAGGCAGTGGATGAGGAGCTAGTTTGGATAGCCCTCAATGGCTTCTCTAAGCCATGGGACACCTTTGTCAAAGGTGTTGTGGTTAGAGAGAAGCTCCCTGATTGGCAGAGACTATGGGATGACTTTGTGTAGGAGGAGACCCGCATGGGTTAAGGATCAAGCTCATCCAGCAGTGCCCCACAGATTGTGGATGAGGAGGTTCTAGCCCTTACAGGGAAGAGCAAGGGGAAGGCAAAGAGGAAGAAGGATGGTAAGAAGAACCTTGACGTGTCAAAGGTCAAGTGTTTTATCCGCCACATGCAGGGACACTTTGCCTCCCAGTGCCCAGACATGAAGAAGAAGAGTAACACTCAGATGGTTGGATCTGCAGAGGTGGATGAGTTCAGCAGGAATTTCGATGAGGAGTTCTATTTGAGAGCTTGCATGGCAAACACCATAGGGAGCAGCGTATGGTACATTGACAGTGGAGCATCTAGTCACATGACTGGACATAAGAGATTCTTCAAAGACTTGTAGGAGGCTGGAACATGGATCCACGTTGAGCTGGGTGATGATGCATGGTATCAGGCATAGGGAGTTGGCACTGTTTCATTTGAGAGGGAGTCTGGAAAACCCCTCAATTTTGCTGATGTGTTATATGTTCCAGGACTGACCAAGAACCTTATATCAGTCTCCACTCTAGAGGACAAGGGATATCAGGTGAAGTTTCG
>LPNX010079489.1:18482-38390 GCA_001517045.1 Pseudotsuga menziesii | reverse complement strand
GGGGGGGGGGGGGGGGGGGGGGGGGGGGGGGGGGGACTTCTCGGCGTAAGCAAGGATTCCTCTACTTGTGCTTTTGGATGGTGGGATTCATTCCGACAAGTGTTCGTCCACCAAGGTTTGGGTCTCTCTTGAACAATGAAGGTTTATAGATCCATTGCTGGTATGCATTCCTTCACACTATGATTTTTTTTTATGGAGATGGGTAAGACCATAGGGAGGGGTGCCCTTGTTTGCACTTTAACCACTATCGATTTGTTGTCTTGGATAATAGATTTGTATGATTTTTTTTTTATGTGTTGAAGTGAGTTAGATTCATATCTGAACATCAGTTTTAGATAGTTCGAATTTTTGATACTGTTCAATGCCAGGAATTGTCTATTGAGCATCTTGGTACTAGCACAGCTAGCAGTGCTCGTCCTCCTATGCAACGATTAACGAATCCAAATCAGAATTGTATATTACAGGTTTCCAAATTTAAACCATGATATTTCTTATTGTCTCCTCTATCTCTTATTGATGGCCAACAAATCCATGCCCAAAACAATTGAAAGTGGGCTTGAGTCGAGCATCATTATAGACAACGAGCTCCTCAATTGTACGCCAAATGTGGTTATTTGGGGGATGTAGGAACTATTTGAGATAATGTCAAAAGAGTTTTGGTATCTTAGACCTCGTTGAGTGTCGAGTATGTCCAATATGGGTTCTTTTGGGAGTCCATAGGGAAAATGTGAATCCCAATCTATTCACCTGCATTAGTGTTCTCTTTGTCGTCATAGGTTTTGTGGAAGTATGAGATGGTAAACGAGTTCATGCCTACATTATGAAAAATAGAGTTGAGTCTGATATGTTTTTAACCTATATGCAAAGTTTCACTGCACAGGCATTGCACGCAACGTACGCCAGAGCTTAAATATGGTTTCGTGGACTGCCATAATTACTGCACATAAAGGATGGCAGCAAGTGGATTGGGATCGAGTGAGAACATATTTTGTTCAACTAAGAAAAGCGTTTAAGTTATCCTTTTGTTATGGACCGAGCATGTTGGGGTTGGTATAAGTAAACCCTTACCTTTCCTATATGGTTCTAGTTTTTGTATGAATAGTTCTAGTATAAGTAAACCCTTACCCTTTCCTTAGGGAGAGGGCACAACACGACTGTTTGTTTGTTTTTAAAAATCACAAATAGCATAACCTTAAATTGGGGGTTAGATTCTTTAATCCAGGTTATTAAAAGTCATATATAAAGAATTTCCATATGCTTGCAAGTATTGGAAAGGTAAGGAACTATTCCATTTTTAGAATCCATATCAGTCATCGTATAGATATAGTTTTAATTTGTGTGACTAAAGTTCTACCTTTCATTTCTAGCAGTGTGCTTGGGGTAGAAATTATAGATGCTACTAATGGCTTGCGATATCTAGTTCAAGATATTGGGGTTCATTTGAAAACATACAGAATACTTAAGTAGCATTTGGAAAGCAAGGTCAACCTTTTGCTATAGCTTTGAATTAATGATTTAACCAGTAGAAGTTGAGCCTTGGGAGGCACCGTCCTAGCCCTAATAGGATAGTCACTGGTTGTAAATAAAAACAAAAGTAAAGGAAGCTTCAAGGCTTGAGTTGAGAACTTGGTTATGAACATTATTTTTGTATTATGTTGTACGAAGAACAGATGATTGACCCCCTCTTGAATCAATACCAAATTTTCTGGCCTTATGTTAGATTCTGCATATAAAATAGAAGGAAGTATGGCAACACCAATGTTGCTTATTGTAACCTTTTAAATAATAAAATGTCACAAGATGTGATTGTTTTGTCGACGTAACCCCAGAGATGGGTGAACCATGTACATGGGTGTCTTTCTTGTTCTTGTGTCAAAATGTTGCATTTTTCCCTCATATTAATCGTGTGCTTATAACTTTGTTTTGCATCTTTTCAATCGATTTATTTCTTAGAAGGATAATCAAGGAAATATATGGTCTCCTCAATGAATTTGTCTGCATCGTAGAATTGTTTGTAAAGACATCTTCAGAATGAATGCAAGGTGACTACACCACTTAAGTTACAACTGATAATGTATAGTATTAAGGGAAGGTTGTGAAGATATGCTCTTATGTTTCATTGGTTAGATTTAAAAATGGATAGTTCTTTAAACAGATTCATTTGCTTAAAAGATGGTAGATCTATAACTCAGCATCATGATAGATAAATCTACGGATAAACACCAATGAATGAAAGAGTGAGTTGAATTACTTAAGAGACCCTTCTATTAGTCACAAGTCCACAAAAATATTGAAATATGGTTAAGGAAATTTGAATGGACGTTCAATTGAAATGACATGTAAAATCTGCTACTAACTTGATTGATGCATTGTAGTAATAGAGAAACAAAGACAAAGAAAAATAAATAAATAACATATATTTACAATTTGGCATTGAGTTATATGAGGTACGTTATAGGTGGTATGAGAGCGAGAGTTGAAATGATCGGGCCTATTGGGCTCAAAAATGCTTCCGCATATTTTGTTTTAGCTAACGATTGAGTTTTGCTCTGTGATAACAGAAAATCAACAATTTCACATTGTTCGGCCAATCTAGGTACCTTAAAGTTGTACCCAACACAAATGTTTATTGACCTTGTAGTTGTGCAGGAGAAGGAGGAACCTCTTCTCAGATCATAAAAGATGGTAATTCTTTTTCCACTTCCACATTAAGCTGATGACCTAAGTACATAGGTATCTAGTTATTTCCTTGATTTTCTTTCAAAATGATTTATGAATGATTAATACGATTGTTTCGTCATTATTTTTTTTTTAAATTATCTCGAAGGTATAAGAGTCTTCTTAGACAAACTCCAGGTCAGTGAAAGTACCTTCTACTATAATAATAATGGGGAGTTAAATTGTCGTTAATGGCATGATGTATGTGGATTGTAATAGGTCACATTGTAACACTCAGTAATTAGTTCTATTAAAAAGTAGCATTAAAGCGTTACCTAATTACCTAAAGACCTAATTAGTCTCGTTCTCTACTGCCCTATATTTGCAATTATTCCACAATCCTTATATTCTAGTTAAATAATTTGTTGAACAACCAAATGTACGTATCATGGCCTAGGTTACTCACATAATCATTGGCAGGGATAATTTTAGGGGCGAATTTTAGCCGAGTGGGCTATTTTTCCATGTTTTTCTCCCAAAAAGATTCGTCGTTTTGCATTTTTTGAAGCCCTGTTTCGCCCAATTTTGATGGGGTAAAATTTTTTCACCCTAAAAATCGCCAAATTATTATATAAATGATATAAAATCCTTGGAAATTAAAATAATTTTTAAAAAATATAGCCAACCATTTTATAGTTGGGGTTTTAAGAATTGGTAATATTCGCCAACATTTATACACTTTTAAATAAGTATGGTTCCTTAAAATCATCCCTGATCATTGGTTACTTGATCTACACATCGTAACATTTTGGGTGGTTTGATGACAACCATGTCTTACATCTGAAACTAGGCTTAGCTTACCCTGAAAGGCTTGCTTCCTCTGTAATCTCTTCGGACATTAACACTGTTGAAGAATTCTGATCTAAATCATCGAGTATATGAATCTTGAAAGTGAATGTAGTCAGTTAACATTGGTATCATTTGCTTCAAATCTGAGTTCATTGTCTATTGAAATTGGGTTGATAACATTGACAACAAACTTTGATTATGTTGGATTGCCAACATTGATCTTTTTTGGTTGAATATTTTCCTTATTTGGATTCCAAATTAAATTGATTACTTAGGCATCAATTCTGAATTTGTTTTTGTAGTTGATTGCTGAAAATTATACTAATTGAAAATATGATTATTGATGAGTTTTTCTTTGACACTTAATTCTCCTCTCTTGCGATTTGAATACTAAGGATCTGATTTAATGCTTAAAGAAGGTTTGACACATTTCTTGACCTCGTAGTAAAATGAAGGATTGAAAGTTGATAATGATCTTATGGTTAGAAGTCCATTAATAGGGGTATTGAAGTTTTGCATTTTAAACCCATTTGCTTGTTCACTAAAGTAACATATATAAATACAAGTTAAACACTATCTCTTTATGTTCGTGATAATGCTGGATTGAGCGTTGAAATCTTTAAAGAGATTGATTGGCGAATTTATTTCTTGATATTAGTGAATGATGTTACACATACCGAAAGGTCTTTGTATAGTTACAAGTACCAGCTTCATAATTGTTAAGTAAATGAATTTTTCGAAGCATGCTCCTATTGCTGAATGTTCTAGAAATCGTTCCTTGTACGTGGATTAGAGCTTTTGACCTATCTTATGTTTTGATTAGCTCTTGGGTGGTATTTTTCATTTTAGGTATTGATCTAGTAGTCGGATAGACTAATTGTTGGAATGAATACTTATTTATATCATACGTATATTTGTAGTGTCTAGTAAGAACCGTAGAATTGATTCTAGTGCTAGATGGAAGGATCTTGTTGGTAGCCTTGTGATTAAATCCATTGAGAATTTCATAGCATTGTTGTTGCTTGGGTCGTATTGAGATGAGAATTTTTAAGAGCTTATATGGATTTGATTATCTATATATATTGATATTGAAAATAACTAAGTTGATGAATGTTGTATAATGTTATATGCTAACCTGGAAGGATGTGCTAGGAACACTATCAGTCGGAGTTGACTGTTAAAGAAATGATTACTGCTGTAGATAATGAGGTTAAGTATTGGTGTTTTTTTTTTTAATGATTTAACCATGGTTGATGTTGTTTACATACTAACATTGTAGGCTTCACCGAGATTATGACCATTGCTACAATCGACGTACATTATGGTATATAAATCTGCCTGCATATGTAAGTTGCACTCAATTACTCAAAAAAGAGTAAGAAGTCATTTTTCTAGATGATTTACAAGGTTATATAACTCATGAATGATGATTAAAAATCGATGCAAATTATAAAACTCTGATGATTGATTATTGAAATTTTGGGTTATAAATGAATGCTTTTTAACTAACCACCTATGGAGTGATTGCAGTCATGGGAAATGGTGGCCATGATGAGTGCTAAAAGCTCTTGGACTATAATGAGTTACAAAGATATGAGAAAAATATCATCCATATAAAGTTGTTACCATGAGGAAAGTGGTGATGAAGGTAGTGGATGAAAGCTACCTGTTTTTCCCTGGGCCAGCTAGGAACCGCTATGCATTCTAGGGATGCCTAGATGTAAGACGTTTTGGTTAAGACTCATTCCACACACATTAAGAGGACTGTCACAAGAGTGGGGGGGGCTCTATGAAGAGAATAACCTCTAGGTGATGTGGTGGTGTGCAAGAATGGAGGTGCCTCAGCTTGGTGAAGCACCCTGAATAGCACAACAAGGAGATATGAGGGTATAGTCCTTATGTTGGGTAGCATGGATCGGTACTTTGAGTACTGTTAGCACTTAGAGTGATGGGATGGAGGACATCAAGAGAAAAGAATAATGCTGAAGCACCCTGAATAGCACAAGAAGGAGATACACCTAAGGAAGGGTATCGTCCTTGTGTTGGGTGACTTGGATTGGTACTCGGAGTACTGTTAGCACTTGGAGTGCTAGGATGGAAGACATCCAGAGAAAAGGATAATGCTGGGAAGACGTATGTACATTACAGGTAAACTTGTACCTATGAGGTAATATGTCTATTTATTGGCAAATAGAACTGACATGTATATTGGAACCACTGTGGTTTATGAAAATTGTATAGTGTTGGATTTCTGAGTTATACTTTGTTTTCATGTCGATGATGACTATATCACTATCCAACAGTTTCAATTAAAATGACCGCCCCAAGATAAGTAAACATGGATTGCATTCAAATCAATTAGTTTATTTATGCAAAAATGAATACTAGAAGATGTCCCATAAATTGCAGATTATTACAATACAAAAGGGATGTATGGCTTATGTTAAGATGAATTATATTTTTGCACATGATGTACTGAAGAAAATTGGGCTAGAGCCAAACTTGTTGCAGGAAAACTGCAGGTCTTGAACGATGGCGACTTGAGAAGATATGGAAAGGCCTTAGGGGCCAGGATGAAAAGGACAAAAAAAAAGACGACAGTATGGAAGCAAGAAAAAAAAAACTGATGGGAAACATGAACACCGAGAACGATGTTATTTTTTTAGGGGGTGAGGATGTAACATCCCTCTCGCGTACCTAGAAATTTTGTAATTTTTGAATTTTATTGTAATTGTCTCTAGGTTAAGAGCTCAAGGGCAAGGCCCCACCAGAAACAAACCTTGCAACCTATACAAGCTAAAAACTAAGGAGGCATAAAGAAAATGACTTAACGTAACCACAAGGGATAGGAACAAATGATATAAATGATCCATAAGGGATAATGTGGTCCTATGTATCGGTAGTGTTAGGGATAATATATGCGCCTACTAGGATACCTGTTTCGCTAAAACTTATTCTGACTAAGACACCATACCTAGTACTTGATCCAAGTACGATTAATTCCAAGTAGAGGAAGTCACAACCACTCTTCTTAATGTCGATATAGAATACTTCCGCAAATTAAAGTAGAAAGAGCTAACTTTATATGGATAGGGATTTGTTTGCACTTCAACCACTATTGGTTTGTTATCTTTGATAATAGATTTGTATGATTTCTTTTTATGTGTTGAAGTGAGTTAGATTCAGATCTGAACATTAGTTTTAGATAGTTAGAATTTTAGATACCCTTCAAAGCCAACGATTGTCTACTGAGCGTCTTGGTACCAGCAAAGCTAGCAGGGCTCGTCCTCCAACGCAGTGGTGAACAAATATGAATCGGCACTGTATATTACACTTTTCCAAAGTTAAACCCTAATATTTGTTATCGTCTCCTCCATCTCTTGTTGATGGCCAACAAATCCATGCTTAAACCATTGAAAGTGGGCTTGAGCCGAGTGTCATTATAAACAATGAGCTCCTCAATTGTTTGGAAAATGTGGTTATTTGGAGGATGCACGCATTGTTTGAGATAATACCAAAAGAGTTTTGGTATCTTAGAGCTCATTGAGTGCCGAGTATGTCCAATATGGGTTCTTCTCGGAGTCCATAGGGAAAACACGAAACCCAATTTGTTCACCTGCATTAGTGTTCTCTTTACCGGCGCAGGTTTTGTGGAAGTATGAGATGGTAAATGGGTTCATGCCTAGATTATGAAAAATAGAGTTGAGTCTGATATGTTTTTAACCTATATGCAAAGTGTCACTACACAGGTGTTGCATGCAATGTATGCGAGAGCTTAAATTTGGTTTCATGGACTAACATAATTAGTGCACGTTCCCGGGATGGTCATGGCGAGGTTGCTTTGAATTTTTTTAAAGGGTAGCAGCAAGGAGATTGGGATCCAGTGAGAACATATTTTGTTCAACTAAGAAAATCGTTTAACTTATCCTTTTGTTATGGACCGAGCATGTTGGGGTTAGTATATGTAAACCCTTACCTTTCCTATATGGATATATTTTTTATATGAATGGGTCTTAGTGAGAGGGCACAACAAGACTATTTGTTTGTTTTTTAAAATCATGAATAACATAACCTTAAATTGAGGGTTAGATTCTTTAATCGAGGTTATTAAAAGTCATATGTAAAGAATTTTCATATGAGGAACTGTTCCCTTTTTAGAATCCATATGAGTCATCGTATAGATATAGTTCTAATTTGTGTGACTAAAGTTCTACCTTTCATTTCTAGCAGTGTGCTTGGGGTAGAAATTATAGATGCTACTAATGGCTTGCGATATCTAGTTCAAGATATTGGGGTTCATTCGAAAACATAGAGAATACTTAAGTAGTATTTGGAAATAAAGGTCAACCTTTTGCTATAGCTTCGAATTAATGATTTAACGAGTAGAAGTTGAGCCTTGGGAGGTACCGTCCTAGCCCTAATAGAATAGTCACTCGTTGTAAATAAAAGCAAAAGTAAAGGAAGCTTCAAGGCTTAAGTTGAGAACTTGGTTATGAACATTATTTTTGTATTATGTTGTACGAAGAAGAGATGATTGACCCCCTCTTGAATCAATACCAAATTTTCTGGTCTTATGTTAGATTCCACATATTAAGTAGAAGGAAATATGGCAACACCAATGTTGCTGATTATAACCTTTTAAATAATAAAATGTCACAGGATGTGACCGTTTTGTGGACTTAACCCTCGAGATGGGTGAACCAAGTACATGGGTTTCTTTCTTGTTCTTGTGTCAAAGTGTTTCATTTTTCCATTGTATTAATCGTGTGCTTATAACTTTGTTCTGCATCTTGTCGATCGATTTATTTCTTAAAAGGATAATCAAGGAAATATATGGTCTCCTCAATGAATTTGTGTGCACTGTAGAATTGTTTGCAAAGACATCTTAAGAATGAAAGCAGGGTGACTACACCACTTAAGATACAACTGATAATGTATAATATTAAGGGAAGGTTGTGAAGATATGCTCTTATGTTTCATTGGTTAGATTTAAAAATGGATAGTTCTTTAAACAGATTCATTTGCTTAAAATATGGTAGATCTATAATTTGGCATCATGATAGATAAATCTACCGATAAACACCAATGAATGAAAGAGTGAGTTGAATTACTTAAGAGACCCTTCAATTAGTCTCAAGTCCATAAAATATTGAAATATGGTTAAGAAAATTTGAATGGACGTTCAATTGAAATGACATGTAAAATCTCCCACTAACCTGATTGACGCATTGTAGTAATAGTGAAACAAAGACAAACCAAAAAAAAAAAAAAAAAAAACATATATCTACCTGCATTGTGGTATATGAGGTAAGTTACAGGGACTTCACTTAGTGAACCTCTTACATAGCATGTGGGATCGTGGGATATTAAAGAATACCCTTAATTTCCAAAGATATTGCCCCAAAGTCTTTTTGTTGAAACCCCCTCCCAATACTTAAAACCTTCTCTCAACACTTTTTTATACCTCAATCCTTATAAACCACCCTACCCACCTGCACCTTAAACCCCTCATCCCCCAATACCTGCAATATATTGGTTCAATTTTTGATCATTTTAAAACCCACAATATGAACTAATGTGATAGGATATTGGTCAATAAGTGAAGCCCCCAGTCACGAAGGTAGGATCCATCTCAATATGTACGAAGCCATCAACTATAAATATGACTACAAAAATCATCTAAATTTACACACTAGACTAAGTATGATGAAAGGAGGAAGAATATGAAAATGGATTTTCTGAAAACCCTTTTCTTAAAAGGACAATCGCCACAAACCATGTAGAGAATCAGTAACGGTATAGTTCATTTCTTCGCCATAAAAAAGAAGATACTCATAACCAAAAAAGAAGAAGATACTCATGACAAAAAGCACAGCCGCCACAAACAATGTATCGCTGTAGTTCATTGCCTCACATTTTTTTAAAATGTGGTTCACCATTTGTTAGAGGGCTACTCCATGGAAAATTCCAATACCTAATATTCAAACTGAATCAAAGTATGGTCAACTCATCATTCACAACATTTATTACAAAGGGCTCCACAAGAGCATCATATCACTTACAAGAGTAGAACCTGGGTGGGGAGGGTAACATCATTCCTCCCAACTACCCAAGCTACATCCATTTGATAATTCATTGCCTCACCTTATAGAGGAAGATGATCATGACAAAAAAAGATTAGCAAACGGGTGACAAAATCCAAGTAGGATAACCTTGTACTATGGAGTGATATCGATTTAGTTAGAGTTTGACTTTTTCAAAAGTCGGCTCATAAACGAATAAAACGATATGTTTCTTATTAATAGAAGGAATAAACTCACAAATCAGACAATAGTTGAACTCATATGCAGGATTATCCTTGTCATGAGACAGTAATAGATAGGAAGTAGCTCAGCGAAGGAAGCTAATTAAAAAAAATCTATTGGCTTTGAACCTTCCATCGAATTTCTTAGAAAACAAAGCGAAGAGAGAAAAAAAGTCGCTTCGATCTATCTTCCGTTGGATTTGGAAGAAAAGAAGAAAAGGATCGACTTTTTTTAGTTTGGATTTCTTTCTTCAACAATACGATGGGTAACAAGATGGGCAAAGACACGGAGAACAGAAGTTTACTGTTAGAAAATGAAAAAATCTCCACCCAAGTCGGTATAGCCACAGACAAAAAACAAGATAAAATTTCCTCCCAGGTCAGTGACAAAGAAGTGGTCAAGAGGTCACAAGTACAAGAAAGTACCCAAATCATAATGCTTGATAAAATTTCCTCCCAGGACAGTGACAAAGAAGTGGTGAACAGGTCACGAGTACAAGAAAGTACTCAAATCATAATGCTTGATAAAATTTCCTCCCAGGACAGTGACAAAGAAGTGGTGAACAGGTCACGAGTACAAGAAAGTACTCAAATCATAATGCTTCTGTGCGTTTCTTTCTCCAATAAGCTGGGTAACATTATGCTTCTGGGCCAGCGTAACAGAATTTCAGGGTTAGGAAATAATAAAATTTCCTCCAAGGTGGGCATCAATGAACAAGAAGAGCTAATCAATGGGCAAGAAGAAAATATGAAGAACAATGTTCCAGAGCTGCAAACAAAGGCTGGCTTGTTAGCTAATGAAAGGGAATTATTGGATCAGAAAAATAGAGAGCTAAGCACTCAAGTAATTTTCCTAAAGTCCCAGTTGAATGAGTATAATGCGAAATTGGCTCACTTGAAAGATCAGATGGAGCAAAATGAGAATGAGTATAATGCGAAATTGGCTCACTTGAAAGATCAGATGGAGCAAAATGAGAGTGTTCTGGAGAAATATAGAACAGAAAAGGTTGATTTGCAGTGCGAGTTGAACGAATCGAAGGAAATTATTCAGAATTTGCTTGCCAAAACTGAAAAAATGGAAAATAAAATGAACAGCTTTGAGCAACTGGTGAATGAAGAAGTCGAAGAGCGCCTAGAGCAGCATAAGGTGACGGAACGTTCTCTTCGCCGACGAATTGAAATCCTACAAGAAGAGTTGGAGACTGCTCTGCATTCTTTCAACAAGGATGGAGAGTCTGATACGCTGGAAAAGGAAAAGTTGAAGCCAAACCATGTGCATGAACTGGTGGCCTTTTTCAATTCCAAAGGCACATGATAATGGGTTCTTTTTCAATTCCAAAGTAACAAAGCAAGTCATAACCAAAACGCCGCCAACAGGCGGGATTCCCGCAAATTATTGCGAATCTCAATTTGCAGTCAGTCATTTTGGTTATCTGGTAATTTTAACATACGGCATTTAATCTAGGAGATCAAATTAATGTTGCTGGAATGGCAATATCGCCATTTTAAAATAGGGTATTCAATTGAGGAGAGCAACAACTTAAAATGGTTAGAAATAGCAATTTTCAATAAAAAATTTAATTAAAATTTGTCCAGAAAAGTTTTAGTTGTTTTTTTTATCTAAGAGCTGGAGGGGGCTAAGATTCGTTGTATTCTGTTTTCCATTTATTTTAGTTGTAATTTGATTTTTAAAATTTTCATTTTAACTAAATTTTTTATTTTTTCTATTATATTAAATAATAAATTTAATGTTATTTATTTGAAATGGTATTGGACAATATTACCTATTCATTATCTTACTTGCTGCTAAGTCAAGTCTGAAGATTCTCAAAGTTAAAATCATTTATTTCTTAGCGGACGGGGTCATTTAAAATCTTGATATTATAATCCATGGATATTATAACCAATTAATATATCAGAAATCATGGTTATAGCATATTTATGGACAAAATGTGGTGTATTTTATGGTGAAAATGTGGTGGATAATTTTGAAATGGTAGTTTTAGTGGTTGAATTTGCATAATGAGATGCTTCAAGAATAATTAAATTCCATGAATCCATTTATGTAATAAAAATTGTAATTTAGACAGTAAAAATGATATTTTCAGCAATAAATGATGGTGTCAAATTCAAAACAAAATAGCTGAAAAAAATGCAAATCCTCTAAACTTGAGTCCACTCAGAAAAATAAAGAACACAAAACATAAAATTTTGAACATGTTGGCCATGTAACTATTAGTAATTAGATAATTTAATATATTAGTATTATAAATCATATTAGTTTAATATATTAAAAACCACAATTAAACATACAATCATTTAATAGACGTTCTCAACATTTTCAAAATGTAGAATATGAAAATAGAATATAAAAGGTACAATACATAATTTTCGATAATGAAATTCTTTGAACTTAAGATATTGTTTAATATTTTGATATTATAATGTATATTTCAATTTATTAATAAATATAGTTCCAACTAAAATTATTTAATTTTTTTTCAATAGAAAAAAAAATATTTACTATTTAACTTGAATTAAAGTTACACAAACTTTCTCTAAGATAAAAGGGCATCTGAGGCATGTGGGTAGCCATTATGCTTCAACTTATTCTCACTAGAGTTTTGTTATTGGAGTAGTCTAGCAAGAGTTGAATATGAGTCTCAATAATTTATTACGTGTCAATGTATAGGAGTAGGAGATGGAGGTAAGAAGTAGCTGCCTCAATGAATAATCTTTAATTGTGAAACAATGGTTTGTTTCAATTTGGTGATCAAATGAAAACCTAGTTCTTGGAAATGATTGTTTTTTCAAGTTAATTGTTTAATGGATAGACTTTAGAATATTTAAGTTTAGAATTTGCATAGTTTCATGCACATTGTTTTTATGTTGACACATAATTTTGATGTCATGAACCCTCTCATCTTCAGCATGAACACATCGCTATAGAGGGACCATGTGATGGATACTTCTTTAACTTGAAGAGCCATACTTCCCCAAAAGCATAAAATCTATACACAAATTCTCCAACAAAAATAAGATATTAAATAACAAATCAAGCCTTGAAGTAAAGGTAAACTTTTGATACCAAGTTTTTTGTCTTATTTTCCATTATATTATAATATTGTTATAATTTATCATATTATACAATAGAGAAAGTTGATAGGAGATAAAAAAAAATAGTTATTTTTCCAATATCATGATAATCATATTACAAAATGGAGAAAGTTGATAGGAGACAATTTTTTTAAACGAGCGTAGATCCAAATCCTAGGCTCTATCAAGCGCCGAGAGGGATCAAATATCTTCTTAGGTATCCATTGATTTGATTCAAACCAAAAGACACATCTTTTTAGTTAAGGTCCACATATAATATTATTATTATTAATATTTAATATTATTTATGGCTCACATATAGTATTTATTATTATTTTTTATTTTGTTAGGAACGAACATTACAACATTTCTCCATACATGGTTTTAAAACCATATGTAAGGCCTTGCACATGGTCTTAAATCCATTTGCAAGGCCCTCCTAAACCATGTATAATAAAACCATGGGTTGTTTAGGAGGCCTTGCACATGGTTTTAAAACCATCTGGAAGGCCCTCCTAAACCATGTACAATAAAACCGTGGGGGAAGACATAAAAACACAAAACTAAATTTAATTTTAATTTGAACGTTAGCTAAAAAATATACTGTCTAAATGACCATAACATAATTACCAATATACTGATTTTGGTAATTCATTCTAGATAAATCAGAAATCATGAAAAAGAGACGATCGTAATTGATAAACTTATAAGACGATCGTAATGGAAAAACTTGAGACGTTCTCTATAAAATTTGAGAGATTTACAACACGAGGTATTATGACCTTTGAGCTATGGACTGAATTCATTTGATCTCATGAGAGAGAGAATCATGTCATGAAAGAATGAAGGTCATAGATTAGTTTTGAGGACACATCGATTTGGTAAAATATGTGAAAAGCATGTGTGCCCTCGCCGTAAAAGAGGACCTCAACGTCTTTCTTAATCTTCTTCAGATTCTCAGCATATCTGAGCTGCTAATCCTGGTGTGGATCATGGCCTCCTACCATAACCAATGTGGGAGGGAGGCACAAGGCGGAGATATCAAGGGCATTCGGCCCAAACACATTAGCAGCGGGATGGTCCCTATCGGCACCCACGGGAAGAAACACCTTCCAATGCCAATCAGAATTCTCCATATTCACGATGGGAGGCCCCACAAGTCTCAGCTCCGACGGCATCCTCTCTTCTTCGCCAAAGAATGGTTCCAACAACACATGACCCACTATTCTCACACCGCTAATCGTCTCCTCTTCCGTTGCCCCCATTGAGATCCTGCAGCCCACATGGTGAACTATGTTCGCGCTTGCACTGTCACTCATTAAAAAGCAACGAGATAAATCTGCATGTCCCAACAAATGGGATTTACCGTTGCCCGAGCTGAGCCATCTGATGGCCCCAAAACAATTGTCGTATGGAATGGGAAATCGGTGCTCGGGGGATCGCCTATAATCCACGGAAAGGACTAAGACTCTGCGTCTCCTCGCCAATCGCGTGCAGAAAATGTGGTATAGTAGAAAATCGGAAGACAAGGTAGCAAACCCTCCGCCATGGAAGTAAAAGACGACGGGTAACGACTCCTCCACGCCCTCAACGAGAACGAAGAGATGAACACACACTCCCGTCTGGGAATCGATGAAGACGTCCTTGGTATAAACACCACGGGTGGGCGTGTTGTTTGCGCGACATTTGTACTCGATCAAGTTCATCATCCTCTCGTTGAAGATTCCATCCTTCCTCCTTGCCCGATCGTTCACGAAACTCATAAATCGGTAGAGTATTCTCAGTTCTAACGGAAAGGATTTGGGTTTTACCTCATTTGAAATCAGAATCTCAGTATTAGCAGCTACTGGGGTTTGAACCTGCGACATCCCGGAAAAGGATACTGCATGCGGACTTTACCCACAAAGTCTTCCCGGAAACAGAGACTGCAAGCGGACATTTCCCACAAAGACTTCGATCTTCTACTTCAATCAACTTGAAATGCTACTGCTAGCCTCATCTTATTAAAGAAAATAAATAAATAATTTAATGGTGAAAGTCACCGGGGCGTGTTTAGGATTTTCCAAAAATTAAAGAAATGGGGTGGAGCCTATACTTAGATCAAGTTGAAAGGCTAGCCTGGTTTTATTAAATAAAATTATTTTTTGCTGACATGTTAGTAACGTTACATCACATTACAAGATCTCTCCCATAATATTTGCTTTCACTATTATTTTTTGCCGACATGTTAGTAACATTACATCACGTTACAAGATCTCTCCCATAATATTCACTTTCACTATTATTTTTTGCCGACATGTTAGTAACGTTACATCACGTGACAAGATCTCCCCCATAATATTCACTTTCACTATTATTTTTTGCCGACATGTTAGTAACGTTACATCACGTGACAAGATCTCCCCCATAATATTCACTTTCAGTATTATTTTTTGCCGACATGTTAGTAACGTTACATCAAGTGACATCATGTGACAATATCTCCCCCATACTGGGCTGTAGAGCACCTCTTGGCGCAATTATTTTCTCAATATCATAACAATTATGGTGGGAATAAGGGTTGTTTATTTACTTTATTTAGATCATTTTTAACAGAGATGATTGAATAACTTTATATATGATTGGATGATTTTTTTTATTAAAATTTAAATTCATGGGTTAGGGGGAAAACCAAGAAAGAGGCTCGAACCAAGTCCTTAGCTATTTACTTCATTAACTTTCCCTAGTTTAAGAAAACTATCTCCTTGTCCAAGTCCAAATTAAAGAAAACCTTGTGTAATATAAGAAGTTTCTCCATACATATTTAACCTTCTCCATAGATTCATCCTTATCAATTATTTTTAACCTCCAAGTCTATCCTCCTTAGTGGATTAGCTTTCATTCGTTTCAAATTGTGCCAATATTTTTTGTTCTCCTAAATCTACAGATTTAGGAAATTAATCGCATGCTTACTAGGTTTAAGTGGGGTCTTGGCCTTGATCTCCTCACCTGAAAAAAAAAGTACAATAACATTAAACCATTACAAGGTATTTAGGGCATATAAGAGGGGTTTTACACTCTACATTCCATAATCAATCAATCAAATCGATAGAAAAAAGGATTGAACAAATCAAGCTATCGTAGTAATTGTGGGAGGGCTCAACCCATGCATTGTTAATTATTACAAACAAGATCTAAATAAACCATTTATACATAGTCCATTAACGAAGGCAAAATGCCATATTTAACCCACAGAGCAAACAAATATCGCGGTAATAAATCAACACATACACAGTAAGCGTAATAACCATTTCAATTGCCATTTCAAGTTTTGCACATTCGCGCCATGGGATTTGGCATCATTGCAAGCAATTATGCTTCCCATGCATAAAATCCTCAATCCATAATACGATTTACATAAACAAAATTAAATGCACGGATCATGTGGGAGCACAAGTTTGCTCTACGACCAACAACGCCATCACTAATATTTAAAAACCTAACTCTTGTAACGCATGCGCTAAGGAGAATCAAAACCCCACAGAGAAGCCCCAAGCCCAACGATGAAAAAAAAACGTAAATAGGTCGAGAGACAAAAATCATAGGATTGTTTGGCAAGGCTTACCTTACACCGTGGCACCACCATCAAACGAAACAGTAGAGATTGAGCTAGGCTTCTCTTCGCCAACCCTTGGCACCTGCAAAACACCTAAGCGAAACAAGGATGAGAGGTATGGACTGGTTACAAGCAAAAATATAAACACCAACTGTTGTCACAAGACCAGGAAAGCATACCTTTGTTAAAACTAGTAGTCATTTCCATGTTTTTCCCCTGCACAGAGCCAAGACCAAACCCCAAACAACCAAGCGAGCCAACATGAGCCAATCCCTAAGCTTAGGCTACCACGAAAACCAAGGTGCAATAATGGAACCCATTGGTATCATATCAAAGATAGAACCCGGTTTTCCATAGTTTGGTATTGTCACATTAACATCAGTCTCCATCCCCATGCAAATCTTAAAACCCCAACGTATATGGTTCAACCATATGGTATATTCACCACCCCAAAATTTAAGGATAGCTAGTTCAATTTATTTACTAATGTTCATCAAGTGTTCTACATCCTAGTTTAATTCATGTATTAGTTACTGATAAAACTAATTTATGTGGGTTCATAAATGATATCGAACCATGTGGGTTCATAAACCCAAGTTGCACGCCTCTATAAAAACAACCAAAACATATATACCTAAATAGTAACCAAATTACATAACTCCCCAAGTCATCCTGTATAACGACTTAAATAGTAGATAAAAGCATACATAGAAATATTTTCCATTTTAATAAACCATATCGAATTCTCTACACAATTCTAATAATTACAATGGGAACACGAATCGAATCCTATGGGCATACAACCCCAACTCACATCTATAATTAAAAATTATAATATACATAGTAAGCGATTGAACAAATCAAGCTATCACAACAATCGTGGGAGGGCTCATGCCATACATGGCATGGCCTCAACCCATGCACTGTCAATTACTACCGTAAAGATCTAATTAAACCACTTAAATATACAGTCCATAAACAAAGGAAAAATGACATATTTAACCCACATAGCAAAAAAATAGGGTGGAAATAATCCAACACATACACAGTAAGCACATTAACCATTGTAATTTTCCTAAACACACAATATATATATTTACACAGTAATGCAATTATTGCAGTTAAGTTTTACACAGTCGTGCTATGGGATTTGGAACCATTGCAAGCAATGGTGCTTCCCAGGCATGAACGCCCCAAATCCCAAAATACAAATTACCATAACAAATAATTACGCCAATCCTATAAGAGATTCGCTCAACGGCTTAACATCCTTAACAAATATTTAAAAATCCAAGTCTATCTACATAGGCCCGAAGGCTCATCAAACCCCATAGAGAAACCCCAAACCAAATGACTCAAATAAAATGTAGACATGCCGAGAGGCAACAATCATAGGATTTTCTGGAAAGTCTTACCTTACACCTTGGGCACAACCTTCAAACCAACGATAGTGCTTGGGCCACGCCACTCTTCAGACATAGAAAAAAATGAATTGCAGACATAAAACCCAAAACGAAGCATACCTTCAAATCCTGGAGGTCACCTCCATTTTCCCCCTGTGTAGAGCCAAGACCAAACCCCAAAAAACCAAGCGAATGACAAGTCTATCGTGATCCAAGCCCTAAGCTTGTGCTTCCATGAAAACCCAGGTGCATTAATCGCACCAGTTGGTATCCACTTTCAAATCCAAAAACTACTTTTCTATAGTTTGATATCGTCACTTTAACGTACAAGTCTCCATTCCCATGCAAGGCTTAAACCCCATTAACATATTGTTCAACCATATGGTATATTTCTCCACCCTAAAACATATCACAAGGTTTAAAATATTACAAGGTTATGTTTAATGTATAGTCCATATATGATATGCACTAATCCAATGTCAAGCCACAAGGCATAAGTATTAAAGGTAACCCGTAAACCATAGGCTTGAAGCCTTAGTACAATACGTCTTCCCTAAGCTTAATGCTTAGTAAACATGGCATATGAAATATGCCATGTTAATAATTAAAGTTTCAAAATAAAATCAAAGGTTTCGCTTTAAACCAAGTTCATAACCTCCAAAGAGAAAACATAGGTTATGTTAATATTGTTTATAAAATAAACATAGAACGTTTGGCCATAGACAAAAAAAAAGATAAAAATTCCTCCAAGGTCAGTGACAAAGAAGTGGTCAACAGGTCGCAAGTACAAGTAAGTACTCAAATCATAATGCTTCTGTATGTTTCTTTCTCCAATAAGCTGGGCAACAGTATGCTTCTAGGCCTGCATAACAAAATTTCATAGTTAGAAAATAATAAAATTTCCTCCAAGGTGTGCATCAATGAACAAGAAGAACTAATCAGTGGGCAAGAAGAAAATATGAAGAACATTGTTCTAGAGCTACAAAAAAAGGTTGGCTCGTTAGCTGATGAAAGGCAATGATTGGATAAGAAAAATAGAGAGCTAAGCACTGAAGTAATTTTCCAAAAGTCCCAGTTGAATGAGTATAATGCGAAATTATCTCTTGAAAGATGAGATGGAGAAAAATGAGAGTGTTCTGGAGATATATAGAACAGAAAAGGATGATTTGCAATGCGAGTTCAACGAATCCAAGGAAATTATTTAGAATTTGCTTGCCAAAACTGAAACAATGAAAAATAAATGAACAACTTTCAGCAACTGGTGAATGAAGGAGTCGAAGAGCACCTAGAGAAGCATAAGGTGATGGAACATTCTCTTCTCCAATAAAATGAAATACTACAAGAATAGGTGGACAAATTTGCGTGTTTTCTAGTTGAAGAGTTGAACACTGCTCTGCATTCTTTCAAGAAGG
This sequence comes from Pseudotsuga menziesii, assembly GCA_001517045.1. NCBI lineage: Eukaryota > Viridiplantae > Streptophyta > Pinopsida > Pinales > Pinaceae > Pseudotsuga > Pseudotsuga menziesii. The sequence continues at coordinate 19,073 of LPNX010079489.1, read as the reverse complement.
ATGGAGAGTCTGATACGATGGAAAAGGAAAAGTCGAAGCCAAACCATGTGCATGAACTTGTGGCCTTTTTCAATTCCAAAGGCACAAAGCATGTCATAACCAAAATGCCGCCAATAGGCAGGATTCCCACAAATTATTACGAAACTCAATTTGCAGCAATTTTGGTTATTTGGTAATTTTAACATAGGGTATTTAATCTAGGCGATCAAATTAATATTGTTGGAATGACAATATCACCATTTTAAAGTAGGGTATTTAATTTAGGAGAGCAACTTAATATTGTTGAAATAGCAATTGTCAATAACAAATTTGATCAAAATTTGGCCAAAAAAGTTTTAGTTGTTTTTTTATCTAAGAGCTCGGGGAACGCTAAGAATTCTTATATTCTGTTTTCCATTTACTTTAGTTGCAATTTAATTTTTAAAATTTTTATTTTAACTGAATTTTCTATTTTTTCTATTATATTTAATAATAAGTTTAATGTTATTTATTTGAAATGTTAATGCGCAATATTTCCTATTTATTATATTACTTGCAGCTAAGTGAGGTCTAAGGACTCTCAAAATGTAAAATCATTTAATTCTTATCACA
>LPNX010079489.1:0-18115 GCA_001517045.1 Pseudotsuga menziesii | reverse complement strand
AGCTCAAGGCCAAGGCCCCAACGGAAGAAAACCTTGCAGCTTATATAAGTTAATTACCTAAGTGGAAAACTTAGGGTACATAAAACAATGACACAACTTAATGAGGGGACAACTAAACCCATAAGGGATAAAAGGGAAGAACTAAAAGAGCCATAATGGATACCGTAGTCTTACATATCGTTTGGGTTTTGGCAGTGTTAGAGATAAGGTCTACACCCACGAGGGATACCTGCTTCACTAAAACTTATCCCAACTGAGACACCATAACTAGGTACTTAACCCTAATATGATTAAGCCTAGATAAAATGAGTCGCACTCATTTTAGCATCAACATAGAAGAGTTAAGGAGTTAAAGTAAAAAGAGTTAAGATGAGGAGAAAAGCAACATACGGAGCTAATTGTCAATGAACTATAGGTCATATTCTCCTTAAAAATAATAAGAAAGATAGCACCTTCATCATACCTCATTTGATAAATACCATCTACCTAGGCTAATATATGGGTTGATGCACAATCATGGACTCCTTTAAAGACACTTTAGATGCCACATAATACTGGAATAAACAGAAAACTGTGAGTTTAGGTGACAATTAGGGGTACTTCTCTAATGTATTTGAAGATGAAGTAAAAAGAGAAAAGATAGGAAATTGAATCAACTTTCATAATATATAGCCTTTATGTATAGAAAATGTGTGTAAATGATTGTAAAATTAGTTTCCATGAAAGTGGGTTTTCAGGCTTTTAGCACAACTTAACATATATGTTTGTGCGGGTGCAACAATATATGAGGTAAATGATGTCAATTTGGGATAAAATATTGCATAGATATAAAGGACATATTGGCCTTAGTGTAACACTGTTTATTTAGAATTTTTCATGAAATATTTTTTATTATTATTAATTATTGAAGTCACAAAAGCTTGAAATGAAAACCTTATGTGTGGGTGCAACACTTTAGGGGAAAAAATTAATGAAATTCTTGATTTTTAAACATAATATCGTAGAGATTAATCTCTTCTAGTGCACCATATAGGTTTATTGGGAAATGGTGATGGAAATCAAAAGTTATATAACAAACAATCAATGTATCTATTTTCAAAAAATGACGTGTGTCATTTAGAAAAATAATTATAAATAAATAAAACGTAGTTTTGAAGGAAAAAATTACATATTCAGAATCGTAAGATCGTACTCTATAATATCCTATATTTTCATAAAAAAATATTATGTACGTCATAGCAAAACACGCCATCTAAACTGAGCATATTGATAGAGTTCTAAAATGAAAGAAATAGCCCTAGTTTATTTGTTCTAGACAATAGGTTCAATAGTCTGAAACTATTTCTGAACATAATCCCAAACCTTATTCCCATCGATTATTTTAATTTTAAAATAACGCATATGCATTATATCTTATTCATATTGCATACGCCATATAACACATATGCGATCTGATAAAGTTAAAACACATATGCGATTTTTCTTAACTAATTTGTTACAAGAGTTAAAAAGAGTAATGGCATCCTTATCCCATTATAATACCATTTAGACAACACTATGATGGAAAAAACATAATTCATGTTTTTAATGGTGAACGAAGCCATGGGTTGTCCATCCAAGAAAACAGGGCGGTGAACAAAGCCATGCACTATACATCCAAGATAATAGGGTGGTGAACGAAGCCATGCACTGTGAATCCAAGAAAATAGGGTGGTGAATGAAGGCGTGCGCAGTGCATCCAAGAAAATAATAATTCCTCCCGTCCTTCAATCTATTCAGCTTCAAGGGAAAATTTACAATATTAAAAGACAGATTGAAGATTGATTTATGTCAGTGCTGAAAGGAAATTATAAATTCATGAGAATGCTTGTTTGGTATCTCTTTTGGATGTAAAAAATCTAGAACGAGTACCAATGGATCAACGTACACTTTCACTGCAAACCACTAGTGATGATTCATTGATAGGTGATAGGTTACTTTAATCAACATTGTTCCAGTAATCGTGTTCTTTTAATTGTCATCCTCATCATCATCATAGTCATCATCCTCATCGTCCTCATCATCATCACCATCATTGTTCATCATCATTGTCATAATGATTATCATCATCATCCTCATCCTCCTCCTCCTCCTCCTCCTCCTCCTCATCATCATCATCATCACCATCATCCTCCATCATCATCATCATCATTGTTCATCGTCACCGTCATCATTTTCATCCTCATCCTCATCATCATGATCATCATCCTCATCGTCACCATCATCATCATCACCACCACCACCACCACCATCATCATCATCATCATCATCACCATCATCATCATCATCATCCTCATCATCATCATCATCGTCAACCTCATCATCATCATCATCATCACCACCCTCATCCTCATCATCATCACCATCATCATCACCATCATCATCATCCTCATCATCATCATAATCATCATCACCCTCATCCTCATCATCATCATCATTGTCATCATCATCATCATAATCAGCCCCATCCTAATCATTATCATCATAGTCATCATAATCCTCCTCCTCCTCCTCATCATCATTGTTCATCATCATCATCATCATCATCATCATCGTCATCATCACCATCCTCATCCTCATCATCATCATCCTCATCCTCATCATCGCCATCCTCATCATCATCATCATCATCAACATCCTCTTCATCATCCTCCGCCTCCTCGTCATCACCCTCATCCTCATCATCTTCATCATGGTTATCATCATCATCATCATCATCGTCATCCTCATCATCATCATCAACATCCTCTTCATCATCCTCCGCCTCCTCGTCATCACCCTCATCCTCATCATCTTCATCATGGTTATCATCATCATCATCATCATCGTCATCCTCATCATCATCATCAACATCCTCTTCATCATCCTCCGCCTCCTCGTCATCACCCTCATCCTCATCATCTTCATCATGGTTATCATCATCATCATCATCATCGTCATCCTCATCATCATCATCAACATCCTCTTCATCATCCTCCGCCTCCTCGTCATCACCCTCATCCTCATCATCTTCATCATGGTTATCATCATCATCATCATCATCGTCATCCTCATCATCATCATCAACATCCTCTTCATCATCCTCCGCCTCCTCGTCATCACCCTCATCCTCATCATCTTCATCATGGTTATCATCATCATCATCATCATCGTCATCCTCATCATCATCATCAACATCCTCTTCATCATCCTCCGCCTCCTCGTCATCACCCTCATCCTCATCATCTTCATCATGGTTATCATCATCATCATCATCATCGTCATCCTCATCATCATCATCAACATCCTCTTCATCATCCTCCGCCTCCTCGTCATCACCCTCATCCTCATCATCTTCATCATGGTTATCATCATCATCATCATCATCGTCATCCTCATCATCATCATCAACATCCTCTTCATCATCCTCCGCCTCCTCGTCATCACCCTCATCCTCATCATCTTCATCATGGTTATCATCATCATCATCATCATCGTCATCCTCATCATCATCATCAACATCCTCTTCATCATCCTCCGCCTCCTCGTCATCACCCTCATCCTCATCATCTTCATCATGGTTATCATCATCATCATCATCATCGTCATCCTCATCATCATCATCAACATCCTCTTCATCATCCTCCGCCTCCTCGTCATCACCCTCATCCTCATCATCTTCATCATGGTTATCATCATCATCATCATCATCGTCATCCTCATCATCATCATCAACATCCTCTTCATCATCCTCCGCCTCCTCGTCATCACCCTCATCCTCATCATCTTCATCATGGTTATCATCATCATCATCATCATCGTCATCCTCATCATCATCATCAACATCCTCTTCATCATCCTCCGCCTCCTCGTCATCACCCTCATCCTCATCATCTTCATCATGGTTATCATCATCATCATCATCATCGTCATCCTCATCATCATCATCAACATCCTCTTCATCATCCTCCGCCTCCTCGTCATCACCCTCATCCTCATCATCTTCATCATGGTTATCATCATCATCATCATCATCGTCATCCTCATCATCATCATCAACATCCTCTTCATCATCCTCCGCCTCCTCGTCATCACCCTCATCCTCATCATCTTCATCATGGTTATCATCATCATCATCATCATCGTCATCCTCATCATCATCATCAACATCCTCTTCATCATCCTCCGCCTCCTCGTCATCACCCTCATCCTCATCATCTTCATCATGGTTATCATCATCATCATCATCATCGTCATCCTCATCATCATCATCAACATCCTCTTCATCATCCTCCGCCTCCTCGTCATCACCCTCATCCTCATCATCTTCATCATGGTTATCATCATCATCATCATCATCGTCATCCTCATCATCATCATCAACATCCTCTTCATCATCCTCCGCCTCCTCGTCATCACCCTCATCCTCATCATCTTCATCATGGTTATCATCATCATCATCATCATCGTCATCCTCATCATCATCATCAACATCCTCTTCATCATCCTCCGCCTCCTCGTCATCACCCTCATCCTCATCATCTTCATCATGGTTATCATCATCATCATCATCATCGTCATCCTCATCATCATCATCAACATCCTCTTCATCATCCTCCGCCTCCTCGTCATCACCCTCATCCTCATCATCTTCATCATGGTTATCATCATCATCATCATCATCGTCATCCTCATCATCATCATCAACATCCTCTTCATCATCCTCCGCCTCCTCGTCATCACCCTCATCCTCATCATCTTCATCATGGTTATCATCATCATCATCATCATCGTCATCCTCATCATCATCATCAACATCCTCTTCATCATCCTCCGCCTCCTCGTCATCACCCTCATCCTCATCATCTTCATCATGGTTATCATCATCATCATCATCATCGTCATCCTCATCATCATCATCAACATCCTCTTCATCATCCTCCGCCTCCTCGTCATCACCCTCATCCTCATCATCATCACCATCATCCTCACCCTCATCCTCATCCTCATCACCCTTATCCTCATCATCAACATCATGGTCATCATGGTCATCATCACCATCATCATCATCATCATCATCATCCTCATCCTCCTCCTAATCATCATCATCATCACCCTCATCCTCATCATCATCATCATGGTCATCATCATCATCATCGTCGTCATCATCATCATCATCTTCCTCCTCACCCTCATCCTCATCATCATAACCATCCTCATCCTCCTCCTCATCATCATCATCATCACCCTCATCCTCATCATCATCATCATCATCATGGTCATCATCACCCTCATCCTCATCATTTTCAACATGGTGAAGCACCCTGGTGAAGCACCTTGAAGAGTACAAAAAGGAGATACACCTAAGGAAGGGTATCTTCCTTGTGTTCGGTGGCTTGAATCGGTACTTGGAGTGTTGTTAGCACTTGGTGTGTTGGGATGGACGACATCCGGAGAAAAGAATAATGGTGAAGCGCCTTGAATAGTACAAGAAGGAGATATGCCTAAAGAAGGGTATCATCCTTGTGTTGAGTGGCTTCAATTGGTACTTGGAGTACTATTAGCACTTGGAGTGCTGGAATGGAGGACATCCAAAGAAAAGAATAGTGTTGGGAAAAGGTATGTGCATTACAGGTAAACTGGTACCTATTAGGTAATATGTCTATTTATTGGCAAATAGAACTTACATGTATATTGGAACGATTGTATAGTGTTTATTGGACAGTAAAGTCTTTTTATAAAAAGAAGACATGAATTATTATTATTGTAAAGTCTAAACGTGGAATTATTTCCCGTTAGACCTAACGACTAATTAGGTATTTTCGACAAAGATTACTCAAAGCCCTTTTACATTGTAACCTTTATATTCTATTTTAAAGGAGGATTAAATTCCTTCAGCAAAACGTTTGGATTAAATCTATGTGTTAATCTCATCTTGATAAAACGAGGGGAATTATATAATTTTTGAACGCAATAGTCATGTCGAGGAAGGATATAAATAATTTATGAACGCGCTATGATCTTAGGGCTGAAACGGTCGCCAGGATAATGGCCTAAGAACCTATCTGACAGTTACAATAGCAGCACCAAGTCAGGTTATGTCCGAACTATTAGGATGAGGATGGCCTTATTTTGAAGGAAGCGAGTAGTATATATGTCTGGAGGGGCGCACTAGTTGGGGGAGGGGAACGACCTCGGCACTAGGTAAGCCTGAGATTTAGATAATGAGGCATTTACCTCTGAGCGCTAGATGATGGAACCAGTTGTCAAAGCGTGGGCGTCATTTCTCTCAAGTATAATCATTCTTTTGAAGCGGTTGGGACTAGGTAATATAAACTATTTTTTTTATCTAGTTCCTTGGTGTATTAATGGTAGAAAGGAATAAGCACACTAGACCATACCTACACGGTTGCATTATGATACAGGATGCATTTTGAGGAGGTTATATTCTTCCTTTAGAAAGAAGGGAAGTATAGACGTTTGGTAAATTATTATGGGAGTAAAAATTGCACTCAACTTATACAGATTGAGTTTGATTTCCCCCTTATGGGGCGGTTTCCCTTTTTCAAAATCTAGAGAAAACCCTAGATCGGTCCTCACCCCTTTTTTCATGATTGCATGTTTGGTTGCGTGAAGTTATTGAGTCATCCTATTTGTTTCTGGTTTTTCATTGGCACGACTAATTGAACCACATAGGTCAGTTATCCAAAGAATTGATACGAGACTGTGTAGTTGCTTCGATTCTTAATCGAAACAAGTAAATACCTTCTCCTTAGGTTACAGATCTATTTCCCATACCTTGTGTGATCGATCGATAACTATGAAATTGATTTTAACGAGTGGGAAAAACCCCTTTTAACCACTGACCTATGGCTGCGATATGAGTAAGCAGTCGGGGTGCTTTTTGCTTGCTCTGGAGGACAATGTATAGGAATTATAAATAAAGTATTTGGAAGATACCTAGCTATGAGCAAATAGCTGGTTTATCATAAACATGGAAATGAGATTAAATTGCAGGATATATATATATATATTATTTCGCAAAGTTTACCACGGTAACTTAACCAAAGATGATTGATGCTTGAAAGTAATAAAAACATTGATAGTAAATTGGTATTCCTCATATGGTATAGGGAATTTCATGATATTTTGTTATTAAGTATTACATCATAGATGGTTAGGATTCAGTATAATGAGTACTCTTGGAATAAAATTATCCTTACGAGGTCTAGTGAATAATACCCCTAATTGTTAGACAACAGTAGCTCCTTTTACTTGACTGACTGTTAGGTTTATTTTTCAACGATAGGATACCTGAATGATGTGTTAAAGACAAAGTTCACCATGTGCTCAAGGGGCCATCAATGATTTTATGAACTGGTTACAAGGGCCCTAAAAGAGGGCTATTGAGTTACAACAAGCACTTTGCGGAGATCCTTGAGGTAACGTAAACCGGCCATGGTTGTGCCGAGTTAGTGTAATTTAATCTATTTTGATAAAGTAATAAAATGAATAAGAAATTGGTGGATGTAGCCTCGTGGACGAGGTGAAGAACGTGAACATGTGTCTCATCCTTATTTTCCTTGTACAAAGTTTCTAAGTTTGTGTATATTGAATTTATCAATGATGTAGGGTGCACTATAAATGATTTTCATGTGTCAGAATATTCTACTTCCTCACATTGTTTCTTGTGCATGTGAAGCTGTTCTATAATCTATGCTAAGGCATTTCGCTAATGTAGAAGGTAATCAAGAAAATATATCATAATGCTTTTGTCCCCACATAGTAATGTATTAAATGCACTATGATGAAAAACGCTCGTAGGTTCCAGCCAAACCACTAATAGATTACGGTTGAACGTTTTTCAAAGACTTGTTCTTGTATGATCGGAAGTGCATAGTGAGTGTTTCACAATGCATGTATGACATCAACAATTTTTTTGTTGGACATGCTTAAATAAATTATCATCTGCCACTAACATGCTCGATTCTTTTTGTAGTAATGGTGAAACAAAACTTTTACCCTTCTTTCACTCTTAATGGAATTGAAGTTTAAGAGGGTTATTACAAAAGCATTCATTGATAACCCAAATTTTCAATAATCAATTATCATAATTTCATAACTTACAGCAATTTTAATTGTCATTCATGAGTTATATAACCCTGTAAATCATCTAGAAAAATTGCTCCTTACTCTGTTCTAAGCAATTGGGCGCAACTTATAAATGCAGGAGGATTTTACAGACCGTAGTGCACGTCGATTGCATCAATGGTAATTATCTGGATGAAGCCTTATTAATTAAGGAACTGAATTATTTTTACTAACAGCCCATTTCGGCTGATAGTATTCCTAGCATATCCTGTAATATTAGCATATAACATTGTTAAATATCAACATCTTCAGACGTCCTTACTCGTCTATATTTGGATATTTGCTAGTGAAGGGATACATTCCAACATTATTCCACATTCTTGAGTAGCGATGCTAGGGACACGAACATTCCAATATCATTAGTAACTCAAAGTAAAAAATAATTTCATATTTTAGCTACTTATCTCCTATCGTACAACCTATCCGAATGTGAGCCTTTACATAGGTGCACTCTTTCTACACAACTGGTAACATTAGGTACAACACACCATGCTATTTACCTTAGCTGAATTATAGGCCAAGTTCATAAGCCGTCAGGTTCCCTTTTTGGGGAAATACTGTAAGGAATGTTGTCGTTCTTGTGAAAATGTATAAGAGATCAATAATGCCAATGAATATGTAAAAATAGCTACATAACCCAAATTCTTGCATACTAATAATTACATTTAAAGGATACATTATAACAACATTGTTATTGTAACTAACTTGCATTCTCTTCCTAATAACTCTGAAAACCAAGTCCTACCCTTACTTAGCATCCATTTAGTATGCTAGGGATATTCAACATTCAGAAGTTAACTAGCAACTTCTGAATCAGGAAGTTAACATCTATTTGTTATACTCAATTTTAAAAACCAAATTTAATTCTCTCTTCATTCACTTACTATCTGCAACAACTAACCATTTCTAGGTTTTATTAGTTTACGATAGCGAGACTAGATTAAAAAACATAATTCTTCCTTTTGACATATGCAATCGTAGTTGTTTGTAACCATATGATGAAATGAAATCTTGTGTTCCCGGTTTAGATGAAAGAGGTGTTTCACATTTATATAATGTTGGCATTGGCATCTTTAATACCACTAACATTTATTTCATACAATTTGTATTTGTATAATGTTGACCATATAATATAATTCGTTAGCATAGCTACTATTTTAGCATCACTTACCTTTTGCTTAAACCATTTTACTATAATTGCGGCAATTCTTGTAGACTGCCAAGGTAATACGGTGACTCCTAAATGGTAAACTTATTAAGTTCTCTTTAACCACTGCCTTTCTATCTTCAAGGGATTTAGGTAAGTCATACATGTGCATTTATATATACATATATCCATAAGCATAATCCTCCACATAACGGTACTTCTAAAACATTGGAGTACGAGCCACTGCATTTATTTATTACATCAACGAACCCTAAAGTAGGTCTAGAGGACTTCAAACCAATGTTCAATTCTCGTTAGATCTTTAGCACTCCTACATTCAATTGGTAGTTAGGTACCCCTTTCAATTTTACGACAATAATTCACTGTGTCTTACAATGTAACCTATCACAATTTTTCCACAAGAAATTCTAAGAATATTTTAACACATATCAAGTCATTAATGACCAATTTAACTAAGTGTAGCAGTTCAAATCCCACATTATTACTATAGTACTTTCATCGACCAGGAGTTTGTCCAAGAATACTTCTATACTTCACTAAGAATTTAGTGGTGCAATCTTACATAGAGAGGAAACAATTAGCCATCCATAAACCTCTTCGAAAGTAATCACGGAAATCAAAAGTTATCTATGCACTTATGTCATTGGCCTGACGTGGATGTGGAAAAAGTAATAGGCCACCTTCATTGTAATTTTGAGAAGATGTTCCACCTCCTATTGTACAACTACAGTTTCAATAAACATCTACGTTTGGTATATCTTAAGGCACCTGTATTTGTAGAATCATAAGACTTGTTGATTCAAGTTATCAAGGCAAAAATCAATCATTAGTTTCATCAGGAAATATGCACGAGCATTTTGAGCCCAATAGGCCCAAGTGTTTCAAGTCTTGCTCTGATACCACCTATAACATACCCGTTAGTTTGTAACATCCCCCCCCAAAAAATGTAATTTTTACGAACATAAATTTTTACCTTCGTTACAACTATACAAATTATTGCTACTTTAATAACATCCCTCTTCTAACATCCCCAAATCAATAAACATTTTTCCTAAATAAGAAGACAACATATACCTTTGATACAATCACAGAACTATGGCTATTCTCAAGCTGTTGCTCTAGATTTCATATTTTTAGCTTTCAAGATATACCTACAGCCTTGCAAATTATTCATGACACACACATTTATATAAATCCATAATCTATGACAAAATATTTTCTTCAAATTTTATCATATTTTGGACAGTCCTTTAGGATATAGTTTTTCAATTAAATCTTTACCTTGTAAACATAATACACCTTCAACCATATGGTATATTTCGCCACCCCAAAACATATCACAAGGTTTACAATATTACAAGGTTATGTTTGATGTATAGTCCATATATGGTATGCGCTAATCCAAAGTCAAGCCACAAGGCATAAGTATTAAAGGTAACATGTATACCATATCCTTAAAGACTTAATACAATACGTATTCCCTAAGTTCAATGCTTAGTAAACATGGCATATGAATTATTCCATGTTAATAATTAAACTTTAAAAATAAAATCAAAGGTCTAGCTTTAAACCAAGTTCATAACCTACAAATAGAAAACATAGGTTACATTAATCTTGTTAAGAAAATAAACATAGAACATAGATATAATAATATATAAAAGACGAGACATACACCCTAATGAAGAGTAAGTAGCACATAGGAATTTCTAGATGTGATTGTTCACTTGATGAAAATAGTATTTTCCTTGTATAAATGTGAGTCGGTAAGGAACTCTAGCAACAAGAAGTAGGTCTTTTAGGATGAAGATTTATATTCTCTTTAAATAAGACTATGTCGCAAGGTATGCTTTTCATATGAAATAAAAGACGTGCCTTAGTTTGAAGAACTAAGTAAGTTTGTAAACAAGTAAACACTTTTACCTCTCAGACCGTCATGCGAGAATGAGTCCCGCCATTCTTCCCACTTTGTTTCGACAAATAAAGTTAAGTTAGGAATTTTTAAATAAAGAGTAAGACTATGCAGAAAGGAAAAATCATATAATCAACTAACAACACATACACGACAAATGTAAAATCATAAGAACTAAGCAGTAAACAACCGAACAACATCTTAAGTAAAAATACATTAATAATAATGATAGAGCGTAAGAACAACTTATGAGTAAACATTGGTACATATAGTGTACGACGTATTTCCGCAAGACAAATAATGTTTTGTATAGGTAGTTTTTTTACTACCCTAAAAAATAGAAATTTATTATTTTCAATTCTGTGGGACATTACAATCTTGAACTACCAAATGATGAGAAAAATCTACTTTTTTAGAGAGACTAGGGAGCTATTTGGTACATGCATATTACCATTTGTCTCACCAAAATACTTCCTAAACAAAATAAATTTAGCATGGGCATAATATTTGTATTATGAACAATTGAAAGGTACATCCAAACTTTTCCAAAATTCGTTATCACCCACAACAAAACTAATACCCTCTAGAATTCCCTCCATGAGATTTATTTTAACAGAAATTTTCACAACCACTGAATTAGAGGAATTGATAGCAACAATATATGTTTTTATGAAGATACCGAGCTTATAGTTTGTAACCCTAAAAATCTCATCTTTCCAAAACTCAATAGGAAGGAAATATAATTTAACCCACACAAATATCCTAATAACCCTTTTCTCTAATAGGTCAAACATCACAACCATTTAAAGGGAATTTATCTAGAACCATGGGCCAGCATAGGCACTGTTCTCACCATAAATTGAATATTGAAATTGAACCCTTTAAACGTCATCTTAACACTATGGATCTTGAAATCCTCCAAATAAATGTTAAAGGAATATTGATTCTCTATTTAGCTTGCTTCAAAAAATGATGGATACAATGAAAACCTCCAAATAAATGTTTAATAAACATTGATACTTTGTTTAGCTTAGTGATGCTCTAAAAAAACTATAGATTGTTTGCTTCAAGGTAGAATGGATCTCAATATATACAACTGAGAAGCCATCAACTATAAATATGACTAACAAAATCATCTAAATTTAGGCACTTGTCTAGCCATGATGAAAGGAGCAAGAATATGAAAATGCATTTTATGAAAACGCTTTCCATAAAAGGACAACTGCCACAAACCATATAGAGAATGAGGGACGGTATAGTTCATTTCTTTAAACAATGTATCTCTATAGTTCATTGCCTCACCTTAAAGAGGAAGATCACCATGACAAAAAAAGATTAGCAAACGGGTGAGAAAATCCAAGTACTATGGAGTGATATCGATTTAGTTAGAGTTTGAATTTTTCAAAAGTCGGTGCATAAATGAATAAAACGAATATGTTTCTTATTAATAGAAGGAATAAACTCACAAATAAGAAAAATTCTAGTTGTTTTTTAATCTACGAGCTGGGAGGCTAAGAATTCTTGTATTTTGTTTACGATTTATTTTATTTGCAATTTGATTTTTAAAATTTTTATTTTAACTTAATTTTTTATTTTTTCTATTATATTAAATAATAAATTTAATGTTATTTATTTGAAACGTTATTGGGCAATATTGTGTATTTATTATCTTACTTGTGGTTAAGTAAGGTATGAGGATTCTCAAAATGTAAACTCATTTAATTCTTAGCACATAGGGTCATTTAATATGTTGATATTATAATCCATGGATATTATAACCAATTAATATATTAGATATCATAGTTATAGTCTATTTTCTAGCCAAAATGTGGTGTATTTTAGGTCAAATTGTGGTGGATAATTTTGAAATGGTAGTTTTTAGTGGTTGAATTTTCATAATGATATGCTTGAAAAGTAATTAAATTCCATTAATCTATTTATGTAATAAAAATCGTAATTTAGACAGTAAAAATGATATTTTCAGCTTTAAATCATGGTGCCAAATTCAAAACAAAATAGCTAAAAAAATGCAAATCCTCTAAAATTTAGTCCACTCACAAAAATAAAGAACACAAAACATAGAATTTTGAGGATGTTGGCCATGTAACTATTAGTAAGACGATAATTTAATATATTAATATTTTAAATCATATATTTTAATATATTAAAAATCACAATTAAACATAGGATCATTTAATAGAGGTTCTCAACATTTTAAAAATGTAGAATATGAAAATACAAATATAAAAAGTACAATATATAATTTTTGGTCATGGGACTCTTTGAACTTAAGATATTGTTTAATATTTGTATATTATAAAGTATATTTCAATATATTAATAAACATAGTTTCAATTAAAATTATTTAATATTTTTTTCAATAGAAAAAAATATTTAGTATTTAACTTGAATTAAAGTTATACAAACTTTCTCTCACATAAAAGGGCCTTTGAGGCATGTGGGTAGCCATTATGCTTCAACTTATTCTCACTAGACTTTTGCAGATTTTCTATTGGATTAGTCTAGGAGTGGAATATGAGTCTCAATAATTTATTAGTGTCAATGAATAGGAGTAGGAAATGGAGGTCAGAGGTAGATGCGTTGATGAATAATCTATGATTGAAAAACAATGGTTTGATTCAATTTGGTGATCAAATGAAAACCTAGTTCTTGGAAATGATTGTTTTTTCAATTGTTTTTTCAAGTTAAATGTTTAATGGATAGACTTTAGAATATTTACGTTTAGAATTTGCATAGTTTCGTGGACATTGTTTTTATGTTGACACATAATTTTGATGTCATGAACCCTCTCATCTTCACCATGAACACATCACTAGAGATTGACATCAGAATTTTTAGATGTGATTATTAATTTGACGAAAATTGTATTTACGTTGTATAAATGTGAGTCGGTAAGGAACTCTAGCAACAAGCAGTAGGTCTTTTAGGATCAAGATTTTTGTTCTCTTTAAATAAGACTCCATCACAAGGTATGGTTTGCATATGAAATAAAAGAGGTGCCTTAGTTTGAAGAACTAAGTAAGCTTGCAAACAAGTAAACACTTTTACATCTCAAACCGTCATGGGAGAAGGAGTCCCGCCACTCTTCTCACTTTCTTTCCACACATAAAGTTAAGTTATGAATTTTTAAATAATGAGTAAGACTATGCAGAAAGGAGGAAGCATATAATCAAGAAACAACACATACATGACAAATGTATAATCATAAGAACTAAGCAGTAAACAGTTGAAGGGCATCATAAGAAAAAATACGTTAATAATAATGACTGAAAGTAAAATGACATCTAATGTAAGAACAAGTTATGAGTAAACATTGGTACATGTAGTGTACTATGTATTTCCGCAAGTCAAATAATGTTCCATTTAGGTAGTTTTTTTACTAGCCTAATAAAAAAGAATTTTACTATTTCCGATTTTTTGGGATATTACAATCTTGAACTACCAAATGATGAGAAAAATCTAATTGGGCATTATTTTTCAATGAACATGCTAGTCCACCTATTATATATTTTGAAACCATTCCATCATTAAGTTACACACCTTATTAGATAATAATACCAAGACCAATTTATCTCAAGCTTTCCTCAGATGAAGATATCCATGCATTCATTTAAGAAAATTTGTAGAATATAACTTGAGAATAATGAATAAAAAAAATACCACATGCAATAACAAAAAAAAAAAAATTTACTAGTAAATAAATTTTTTACTTTCCATGTGCCCCTATAAGGGTTGGTATCCATGGGAAAACCAATTTCTTCCATGCTACCATTACTTAATCAATAAAACATGTTTTAGTCTAGTGCTTATTAGAAACATTTGTTGTTTACGGATATACTTGAAGTGATGGTATGCAGTAAATTTCATTCTAAGAATCAATTAACTCCTCCCTTTTATAATTCAAATGAAAACACTTTTATGGTTAGGGAAAGCTATCATGTTACTCCTTCTAGAGAAACTTTATTGTACCTTGAACTAGCATTTGGCAATTGCATATCCCCATTTTTTAGATTGGGATTATTCATAGTTAAAGAAATGTTAAGATGTGAGTAATATTTACAATATAGACAATTGAAAGGTACAATTTTGTAGTCCAAAATTTGCTAGAACTTCTTATCACCCATAGTGAAGCTCATTATGTCCTATAGAAGACCCTTTCCAAAATATTTTTGACATTGATTTTTCCAACACTCAATTGAAAGGTTTCATACAAAGTGTATACATCTTAATAAGATATCCAAATTACCATATAAACCCTCGGACTCTTCTCCTTCGAAAACTCAATAAGAAGGAAAGCCTATATAACCCAACACGTGTATCCTAGGATCACTTTCCTTTATTAAGTAAAAACATCACAACCACTTAAAGAGAGAAAGAGTGGAATCACTTCATCAATGCACCCAATTTTATGTAGGATTCATGGAATTGGCTGTTCATATTACAATTACCTTGTGAAGTGCCAATATCCCCCAATTTCCTCTTTCCCTTGTGTTGTTCAACCGACTTTTTTAGAGAGACTAGGGACCTATTTTGTACATGGATATTACCATTTACTTATCCAAAATACTTCCTAAAGAAAAAAACTTTAGCATGGCCATAATATTTGTATTAGGATCAATTGAAAGGTACAATTTTGTAGTCCAAAATTTGCTAGAACTTCTTATCACCCATAGTGAAGCTCATTATGTCGTGTAGAAGACCCTCTCCAAAATATTTTTGACATTGATTTTTTCCAACACTCAATTGAAAGGTTTCATACAAATTGTATACACTTAAATAAGATATCCAAATTACCATATAAACCCTTGGACTCTTCTCCTTCGAAAACTCAATAAGAAGGAAATCCTATATAACCCAACACATGTATCCTAGGATCACTTTCCTTTATTAAGTAAAAACATCACAACCACTTAAAGAGAGAAAGAGTGGAACCACTTCATCAATGCACCCAATGTTATGTAGGATTCATGGAATTGGCCATTCATATTAAAATTACCTTGTGAAGTGCCAATATCCCCCAATTTCCTCTTTCCCTTGTGTTGTTCAACCGACTTTTTTATAGAGACTAGGGAGCTATTTTGTACATGGATATTACCATTTGCTTATCCAAACTACTTCCTAAAGAAAAAGACTTTAGCATGGCCATAATATTTGTATTAGGATCAATTGAAAGGTACATCCAAACTTTTCCAAAATTCATTATCAACCATAACAAAACTAATACCCTCTAGAATTCACTCCATGAGATTTATTTTAACACTAATTTTCACCACCACTCAATTAGAAGAATTGATAGCAACCATATATGTTTTCATGAAGATAAGGAGCTTGTAGTTTGTAACCCTAAAAATCTCCTCTTTCCAAAACTCAATAGGAAGGAAATCTAATTTAACCCATACAAATAACCTAACAACTCTTTTCTTTAATAGGTCAAACATCACAACCACTTAAAGGGAATTTATCTAGAACAGTGGGCCACCATAGGCATTGTTCCCACCATAAATTAAATATGGACATTGAACCCTTTAAACCTCATGTCAACACTATGGATCTTGAAATCCTCCAAATAAATATTAAAGGAATATTGATTCTCTAATGAACTTGCTTCAAAAAATGATGGATGCAATGAAGACCTCCAAATAAATGTTTAATAAACGTTGATAATTTGTTTAGCTTAGTGATGCTCTAAAGCAACTATAGATTGTTGCTATTTGCTTCAAAGTAGGATGGATTTCAATATACACTATGCAGAAGCCATCAACTATAAATATGACTAACAAAATCATCTAAATTTAGACACTAGACTAAGTATGATGACAAGGACAGCCGCCACAAACAAAGGAACATGATCATGACAAAAAGAGATTAGCAAACGGGTGAGAAAATCCAAGTGGGGGAAACTTGTACTATGGAGTGATATCGATTTAGTTAGAGTTTGACTTTTTCAAAAGTCGGCGCATAAACGAATAAAACGAATATGTTTCTTATTGATAGAAGGAATAAACTCACAAATCAGACAATAGTTGAACTCAGATGCAAGATTATCCTTGTCATGAGACAGTAATAGATAGGAAGTAGCTCAGCAAAGGAAACGAATTCAAAAAAATCTATTGGATTTCTACCTTATATCGAATTTGTTAGAAACAAAGCGAAGAGAAAAAAAAAAGTCGCTTCCATCTACGTTCCGTTAGATTTGGAAGAAAATAAGAAAAGGATCGACTTTTTATAGTTTGGATTTCTTTCTTCAACAATACGATGGGCAACATGATGGGCAAAGACACGCAGAACGGAATTTGACTGTTAGAAAATGAAAAATTCTTCACCCAAGTCGGTATGGCGACAGACAAAAAAAGAAGATAAAATTTCCTCCCAGGTCAGTGACAAAGAAGTGGTCAACAGGTCACGAGTACAAGAAAGTACTCAAATCATAATGCTTCTGTGCGTTTCTTTCTCCAATAAGCTGGGCAACAGTATGCTTATGGGCCCGCGTAATAGAATTTCATGGTTAGAAAATAATAAAATTTCCTCCAAGGTGGGCATCAATGAACAAGAAGAGCTAACCAATGGGCAAGAAGAAGAAGAGATAATCAATGGGCAAGAAGAAAATATGAAGAACAATGTTCCAGAGCTGCAAACAAAGGCTGGCTCGTTACCTAATGAAAGGGAATTATTGGATCAGAAAAATAGAGAGACAAGCACTGAAGTAATTTTCCTTAAGTCCCAGTTGAATGAGTATAATGCAAAACTGGCTCACTTGAAAGATGAGATTGAGCAAAATGAGAGTGTTCTGGAGAAATATAGAACAGAAAAGGATGATTTGCAATGCGAGTTGAACGAATCCAAGGAAA
>LPNX010079468.1:126477-137090 GCA_001517045.1 Pseudotsuga menziesii | reverse complement strand
TTTAAATCTTGCATCTTGTTATCTTTTGTTTCCACTAGTTAATTTCAAAACTCCTAAACAACTTAATTAATATAACACCATCACACTAAGTAATTAGCCTTAGCAATTTAATAGGGTCTACCCCCCTTGGCTTCATTAGGAGTTAGCCTGAATAGAGGAGTCAAGAACAAGGTGACAGCCTTGACTCAAGACTTTCCCCCAAAGACACACCAAGTGGCTTGAAGATTTCTGCCACATAACCCAGGTGCATGAAAGGTGGCAGTGCGAATGGGTAATAAATTTCGTATAAAAGTTTTACCCAAAATTTCCAGGACTTAGGTTGAGTAATAAATATAAATTGAGGCGATGAATGCCAACTATGCATTCACCATCTACCTCATTAATTATGATAGTAATGTAAAAGAAATGATTTCTTGGAATTCCAAATGGATAATTTTTCTTTTTTATTAATATATTTAATGATTATATTTAAAAGTCATGAATAATATATAATATGAAATGGAATAAAGATAAGTAAAATAAGACTCACTCATGTTAAAAAATAAAACATCCCTCCTCACTCTTAAGATTTCAATGTTTTGTATTTTTCTCTTTTCCCCCTTTAATTTTATGTGAATTAGGTGGCATATTTGAAATACGTACTTTAAAAAAATATAAACCTATTAAATACTTTTCTTCATTTTAACCACTTTAACTTGTTATCTTTAATTATTTACATATAATTGAAAAGAATGTAACTTATTTTATTTAGTAATTTACATAAAACTTTGATGGAACATTACTGATAATTACTTTTTTTTCACACTATATTCATCATTACTTTGTAACTATGGTTATGGTTAATGTTTATAAAAGTTCATTTTGATTTATTATATATATATAGATATAGAATTTTTTTATTAGTTTTATGATAGTTAAAAAATAAAATTGATTTTTAAAATTTTCCATAAATATTTAAAATTTGATATCCATTCTTGTTTATAAAAAAAAAATCTAAGTAAATATAAAATGTTTAAATTAAACATAAAATATTTCCCTATAATAAGGGTATCTCATAAAAATAAATAAATAAAAATAATATTATAATATTTTCCTAATTTAACGTCAATTAAGGGTATGTCATGAAAATAAATAAATAAAGATAATATTATAATATTTTATTAATTTAATGTCAATTTACAATTTTGACAGTTATTTTACAAATATTTTTATAAAAATAACACATTTCAAAATTATTAGTCTATAAATTAATTTTAAAAAAAATTATAAACTTATAAAAATTAATAAATTTAAGTTTTTGATAACGTTGTAAATGGAAAGAGAAACAAAGTTACTCTTTAATGTCATTAAAAACATTTAGATTCCAATTAAAAAGTATATTGTTTTAATATTACTATTGCAAAAGTAATTAATAAGTTGATTTGAGGTTAGCCTTCACGGGTGTGCCTCATTGGTGGTTCAGTTGTTATGAAGTCACTTGTTGTAGACTGGAGGTCACGAGATCAAATCCCACTCGAGTTTACATGTGTCTCATGTCTTGCAGCGGGTGTGGGGAACCTAGTGGTATAGTGGTAGCAGGAATGGATCCCTGGACCCCGTGTCACGCGAGTACCATCCCAGCTCTGATTGTCAATTCCCCTAGTTACAAAAAAAAAATTGATTTGATGTTTGTAATTTTTTAAATTGTTATTTTCTTTAAGAGGTGATTTTCTATTCAAGATATGTTTGTCTTGAAAGTGGAACTAGGACATGAATTTAGTAAGATTCACATTGAAGTCTTAGAAAGAAGGGAACATCCACCATGTTGAATACCTCCTGAAGGAACCCATATACCTAGAAACAGAGAAAATGTTTTTTTTAAATGTTTTGAGGCCTCAATCGTGGCCTCTTAATGCCATCCATATCCACACGTAGAGGATAAATATCTCATACTATTAAGGTTCTTTTGTGGAGGTATGAGATGTCATCCAATGCCTTCGAGCCCTATGATTTTTTCTATCCTATGTATTTCCAAGCTATTGAGAGGTATACGTAGATCTAAAAACATATTAATGGCTCCCATATTTCCATTCAAAGGCATACTTAGTTCTCGAAACCTCTTAATGTCTCTCATACTTCCACTTAGATGCTCTAGATCCCTTAGGGAGGTCATGTGTGATAATTTGAGCCAATATAAATGGATCTTGACCCCTATAATCTTTCTTTATAAATTAAGGTGTTGGATCCTACCCCAACTATGTATATGTCCTTGAGATACATACATGGATATCAAACCTCATAATGGATTTAATATACAAAATTGGAAGCCAAACATCCCCTATATAGGTCCTATGTGGTGGTTTTGAACCTCCTTCCTATCCCTTTATCCCTAAGTGTGTATGTTTAGGGAATATGTCCTAGGTTTCCTACATTTACCTTATCTAGATCCAAGTCCTATATGTTGGGATTAAAACCTTATAAAGGATATCCTATCACTATATAGAGAAAATTTATCCCTAGTAGAGGATAAGTATTTTTGTTTGAGGCCTTGACCATGACCCTCAATCTCTAAAACCTTCCCTTAGGAGCTAAGGCCCAAGTTTCATCCTTGACAGTTTCTATATCTTGAGATACAAGTTTGGTTCTCCAAACCTGTAAAAAAAGTCTATTTCCCCACCTATAAGCTAAATATTTCCCATATAAGTGTCTGTAGTGGTCTAATTATGTATGAATAACCCTTGAATCCTCAAGATTAACTTTAGGACCTAAGACTTCCATCTCTTCCAAAACTAAGGCCTAAGTTAAATACTTAGTTGATGCCATCTACTGGGAGAAGCTTATGGATGTTTTGTGATTTGCGAAATCATTATTTTTTCCTATATTCATAAAATATTTGTCTATGGCATGAACCCTAGGATTCCTCCCTTTACTATGTCAATTCCATAAGGACCCTACCTAGTGCTCACAACCTAATGGCATGGAGATTCATAAAGACAAAGCATACCCTCGAGAGGTCAATTGTGATTCCTTAAGGTGTTGATCATGGTCTTGTATGCTTAGGAAACTCCCTTACAACCCATTTATTTTGTTTTTCCACTATCCATGTCTAAGGTGCCTAATCATAGGATAGTGAGGCCATATGTGGTTGGTGGAGGTGACCATATTATCCTTGGATGGATAAGAGATTTCTTAAGTCCCAAGGTTCAAGTTTCTTCCACTGGCCATGTTCAAGACCTCAAGGCCCCAAGACCTAGATACAAAGCTCAATGGATACCTTTGCAATTCCACACATGGTTCTTTGAGGCATTTTCCATGGCTGTAGATTCCTTAATGGTTTATTTATGGACAAAGGCATGGTATTCTTCTCTAGAGCATCATTCTTGAGGTCCTTACTCCTAATACACCTACATCCTTCTGAAATCCACATAATGGTGTTAATATCCTCAATCATATGAGAATGACACCGTCAAGAGGCCATGTGAGGTTGGTTGAGGTGATCTTTCTATCATTGGATGGTTATAAGATTCCTTTAGGGATAGGGGTTCAAATCTCCTCCCTGAACCATGTCCTAGGACCGAATTCCCCAAGACGTGGTGCTCTAGGAAATTTTCATCACTCTAGATGCCACAATTTTTTCTTTAAGGACAAAGACATGGTTGTTTTCCATAAAACATCATTCCCAAGGCCCTAAGACATGTAGATACTACTCAAAACCACATAATGGAAATGACATAATCAATCATAGGCTAATGATACCCTTAAGAGGCCATGTGTTTTTAGTGGAGGCAATCTTCTAAGCCTTAGATGTATAAAAGAATAATTTAGAGCTCGAGACTAAGGTCGCCTCCACTAACCATTTGTAAGGACCCAAGGCCATAAGACCTATATACATAGTGCCAAATATAAAACTCTTAAGTAATGGACGGTGCTTCTAGGTAGTGTTCATGGATTTAGATGCCTTAACAATTTATTTAAGGAAAAAAACACAGTATTCTTCGATGGAACATAATTCCAAAGGGATTAAGACATGTACATACTACTTAAACACCACACAACATTAAGAACATCCTTAATCATAGGTCAATTAGGACGTTGTGTGTGGTTGGTGGAGGAAATATTCTTACAGCTAGATGGCTACAAGATTCCTTTATGGGACAAGGTTCAGGTATCCTCCACTAACCATGTAGAAGGCCCCAAGGCGAGAAGACTTAGATACATAGTAGCCTTATAAACCCATATGTTGTCTTGGTTGGTCCTTAAGGTGAATGTTGGCTTGAGTATGTGCAGTATAATAAACCCAATTGTTAGATGGCTTGGCTGAGTAGCCAGAGTACCAACTGGCCTATGGCTGGGTGGAAAGTTGTAGTGACTTACCTAGTTGCGGGATAAATTCATATTCAATATAAGTATTCTTTGTGTGTTATTTCTCCAATGTATTTTCTTATGAATATACTAATTATATTGAATGCTTATGGATGAATTAAGTAGAGTTTATTATTGATAAAATGTCCCTGTGTTTTAGGTCTATTTTTGTCTTTTATTTACACTGCATTTTGCTTAAGATGATGGAGGCTAGAATCTTGGTTATAGGGTAAAAAATGCAACTATCTTAAGGTAAGATGTGTTTTTCCGCCCTCTAGAATCCTCCTGCAGAAGGTGGAAGTAGGGAAAAATAGAGTAAAAGACAAGGCAAAATGTTGGTTTTTGCACCCTAAAATCCGTATGCGGAAGGAAGAAGGAGGGAGGCAGAAAGCAAATTTGAAACAAGCCAGAGTGTTGGTTTTCCGCACCCTGGAATCTTCCCGAGGAAGGAAGAAGCGAAAAGGAGCCAACAATTCTAAGGTAAAGTGTAGAATTCCGCACCCCGTAGCAGAAGGTCGAAGGTGGGAGGCGCAAATCAGAAAGAGAAATGAGGCCAAGTATTGGTTTTCCACAATCCAAATTCCATCCACAGAATGTGGAAGGTGGAAAGCGGGAAGCAAAAAGTGAACAAGTAAAGTTATCAATTTGTTGGTTTTCTGATTCTTGAAGTATGCAATAGAAGGGAGAAAGGCAGAATGTGGTAAAATGATTCT
Organism: Pseudotsuga menziesii; assembly: GCA_001517045.1. Lineage (NCBI taxonomy): Eukaryota > Viridiplantae > Streptophyta > Pinopsida > Pinales > Pinaceae > Pseudotsuga > Pseudotsuga menziesii. The sequence continues at coordinate 132,036 of LPNX010079468.1, read as the reverse complement.
GTCGAATGTCGAGTTTCTGATTCCCGAAGTCCAAAGTAGAAGGTAGAATGCGGAAGGAAGAATTTGGTCAATGATTCCATCACATTTTAGGTTTTTGATTCCCAAAGTTTGCAGCGGAATTCGAAAATGGGGAATGTAGAAGGTGGAATTCGGTCAAATGGTTTTGTTGCATGTTAAGTTTCTGATTCCCGTAGTCCACAACATAAGGAGAAATGTGGATAAATGATTCCGTCGTATGTTAAGTTTCCGATTCCCATAGTCCACAGCAGAAGGCAGAATACAAATGTGGATGAATGATTTTGTCATATTTTAAGTTTCTGATTCCCGCAGTCCATAGAGGAAGGAAGATAGGAGAAACGTGGAAAGCATAAAGGTAGGAGATCACAGTGGTGTTTTGCAGAGTTCCACCTGCTGCAAGACGCATTGAAGAATGTGGAAGGAAGAAGGTGGAAAGGATGAGGTCTAGTGCATAAAGGGTTTTTCTGGTAACAGAATGTATTTGTGAGATGCAAAATGACTATTAGGTTGGTGTTTCAGCCTCAGAATGAAGGTTAAAGGATGTTAGATGACCCGTGACTGTGTTTAAAGAGAAAAGTAATAAGTTTTAAATTATTTGGCATATCAGTCAGATGTATGGGCACTGAGTATATGGACATCGTGGTATCAGAGCAGTTGTAGTCTTGTTCCTCACCTTATCTACTAATGAGCGAGTAGAGAGTCACGTTCCTCCCTTTTTTTCTCCTAAAGAGGGGTGGGTACCTAACATCAGTGATGTGTGTTTCTTTAAAATATTGTTCATGGTGCTGGATACCTCAAAGATTCTTTTAGGGAATACGGTATGCGATTGCTTCCTTAATTATGAATACATCCTAAAGACCACTTACTACTATTCAAAGCCATCAAATGACATAGACTTCCCTACTCAAACACTAAAGATACTCTCAAGAATCCATGTGTATTTGTTCAAGTTGTTCTTCTTGGAGATGGATTCTTAAAGGTTTTTTTTCAGGATTAAGACCCAATTTTTCTTCCTCAAGTATGTCTAGGGCACCCAAGGCCCATACAAAGTTATCAAAAAATTATAATGGCACTAATATCCCCACTTATATGAATAATATGCTCTTGAGAGGTCATGTGTGGTGGTTGTAGGTATTGTTCTTAGCCAAAGATGCCTAAAATTTCCTTTAGGGCCTAAGTCTCACTGTTTTCACCCCAACCATGTCCAGGGTGTTGACACCTATAATTAGTCTTAAAAATCTCTCTGTTCCACATAAAATTCCACTCATAGGCCAAAGATACTATGGAATGGTCTATTGTAGTTGTTCAACATGTCATTCTTGGCTATAGATACCTAGAATATTCCTTTAGGTCCTAAGGCCTAGTTTCCATTCTTCAACCATGTATAGGGCCCTGATAACCATACCTAATGCTAAAAAACTTCTTAACAACTCCCATATTCTAACTATAAGGACAAATATCCCCTCGAGAGGCTAGCTTTGGTGGTTGGAGACATCATTTTTAGACCTTTATGCATAAAAGTTTCCAATATATACAATGCATGAGCTTCCTACACCAACGATGGTTAATACCTCAACACCTAAATCTAGTTCTCAAAAATTCCTAATGGTGCCCATATCTCTACTTGGTGCTCAAGGATACCCTCAAGAGAGCATGTGTGCTATTTCATTGTGATGTTGTTGGCAGTACCTACCCATATCCCAACTTGGAGGAAAATGATACTCTAAGGAGATCAAGTATGACATGCTTTAAGGTGTTGTTCTTGAAGTAGGATACCTAAGATATTGTTTTATATACTAAGTGTAACACCCAGGTTTTGACACCATTTGCATTAAATATGCATGATACATATATTGTAAATAATCATGGTGAGGAGGTAAAGGAAAAATCCCCACCATCGATTTGGTTATGTTATGTTTCAGATTGGAACGGTCGTCGATGGTATATTGGGACATACAACATATATTAAATTGTGACATCATGTAAATGTGCATTTTAATTAAATAACCCAACCAACTATGTTCACTGCAACTAAATTGAGAAGGGGCATGATTCCAAAGGATAAAAATGGGAATTATTGAACATTGATTCATGGGGGAAGAGCCATGTGTCACTGCCCTCTTTTTCTCACCACCAGCTTAGTTATTCCATTATTAGTTGGGGAAGCAATTTGCTGGAAGAATGACCACTACACTCACACTGTCTCCACGACGCATCTTTTGGCCTGTCCACTATCCCGATCATGGCTGTTTATTCACCTCCACATGGACTGCATTAAAAGAATCCATAATTTGTTGTTTGGGGGTTCGGTTCTCCTCTTCCTCACCGCTTGTTGGCCTACGAACATGTTCAGTTCTCCGCTGTCTCATAGATTTGTTGGCTTGTGGACGAATTCTTTCCTATGTTCCTGTAGAGTTTTGCATCCTTTCCACCATGGTCAGCCTACGTAATGTTCTATTGTTCCATCGTGGAATTGTGGTCGTGATTGCATTCATAGTTATGTGTTTTGGCTGTGTCTTTTTTTCCTCATGCATAGATTGAGGATCTGTTCCTTTCCCACTGCCGTCTATGTAATTTTCTCTAGCGATTGGATTGAGGATTGTGTGTTGTGGGTTCATAGTTGTTGTGGGTTGCTATTTTCCCATGATTGACTGGTTGTGTTTTTCCCTGTAAAAGCTCAAAATAGCTGTTTGGATGCTTGCATGCAGGGTTTTGTCTTTGGACTGCATTGGAGTGGTGCATGAGGGCCTAAGGTACTTGATAAAATTGGTGGGCTGAGAACCACATAGACAGAGCTACTGAGCTGGCTTTCTTCTCCACAACCCCTTAATAGCACTAGAAGGGAGATCAGGGTCTGAGGGACTACATTGCAGAGAAGGGACTGATTTCCTTGTGTTTAGTGTATGTGGGTGTCCTAGAAGCCAGGCTGGTTCTAGTGTTGGTGTCTGTATCTCTTCAACAAGCCCACCAGCTTAGCAGTTAGCCTTTCCCAGCTCCTGGATGACCTGATAAACCCAACTTTGTTGGCTTGGCTGATTTGTTGTTAGCATGATAAACCCAACTGTGTTGGCTTGGCCAAAATTTGTACCCTTGTGGTGTTTTTATCCTTGTCTATGTGTAAGCCTGTTAGTTCCTTATTCCTTGGGGAATCATGCCTGGCTTGGGGGTGGCAGCGTTGCTGAGAGATTGAGGAGCACACTGGCCAATGGTTCGGTGGAATGTTGTAGTTACATAGATGGTTGCAAAACAAGTTCTCTATAAGATAAGTACTCTTTCATGACTTGTGTCTGCAATTATATTTACCATTGATGAATGATGATATACATGTTAAATGTTGATCTGTATATGCATAAGTGTTGATTGATATGTTTTACTTCCGTTGTGTATATAAATGGTTATGCTTCGTAATATGTTTTATGTTTTAAGTATCATGCTTCAACATTACATATATGTGTGTTCATGTTCATGGGGCTAGATCCTCAGGCGATTTGATGTATCGTAGCATCCTCTTCATCGGTCGGAGGGTAGGGGACGTTACAGTGTGGTATTAGAGCTCTGTTTGTAGCATGGGCCTAAATGGGCTATGAAGATGCAGTGACAGAGCTTATGTTGTAACATTTGGGTCTCAAAGGGACATGAGAAATAGTTAACAAAGGAAGGTTACCTACTGCCTAGAAAAAACCAAGAAAATGGGTGAAGACAAGAAAATTCACAAAATTTTCTAAGTAACAAAATCATCAGCCCTTCGAAGAACTTAGTGCGAAGTTCCTCTGACACGACGGAACTATTAGTCTAATGGCCACCCAATGGAGGACAGCCAGCAAAAAAATTCACAATTCGTTAAAGGTCCATCGGTTGTCGATGGAAGATAGAGGATGGGGGAGCCATAGTTTCAGAGGAGATCAGCTGAAGACCGCCGAAACGCCTTTGATGTTTTGATTGTCAGCAATAGACGAATGTTAGTGGAAGGGAGCGCTGACAGTAACAATGGAGTGGAAGTTTTCAAAATTTTTCTAAGGAAAGAAAATCATCGACGATCGATGGAAGTTAGTGGTATTGATCGCCGATGAACATCGGCAAGAATTAGCTGAATGGATTGTCACCATTGTGGGTGACTAGGGAACTAACTTTCTGATGCAATAGTTGCTAGTTGGTTCGACATCCGAGGCGACGGAAGAAACTGAAAAGATAAAAGCGTTAAAAAAATTTCTTAGTCATAAAATCGTCGACGAAATTTAAATGATGGAACTGTCGATGTGGCGGCAGACCCTGGGAGAAATTAGTTGTTTGAACCGTCGATGCTGCCGATAGAAAATAGCTATTGGGATCACCAACACTGTGGAATAATTTAGTTGTTTGTCAGTTTTTCGTTGCAGCTGCCATGTGGACTAAAACACGGACGCGTAGCACTTAGTGGTTCTGATCGTCGATAGAAGAAGAAAGTTTCAAAATTTTGTTTAAGTGTTGAAATCATCATCGGAAGTTAGTTGATGAGACCACCGATGGACGTTAGCGGAAAATAGTGGATCAAGCATCCGCCATTGTGGATGGCTAGACAACTAAGTGTTACAGAGAGAAATTCCTATGGCTTTCGGTACCACAACAGACAGCTAGACTCCAGAAATCAATCTTCTCCAATATGCAATAGAAATAAAACCATCTAACACTAAAGGATCGAACCTCATACCTTATTCCGGACGGTTGAAGTAGATCCCCGTTGAGCTTTCCAATCTTCAGCTTGAATTGTTATAGCACGTCCTCAACAACAAGTAAACAATACAAGCATACTATATTTCATGGTGTTAGATCTATTCTAGCATATATAATCAATAATGTATAAGCATTTGACATATTCCAATGGATGCAACATTCATTCAAATACACATTACTGGACAGGAAAAGATGTTTCTATTAATATGAATCAAAGATTACAAGTGACAATCTCTGACGGCACGTCTGCGAACCGGAGAAACTGAATCCCCCACTTGGCCCTCCACCACCTCAATCCTCCATCACTCCGATAGCAAGCTCACAAACAAAGGCAAGATTGGGAAGAACACAACAGTGCTCCAAAGGGACAAAGGGATGTAGACTCAAGTATAGTTCTGGCAACAATGGACTATAGTTTCGGTACTCTCAATTCTCTCCTCTTGCTTTCAATGTCTCAATGGTTCCTTATATAGCTTTCCAAAGTGATACTGAAAGGTCGAATCCGTGCGATCTCAAGGAATATGGAAGGCCAGGAGTCATATGAGTCAAATTCAAGGCAAGGAACGGTCCAACAGTTTTGGATTATGCACACATTCCGATGTACGCGACTATAAAGGGAATATCCACGTATGTACGCGGTTATCGGGGAAAAGGCCGCGTATATCATTTTTGTAATGTTTTTAGGGATGGTCAATGATACATCAAAAGGCAATAAATGGTCCATAGGGGATAATGAGTCTGCAGCAGGATAGGGAAAGGCCATACAATGTGTGATTCACCTAGTGTGGTGAAATACGCTATAATATATGCCCCCTAATGTATGAGATAAGA
>LPNX010079468.1:115809-126235 GCA_001517045.1 Pseudotsuga menziesii | reverse complement strand
AAGGCACTCAAAATGACTCTAGACTCCAATCCCAGAATAAATGATCTGAAGTCGATGGGATGAAATCTGCTGGAAGGAGGGCATTAAGGCATCCCCCATCATCTAACACGAGGTACTCAGCGAGGCTGTATAATATGGAAGAACTCGATCATAAGGTGCACGAACCAGTAACTGTACCGAGAATGGCCGACATGCAAAGTCAAGATAACTGAGGAATGGCCGACTCAGGTTTCAACTTCCTTCGAACAAGAGCATAACGACGTATGGTGACTGAATGAAGGCAGCATAGACTCGATATACAAACTGGGACATCTCTATGACGCAGGAGGCATCAATAGAGGCTCCATAGGGACTGGAAGCATAACCAGTCGGTGGAGATAAAACTCAGATAATGAGTACAGCTCCTAAATTCAAACTATAACCCAACCAATGGATGTGATATACAGTGCTCTGTTTGAAGGCGACACGACTCGACAGCTGCCAAAGATAATATCTTTTCTTGTCCGGATTTTTGGTTTTTTTATTTTTTTGGTCTTTTTCAGTTATTTGAAAAGCTTGAAAAAAGAATAAACTAGCTTTATAGTTACAAACTAGGAGGAGAAGAGTGTCATAAAGGAAAACAAACTAGTTCCAAGCAGTGGAACATACCTATGCTCAATGCAAGGATACATGTGTAGGATATCGACACTCGGGGGAAAATGCCCTCCTGGTAAAAAGGGAATCAAGCTGTGAAAGATATAAATAAAGGCTTTGCATGGCTAGACATGAGACAAGCTCGGACTATATGGCTAAAACGCAATGTCAGGGGAGCCGGAATAAAGCTCAATAAGACAGGCAAAGCTCATGATAATGCATTCACAACTCGATACAAGGGGAGTCCGGGGGAATACAGGCCAGCATAAGATCAAGAGCAGTATGAGGCTCTTGATAAATGTCATGGTAATACTATACAACGGACTCCCACACCCTAAAGGGGGAAACATCGGCATGGGCACCAAATGCAAATAAGGCACTAACTAGGGTACCCATGTAAGGTGAGTCTCTACCACTCACATCATGCCACTTCTATAGCAGCAAGAAGGTTCTGTGACATAATAGAGTGGGTTCGTACCTAAGGATATAGTGACATGGTCATAAGGTCATGCAAAATTAAAACGGTGGTGAACCTAACCTATATGCCAGTATAGACGTTATACCTGAGATCAGTACGAACGGGTCAATCCAAAGGATGAAACATCGCTGAAAACGGTCTTGTACATCACAAATTAGGTCAGAAACGGTCAAAACTATAGAAAAGGGGGTAAAAATTTTAAAATATTTGAAATTTTTTCTATAAATAGTAAAAAATATAAATCATTTGAAAACTTTACCCATTGGAGCTTTGATATTCAACTGCAAATTCCAGGAGATTCAGCAGGCGGAATTCACAACCGATTCTTCCAGGTACTTACTCATGTTCCCAGCTTGCATTTCAATACAAATTTTATAATTTTCCATGGTCAAATGGATTTTTAATGGCCAAACTTACATGAGCGCCACGGCCCACGCGGATATCGAGGTTTTTTCCGCGTATAGGGCTGTCTATACGCGGAAAAGGGGCCTGAAACCGCGTACATACACGGCTGTTTTGAAAACAGTCGCGTATGACGCCGCGCACTAAGATTTTTATGAATCTAATGGACATTTTGGTCAACTTCTCATGCAGGATGGTGCTGGAATGGTGAGAACGCGAGCATGGTGATGTAGAAGAGGCAGTAAGAGCTGACAGAATGGCTCAAGAGGCTCTAAGAAGATGCGGTATCTATAAGTTTTGGTGCCTAGGAGGCTTGAGGGCCAAACCAGGACTACTACAGATGCTTGTAGACTATTGGGATCCGGACTCAGAGTCCTTCCGGCTAGATGGCATGTCCCTCACCATTGAGGTGGAGGATATCTATTTCATCATAGGTCTATCACGGCGGGGTGAGACGGTGAACCTTCGTGCCCACGGAGGGCCAGGTCATGGGCTGACAATAGATGAGTACATCGCAGTATACTGCTATCCAGAGACAGAGAAGGTGGCGAGCCAAGTCCCTACCAAAGCTATACAGGTAGTGGGCCTAAAGGCCATCTTACCGATGCTGGGCAGGATAGCAGACTTAGCATCACTCCATCAGGCCTCTCGGCCATCGATGTTCTATGGGGTGGAGTGTATGACACCGACCATATATGACTGGAGCACATCACTGTTGAGCAACATGAAACATCAGCTCAGTGAGTGCAAGGCAGGTAGGATACGAAACTTCGGGTTCAGTAGTATCTTGAGCACTTTCTTCTTCGAGCGAGTTCCAGGGTTGAGCCCTAGAGTGGATGTTCCTCTCCATGGGGTTCGAGATCCGGCCCAATGATGTTGGGCAGACGCTATGCGCAGATTGGGGGGTGGTAGGGTCGCCAACCCTTATCCAGCAGAGTTTTTTCCTTGGTGGCGACGACAGATTATTGCCATAGAGGACTACCCTTATGCAGGGATAGACTTTCGGGGAGACCCGGACATGCCATTACCACCAGGGTCAGCATATGGAGACATAGGTAACGAACCTCGACCCTAACGGTTTTTAAAATTTTTGAAGTATTTAATTTTTTTGTGTTTTCTTGATTAATGGAATCAAAAAGACATGTTTTTGGGTGACAATACATAGTGACATCTACTATTGATGTGCAGATGTGGGACCACGGTGACCAGAGGGCTTCCCACGTCATTGATGGAGGGGAAGAGGAGACAATATCACCGGTTTGGATGCGGAGCGAAAGCTCCAAAGAATCCATACCAACTTTGTGCGACTGACTCACAGGATTCCCATGGTGCAAGTCGAAGACTTGCCTGAGGCTATGCAGAGATAGGTGGTTGGTGTACCATGCGCATGGGTGCATTTATTCCAGTGGCTAGCTAGAGCCGTGGTGACATATCATGATCACAACCCTCATCCACCTCCACAGGAGTAGACACCTGGGAGTGTATCTATTTTGTACTACCGTGTATATGATGGTGGCTTTCAAAGCCCCAATTTTGTATTATGACACTATGTATTACCACATTTTGATGTATATATAAATTTTTTTATGGTGATCGGTTTATTTATTTACATGTGTAAACATTGTGTTTATGATTAGTTTATGATGAATGAAACAAATGCCAATCTAACACATAGTTAGCATATGAGTCAGCAATTTGATTAAAATTTCTTGGAATGTGTATATATGTTATGTTCTCAAATTGTCGTTCTAGCAATCTCACACGTAAGAATCTCCTTAATAACGTCGGATCTCTAACATGGTACAAACCATTTAGCTATGACACTACTAACTCTGAATCAAGACGTAACTCAAGAGAGAGAACACCATGCGAAATGGCATCTCGTAGAAGCTCGATAACGACGCTATATTCAGCAACATTGTTGGAAGATGGCCGTAGACATACACCTCCTGAAGACAGTACATGACCCATAGGAGTAAAAATAATCCAAGCAGCTGAGGCTGAGTGTTGAGTGTGATGGCTTACACCATCCGCGAATCCTACGAAGGTGGAAGATTCCATTGACATCTGCCACAAGAAATGGAAACTAATCACAAACCCGATCACGATAAACAAGACCTAACTATGCAAAAAAGCTGTACAATAATATACAACAAACAACCTTGGCTAAAGATTATGCATAGTATTTTTTAAGATAGAGCCCATTTCTAGGCTCTGCCAAGGCCGTCCCTTCGTAATCCACTAACTCGTAGGCACCCTTCTCTAATACTCGCTTGACCACGTAAGGACCACGCCACATAGGATTGAACTTCCCTGCCCCCAAGGGTTCTTTCGATTGATCCCACAAAAGGACCAAGTCTCCCTCACTAAACACTCTCGGATGGACTGACTTATCGTATTGGGCCTTCACGCGAAGCTTATTAACTTCTAGAGTCACCAAGGCATCTCTACGCTGCTCATCGAGTTGCTCAAGGTGAACCAAACGCTCCTCCAAAGGCGAAGTGTCTGGTAAGAGTTCTATGGCTAACTTCAACGAAGGAATCTCGCATTCAACCGGAAATATTGACTCCACTCCATGAACAAGCTGATATGGAGAAAAACCAGTGGCAGTCTTTATCGCGGTTCGGTACGCCCACAAAGCAGGATACAACATAATATGCCAATTCATCTTGCTTTGTGCGATGGTTCGTTGGAGAATGGACTTAAGTGACTTATTCATAGCTTCAACTTATCCATTCGCTTGAGGATAGTAAGAAGAGGAGTGCTCTTGGTTATATCCTAACTTGGAGGCCAACTCTTCCATCATACGATTCTGAAAGTCTGAGCCATGGTCAGTGACAAGCTCTCTTGAAATCCCGAACCTAGAGATGATTTGGTTGAATACAAAATGAGCGGCTGTCTCACCGTCGGATTTTATTGTAGGCATTGCCTCAGCCCATTTCATGAAGTAATCGACAGCCACAATGATATGATGGTTCCCCCCAGCCGAAACTGGGTTGCAATCCATAAAATATAGCCCCCACTTGGTGAAGGGACCGGCGGTGATAATAGGGTGCAACGGGGCAGGCTTCGAGCGCATGTTACATGCAAACACCTGACAAGGGTGCCACCTCTTGACCGCTTCAATGCAATATTTGAAGATCGACGGCCAGAAATATCCTGCTCTCAAAATATTTTGGGCTGTAGCAAGCCCAGATAAATGACCACCACACGCCCCTTCATGGCAATCATTAAGCACTACCTCAGCCTCATCGTGAGTTAAACAACATCGTAAAAGGGAATCTACTCCACGGCGGTACAAAGTATTGTCCACTATGAGGTAGTTCTTGGAAACGTGACGTAATCGATGTCGCTCATCCCGCGAGAGGTGAGTAGGGGTCCTCTGCATTTGTAAATACACTATGATATCACCGTACCATGGGTCAGCCATTAAGATTAAGAAAATGTGTTCATCAACGAACGTATCTTCACATACTGACTCCTCAACCTCGCTTGGAAAATCTGACATGAGCTCTGTAAATATTAACGATTTCTTCGATTTTGCCGAAACAAACTCGAGATCAAACTCTTGCAGAATGACAATCCATTTATTATATTTTCCCCCAATCATCCTACGTGTGAGGACGAACTGAAATGGATTGACATGGGAAACCACCAAAGTTTGGCGAAGGAGAATATAATGTCTCAAACGCTGCACCGCATGTACAGTGGCCAAGGCAAGATTCTCTACATGAGAATACCAAATCTCTGCATCAATCAGGTTTCGGCTCAAATAGTATATGACATGCTCTTGGAGCTCCTCATCCTTTTGAACCAAAACCATCCCAATCGTCTCTAAATACGCAGCCACATACAATAGGAAATCACGGCTATAATCCGGAGGACTAATCACCGGGGCCGATGCTAGAGCTCTCTTAAGGGCATCGAAGGACTCCTGGGCTCGCTCATCCCATTCAAAGGGAGTATCCTTCTTCAAAAGGCGCATGAAACCTCTAGTCAAATTGGCGAAATTGACAACAAATATTCGTAGGAAGTTTTCCATGCCTTGCAAACACTGAAGATGGCGAATATTTCGCAGGGGAGACAACTGAAGTATTGCCTCCACTTTCAAGGGGTCGACTCTTATACCCTCTTTTGAAATGATAAATCCTAATAAACGACCCGATTTCACACAAAAGATGCACTTATGAGGGTTTAATCTAACAGCATAGTGCCGGCATCTTTTGAACACCAATCTCAAGTGATAAGAATGACGCATCCTCATACGAGAATGAGCAGCGAGGTCATCCAAAAATAATTCGATAATGGACTTGAGATCATGGAAAATCAAGGTCATCGCCCACTGAAAAGTAGCTCCGGCGTTTTTAAGGCCGAAAGGCATTTTCCAATATGCAAATGTTCCCCAAGGACAAATAAATGCGGTCTTATGTTGATCCTCAGGTTTAATTTGAATCTGATTATATCTGAAAAAACAGTCCATGAAGGAGAACACCTCTCTACCCGCACACTCATCCAAAATCTGATCAATAAATGGTGTGGGGAAGTTATCCTTAGGACAGGCACGATTTAAATCATGGAAATCAGTGCATATACTGATCGCTCCTTGCTTCTTGTCTACCGAAACGGGATTTGAAACCCACTCCGTCAAGGGAACGGGATAGATGAAACCCGCTTTCAATAGTTTCTCTATCTCTGCCTTTATGGCGGGTGCTTTCTTAGGATTTACCGCGCGTAAACGCTGTCGAACAGGACTCGCGTTGGGGTAAGTTTTAATTTCGTGTTCGACAATACGAGGGTCAATCCCTGGCATCTCATCGTAAGACCAAGCAAAAACATCACGGAATTCCTTAAACAGCTCGGTATACTCACGAATCTCATCTTGGGAACAATCCGCCCCAATGTACACATTCTCAACCGTACCAAGGTTGCGAGAAATGTTGATAGGCATAGTTGATGATATGTTTGCCATGTTTCCATCAGCCATCTGACCAGGAGAGCTTAATGGAATCATGGGCCTACCAGCTTTCTGTCTAAGAATCTCCCTATAATCCTCATGCTCCAACAAGTCAAGCTCTGGAAGGAAATATGATCTATGATGGAGTTCCTCCCATGGTGGCTCAACTCCGGACATAGCCTCGATGATTGCTTCATCTGAAGGGAAAACTATATCAAGGCAATCGTGGGCATGAGAAGACTGTACTGCCCATCCAGGCAGCACATAGGGGTCTTCTTCCTCAGTCCGTGAAGAAGAAGAATAAGGCTCTGCAGCAGATTGAAGATTATCTTGATAAGCAATCATGGCTGCAGGCAACGACACACTCGTTTCAATGGCATCACTCAAAGAACTCGATGAAGGAAGAATCCAAGTATCTCCCATATGACTTGTGCGAAAAGGCACCGATCTCGTAGACGTGGAGGCACCATTGAAACTAGCTCCTATCATGAGGACAGGTGTAGGACAACTAAAGGTTCCCATTAGGGAAGGATACATACCTACATTGACACTCCCAGTTGCCGGCTGGGAATGTTCAACTTTCGGAACCGAAGCTTCCGAAGATGCACTAACAGGCGGATTCTTGAATGACATCTGATCAATCGTCACAATCTTCCCATTATGAGGAAAGCATACAACGCGAAATACGGAAGATGTGACGGCTTGCATACTGTACATCCAATTCCTTCCCAGTAAGAGATTGTAGTCAAGGGGCGCATCAACCACCTTGACCTCTATCTCAATGGTCTTCCCCCCCAAACGGACTTTAAGAGAAGGAAGGATACCGTGCGTCCTAAACGTCTCCCATCAAAGGCAGTTAACATAGTCGTAGACTTTGACAACTCAGGAGAACCAAGACCCTTCCAACAAGAGAAAGACATCACAGAAGCAGCATCGGCCTCGTCAATCATAGTACGCTTGATGATCATATTAATACATTCTACATGCACCAAAAGGGACACATAGTAGGGAAAGCAAGGCTGATGTCCTACGGTTTCAAACTCGATCTCTGAGGAATAATCATCACCATTCACACCAAGAGCGGAAAGCAAAGCGTTACTTTGCGACGGACAACTCTGAAGCACCTCCAATGCAGACATCGCACAAGGAGTATGACCCAAGTCCTCGACAACTAAATAGTTCTGGGTGGCTCAGGCATTTGGATTATGCCCTGAGCGCTTAAGTACCCCCTTAGGAATGCGAGGTGCAGCTTCAGGTTTGTCCGCAGGTTTCTCAATACGCAAAGGAGTTCCTGGTGGATCAGGTTCTTTACCCGAGTTGGGTTGTGACGAAGAGTAATCTTTTGCATGCGTCACAACTTTCGTGGCACGGACCATATTAATGCACCCACGACCACTAGTCTCAGGTGGATCATCATCACTAGATTGATCATGGGACTTCGAGTTCATATTTTGGTTATGCGGTAAAGGGTTTGTTAACACAGCTGGGCCCTGTGCTATGAACTTCAAAGCTTCATCCATCCTAGGGCACAAGTAAGTGAGGTGATCGTCCTTACAAATCTTGCAAGGAAACTTAACCTTACGCTTATTCTGCTTGTCCCCCCCAGCATTTTTATTGTTCTTGTCATTATTATTGGCATTCTCATTTTTATTCCCACCCTTCTTATTATTGTTTTTACCCTTTTTTCTATTCCGTCCAAGTTGCTGGTTACCTTTCTGGTCGGACGATTGCACAGCAAGTACATTCGCCGTTTGGGTGGGCTGGGACGAAGCCATAGCTTGTCTCGAGGCAGATTGGTTGATTGACAATTGAGAAACTTGCTTCACAACCGAACCTGCAGGTTTCTTACTCGCACTACCCACAATGCCATCGGCATGTGGTCCAGGTTTGACTTTGGGATCGAAACTAGAACGAGGAGCATTATGTATAATCTCATATAACAAACCAGACTGAGCATAGATCAAGTCTAGTTCCTGCACCCTAAAGATGGCTTGTTCCTCATTTTGAACTCCGGATGTGGAGACATCCTTCGCGATATATGGTAATAACGATTTGAGGAACCACTCGAGGAGGAATTCCGGCGGTATAAAGGCTTTGATTAATCTCTTTTGTCTATGCCACTCCTGAATATGATTAGAAATATGGGTGGCTTTATCTTGCCGAAATGTCGACAAGAGTTCGGTACCGACATCATATCGTACTGGTAGTTGGAAGTGATTAATGAAAGCCATCGCAAGATCATCGAACAAAGTAAAGGCACCCCTAGGTAACTCTATGTACCATTTCGCCGCAGGCCCTGTAAGGGTGCATTGAAATAGTCTCAAGCGGACTTAGTCCTGATGCAATGAATTGGACGAGCACCATAGGTGGAATGTCGTAACGTGTTCACTCGGATCCTCTCCTGGTTTGCCTTCGAACTTAGGTATGTCCGAAGGAAGCTTGGTAGGGACAGCCGGCCAGGCTGGGTCATGAGCCACAGGATCGTTCGTAAGTCTCGATAAGTCAGGTAAATTTAATGTCGCGAGGAAAGGGAGCTTAGAATGATGAGGTTTAGGGACCGCTCCCTGGTTCACATAGGATTGATTACCACCATGACCTTGGCCATAGTGACCTCCTCCTGTATGACCCGTATAGCGTGGCGTGGAAGTCGCATAATAAGGTGGACCTTGGCTAGTAGGAGCTACAAAGCCATAGTTGGGAGAGTAAGCACATTGTGAATACCCGCCTCCATAAGGTTGAGAGACCAAACCATACTGTGCCCCATAGTAGGGTCCATAGGTCATCGGGTGCGACGGCCCATGAGACACTCCATAGGTAGGAACATACATTCCAGAAGTAGGAAAAAGTAGGGATATATGTCGAAGAAGTAGCAACTTGACCTCTAGAAACATGAACATAACCCCCCGACACAACGGGTGGTATGTAGGCTTGAGACACAACTGGTCTAGTAACCGCAGTACGGATCTGACTCGTAGCTACATGACGACTCGAAGGACCACGAGAGTAAGGTGGAGGATTCGCATTTGAAGAACTTGGAAGCGAGGACGAAGGAATCTCTGTAAGAATATATGTGCTAGTGCCTATCGTCACTCGTCTAGAACCTGGAATCGCTATGGGATCACTAAATCTAGACCTAGAAGGTACATAAGATGGGGCTTCCACCGCTGAGATGGAAGGTGCAATGTGACTAGTACTCCCAAACCTCTCCGCAAGGTAAGGCATGGGAATGCCCCCAGGTATAGTGTTAGGATCAAAATTGGATTCAACATGAAATGTCAAATCGTGCATAGGAAAACCAGTGGTAACATAACCACCATAACTGGTGCTAGGAGGGTCAAAGTGAGTCTCGGCATCTTCCGGCATTCCATACCGGTATCTGGTCAATGGGGAATCTGGCCTAGTAAAGGTAGGTCTATCATGTAAAGATCCTATCTGGGAAATAACTGGACCAATCTCAACTAGGTAAGGTGAGGGATCATATGTAGGAGTAAGTTCCCCATTGTCAATACGAATAGGAGGAGGTGGGTTAGGAATAATCTCTGAATGATCCTCCATGGTGTGTGAATCAATGTGTGACACATTCCGCTTGGACCGACTAGGCCCCTCTCCTAAAGGAGGAGGAGAAGTGGAAGGAGAAAGTCCTACTAACCGACGAGAATGACGCGGAACCGCACCCGACTCCACAATGACTCAACAAAAAAGCAAAGACTCTCTATTTACGTCAACCCTAGGCCAAGTAGCGTACACAGAGCAATCACTATCAAATCTAAAGCCAAAAGCAAGCAAACAAGGGCTAGATAAGTGAGCTCCCAAATGTGGCCGGTATGTCTCGCCTAGGAGAGGCTTGAGAGGCCCTTGTCACCACAAGCGGAGGTTCGAAACCAATTATTGTGGCCCTTAGCTTCAACGCGTATAGCGACTGTGCTGTCAAACCCCAACTTGGCCGGGACACATGCAGA
>LPNX010079468.1:81243-114306 GCA_001517045.1 Pseudotsuga menziesii | reverse complement strand
AAGGCATATGGAAGGCCAGGAGTCATATGAGTCGGATTCAAGGCAAGGAACGGTCCAACAGTTTTGGATTATGCACACATCCCGATGTACGCGACTATAAAGGGAATATCCGCGTATGTACGCAGTTATCGGAGAAAAGGCCGCGTATATCATTTTTGTAATGTTTTTAGGGATGGTCAATGATACATCAAAAGGAAATAAATGGTCCATAGGGGATAATGAGTCTGCAGCGGGATAGGGGAAGGCCATACAATGTGTGATTCACCTAGTGTGGTGAAATCCGCTATAACACTAAGCGTCGGACGAGTACAGCCTCCGACCGTCAATGGCGTAGAATTTCTAAAAGTTTTCTAAGGAACGTGATCACCGGTGATCAGAAGAGAATAGTTGTTGACATTGCTAATGAATAGAATATGGAAGAGCTGATGCAGCAAAAGACGAGGCAAGAAGAAAATTCAAAATTTTCTCTAAGGCACGAGATCATTGGCCATCGGGAAATGTTAGTGGGTCGGATCTCCGATTGAAAAAAGTTTAATGAAGGTGAACCACAGTTGTGGCTTCTTAGTCCACTAACCATATGATACCGCAATGAACAACCACTCCGACCACTGACGAGTGCCCCGTGGAAACCATAGTGACTCTTCTACCCGCTGTTAAGGCCATATAAAGAACTAATCACCTGATTTTCTCCAAGCGCCGATGCCGCAAAAGCCTAGTTGCTCCGACCACTGACAAAGTCATCAACAACGGAAGACATAGTTCAATTTTGGGCCATCGTTGTGGAATCCAAAGGGACTAACCATCTGATGCATAGGACACCCGGCCACTGACGCAGCGATTGGTGTGTGCTATTGCCGATGAAATTCGGAACGATAGAATATTAAAGACCCGATACTAGGGACAAAAATAGACCAATGAATCACCAAAAAAACTCAAAATAGTAGACCACTGTAGGCCTGATACGGTGAAAGGAAATAGATGAGCAATTCGCGAATACAATGAAAGCAATTAGAAGTTTCAGCTACAAAAACGCCGAAAGATTAGTAAGGAGAAGACCTGATGAACAGTCATTTTTCTCGTTGATGCTCACCAGAAATTTAGTTGGTTTTCCCATCAAAATGTCGGAGAGAAATAAAATTAATAGACCACCATTGAACTAGGTGTTTTTACCACCAAAGAATCAGAAAATAGCTAGGAAGAGGTCCGATTGGGCCGAAGGAAATTTGGGTTTTTCGAAGGAATTTATCAGTAATTTTTCAAGTAGTTTTCAACTGTCTTTCAATAGTTTTTCAGCAGATTTTAGCATATTATCAGCAGTCACAGGGATGAACAGAAAGAGAGAAAAACTTTGTGTTTTAAGCAAAATTGTGTTTTATGAATTTCCAGAAGAGGAGGGTAAGTAGTTTTGTTTTTATATTAATGATATGCATCTAACAGTTTGTTAGTAGCACATTGCAGAATTATAGACAACTTCCAAGAGCAGTACTCCAGAAAGAACAGTGTTGTAAAGAAAGAGGTGGTCCAGTCATGAGAACCCATGATGGGTATGATGCTCGGGATTCTTACTAGCATGTAGGATATGCCATGGGAGAAAATATCCGTAATGGAAATGATGACATAGACTCTAATGGAAGAAGATTCCAAGAGACACCATATGAGGTTGCAGCCACCATGACAAGCTTCGTTAAAGCCCAGGAATAGCAGCATCAGTTGAATGCTGCCATGTTGCAAAGTGTGACAGACTTGCAGAAAAATATAAATTCTGGATGAGGTACATCAAGACCAGAAGCCAGTAAGAGCAGCACTAGGAGAAGAAGAAGGACTTCCAGTGGATCATTTAACTCTGAAGAATCCAATGGAGATACAAGTTCATCTTCTCATAAAAGGACAAGAAGAAGGCACCATAGGGATCGCTCTCGAGATGAATTTAGGAAAGCCAAACCTCCTACCTTTGATGGTGAGATAAAGACTGGACAAGAGGCTGAAGCTTGGCTTCTTGGGATAAATAAGTACTTTAAAGTATAGGATTATTCAGGAAACATGAAGGCATGACTTTCCATATTCAATCTGAATGGACTAGCATCCATTTGGTGGCAACACTTCAAGTAAGTAAAAAATATCAGTGAAAGGAAACTGAAGTGGAAATAGTTCAAGAGGTATTTTAGGCAGAAATACCTCTCTGACAGGTATTATGATGACAAGATCAAGGAGTTTGATGAGCTGAGATTGGGACAACATACCATGGATGAATATGCAAATAATTTCTTGGAATTGTTGAGGTATGTTCGGTACATCAGAGATGCAAAAGTAAAGGTCCAGTGGTTTCTGAGTGGATTGCCTCAAGCCTACAAAGATAGAATTGAGTTCTATGAAATGAGAACTCTCTAGGAAGCAGTAGGAAAGGCTAAATATTGCTATGAGCAAAGAAAAGGTATACTTGATTACCATAAGGCATGGAAGGACAAGAAGAATGAGAATTTTGACCAAAGAAGGAAAGGTTTCAAACCTTTTAGATTCAAGAATCAGCAAAAGCAGCCATCCCAAGCCGCGAGTAACCCGGTTGGAGTGACAAGTGGGAAGCCTAAAGAGCCACCACAGAATAAAGGTCCACTCAAATGTTGGAAATGTGAAGGAACTCACTTCCATAGATATTGTCCACTTGAGAATGAAAGTGCAAGAATAACTTATAACATTCAGGGAGCAAAAACAGTGGGTCTAGCAAGAGCAGTCCCTAGAATTTATGCAACACTAGAGGACCGCCACGTAGATCACCAGTCAACTCTAGTTGAAGTTGCAGGTAAGATTGTTAAACAATCTGTTCCTATTTTGATTGACCCTGGTTCTACTCACAGTTACATCACTCCTAGAGTAGTGGATATTTGTGCTTTTAAGAAGATCAAGAATAAGAAACCTTTGTTAGTTCAGCTAGCCACTAGAACTAAGAGAAAAGTCAATGAATTGCTAGAGAAATGTCCATTGGTTATGAACGGATTGGTCACTTGTATGGATATAAATGTTCTACCGCTTGGTTCCTATGATGTTCTTATTGGAATGTATTGGTTAGAGGCTCACAGAGTGAAGCTTGACTGTTATAACAATACTTTTGAAGGAATGGATGAAGAAGGAAACCCAGTAGTTGTGAAAGGTATTCCGAAGGTAATTTGAGTAAGACAGGTTTCAGCAATGCAGTTGAAGAAGTTCTGTAGGAAAGGATTCCAATTGTATGCAGCTCATATTCTAGAACCAACAGGAGATGAAACTCCTAGGTTGGAGGACTATCAGGTGTTACAGGAATTCAAGGAGATATTTCTTGATGAGATTCAAGGGCTTCGTCCAAAAAGGGACATTGATTTCACCATTCAACTTGTGCCAAGAGCAGCACCAGTGTCCAAGAAACCCTACAGGATGAGTACACCGGAGATGTTAGAATTGAAGATGCAACTACAAGAGTTGTTGGAAAAGAAGTATATCCAACTAAGTGTGTCTCCTTGGGGAGCACCGGTTTTGTTTGTAAAGAAGAAATATGGTACAGTTAGGTTATGTATTGATTACAGAGAGTTGAACAAGGTTACTGTGAAGAATAAATACCCTTTGCCTAGGATTGACAAGCTCTTTGATCAAATGAGAGGAGAAAAGGTATTTTCCAAGATTGACTTGACGTCTGGTTACCATCAGGTGAGAATCAAGGAAGAAGAAATTCATAAGGCAACCTTTAGGACAAGGTATGGACATTATGAGTTTGTAGTGGTACCATTTGGTCTCACAAATGCACCAGCTAAATTTATGTGCCTTATGAACAGTGTCTTTAGCAAGTATTCGGACAAGTTTGTTCTTGTTTTCCTTGATGACATTCTTGTTTATTCTAAGAATGAGGAAGAGCATAAAGATAATTTGAGATTGACATTGCAAGTGCTCAGGGAACATCAATTGTATGCAAAACTGAGCAAGTGTGACTTCTACAGAGATAGAATTCAGTATTTGGGTCACATTATCTCAGAAGAGGGTATGTTAGTAGACCCTCAGAAGATTGAAGCCATTATGAATTGACCTACTCCAAGAAATGTGACGGATGTAAGATCTTTTATGGGATTTGCAGGATACTATAAGAGATTCATTGAGGGATTTTTAAGGTTGCACATGCCATCACTTTGCAAAAGAAGGGGATAAAGTTTGAATGAAATTTGAAGTGTGAATAAAGCTTCCATCGGTTGAAGAATATTCTCCCCAATGCACCAGTATTGAAAGTTGTAGATCTAGAGAAAGATCTTGTGGTATGTACCGATGCATGCAGAGAAGGGCTTGGAGGAGTCCTCATGAAGGACAATGACGTGATATGTTATGAATCAATAAAGTTGAAGGAGCATGAGAAGAACTATGCCACTCATGATCTAGAGCTTGCAGCCATGGTACATTCTCTCAAGATGTGGAGGAATTACTTGATGGGTAGAAGATTTGAGCTTAGAACAAATCACTGTGGACTGAAGTATTTGTTTGATCAGCCTACTCTGAATGCTAGGCAAGTGAGATGGCTGGAATTTTTATGTGATTTTGATTTCAAAATAAAGCACATAAAAGGAAAAGAAAACAAGGTAGCTGATGTACTCAGTAGGAAGGTACATGAAATGCATGTGGCATCTCTTAATATTTTCCAATTAGATTTGAGGCAACAGATCGTTAATTATGTTGCTAGAGATGAATTGTATGAGCAGGTAAAAGACAAATTGCATCAGCAAAGTCTTGAGAAGAGGTATGAAGGATATAGATTGGAAGAAGATGGAATTCTTACTTATAAAGGTAAAATTTATATTCCAAATGTAGCATAGATGAGGAGAGTTGTTATAGATGAAATCCATCAAGCTCCATATTCTGGTCACCTAGGATATTAGAAGACAATTGCTACAGCTAGAAGGAAGTAATTTCTGCCAAGTATGAAAAAGGACATGGCTGAATACATTTCAAGGTGCATGAAATGTCAATAGGTAAAGGTTGGGCATCAACATCCATTAGGTCTGTTGCAGCCTTTTCCAGTTCTGAAATGGAAATGGGAAGTTATTTCCATGGATTTTATTACAGGATTGCCGATGACTTGGAGACAACATGATTCCATCATGGTTGTAGTAGACAAGTTGACTAAAGCAGCACATTTTATACCAGTGAAGTCTACACATAAAAATGATGACATTGCAAAGATATTCATGAAGGAGATTTTCAAATTGCATGGATTTCCGAAAGCAATAGTTTCTCACAGAAATGTCAAGTTCACCTCCAATTTTTTGAAAGGGTTGTTTGCAGATTTGGGCACAAAGTTAAACTTCAGCACTGCCTACCATCCTCAGACTGATCGGTAGAAAAAAAGAGTTAATCAGGTGCTTGAAGATATGCTTCGCATATATGTGATGGACAAACCAACCAAGTGGGAAGATTACTTACACTTGAAAGAGTTTGCTTACAACAATGGACAGTAGGCATCCTTGGGGATGAGTCCATATGAAGCTTTGTATGGAAGAAAGTGTAGGACAACAGTGACTTGGGATAACCCAGTGAATAGAGTTGTGCTTGGAATAGAATTGCTCAAGGAAATGGAGCAAGAGGTTGTAAATATTAGGCAGAATATGAAAGCAGTCCAGGACAGACAGAAAAGCTGTGCAGATAAGTATAGGAGGAATAGAGAGTTCAGTGTTGGGGATCATGTTTACCTCAGAGTAAAATCAAAGAAGAGTTCCTTGAATCTTGGAAGTTGTGCAAAGCTATCTCCTAGGTATTGTGGGCCGTTTGAAGTGCTTGAAAGAATAGGGCCAGTTGCATATAGACTTGCATTGCCTGCTAGTACTAGAGATCATAATTATTTTCATGTTTCTTTGCTTAAGAAATATGTACATGATCCTAACGATGTGATAAATTGAGATGTGATTCAGGTGGAACCCGAGGGAGAGTTCCAAATTGAGCCAATGCCCATCCTCTACAGGAAGGTCACAAGGCTCTGGAACCGAGCCATAGGACAGGTAAAGGTGCAATGGGAGCACTACGGACCTAAAGAGACTACGTGGGAGATGGAGGATGCAATGCGATTGGCACATCCATTTTTGTTTAATTCTGCAGAACACTGAGGCAGTACCAGTGTAGCATTTTTTGTTCAAATTTTGTAAAGCACTAAGGACAGTGCTATTGAAGGGGGAGGGGAATGTAACACCCCTGTTTTGGCCCCATTTGCATTAAATATACATGATACATATATTGTAAATAATCATGGTGAGGAGATAAAGGAAAAAGTGCCACCATCTATTTGGTTATGTTATGTTTCAGATTGGAATGGTCATCGATAGTATATGGGGACATACAACATATATTAAATGGTGACATCATGTAAATGTGCATTTTAATTAAATAACCCAACCAGCTATGTTCACTGCAACTAAATTGAGAAGGGGCATGATTCCAAAGGATAAGGAAGGGGAATGTTGAACATTGAGTCATGGGGGAAGACCCACGTGTCACCACTCTCTTTTTCTCACCACAACCTTAGTTATTCCATTGTTAGTTGGGGCAGCAATTTGCTGGTAGAAATACCACTACGCTCACACTCTCTCCACGACACATCTTTTGGCCTATCCACTATCCTAATCATGGCTATTCATTTACCTTCACGCAGATTGAGTTAAAAGAATCCACAATTCATTGTTTGGGGGTTCGTTTCTCTTCTTCCTCACCGATTGTTGGCGTGCGAACATGTTCAATTCTACTCTACCTCATGGATTTGTTGGCTTGCGGACCGATTCTTTCCTTTGTTCATGCAGAGTTTTGTGTCCTTTCCACCATGGTCAACATGTGTAATGTTCTATTGTTCCATCGAGGAATCATGGTCATGATTGCATTCACAATTATGTGTTTTGGTTGTGTCTTTTTTCCTCATGCACAGATTGAGGATCCATTCCTTTCCCACTGTCATCTATGTAATTTGCTCCAGTGATTGGATTGAGGATTGTGTGCTATGGGTTCATAGTTGGTGTGCGTTGTTGTTTTCACATGATTGATTGGCTGTGTTTTTCCTTGTAAAAGCTCGAATAGCCGTTTGGATGCTTGCATGCAGAGGTTTTGTCCTTGGACTGTAGTGGACTGGTGAATGAGGGCCTGAGGTGCTTGATAAACCTGGTGGGTTGAGAACCAAACAGACAGAGCTACTGAGCTGGCTTTCTTCTCCACAACCCCTGAATAGCACTGGGAGGGAGATCAGGGTTTGAGGGACTTCGTTGCTGAGAAGGAACTAATTTTCTTGTGTTAGGTGTGTGTGGGTGTCCTAGAAGCTAGGTTGGTTCTGGTTATGGTGTTTGTATCTCTTCAACGAGCCCACTAGCTTAGTATTTAGCCTTTCCTAGCTCTTGGATGGCCTAATAAACCAAACTTTGTTGGCTTGGCTAAACTATGTACCCTTGTGGTGCTTTTATCCTTGGCTATGTGTAATCCTATTAGTTCCTTATTCCTTGGGGAATCATGCCCGGTTCGAGGGTGGTAGCGTTGCTGAGAGATTGAGGAGCACGCTGGCCTATGGTTGGGTGGAACGTTGCAGCGACATAGCTGGTTGCAAAACAAGTTCTCTATAAGATAAGTACTCTTGCCTGACTTGTGTCTGCAATTATATTTACCATTGATGAATGATGATATACTTGTTAAATGCTGATTTGTATATGCATGAGTGTTGATTGATATGTTTTTGTTCCGTTGTGTATATGAATGGTTATGCTTCATAATATGTTTTATGTTTTAAGTATCATGCTTGAGGATTACATATATGTGTGTTCATGTTCATGGGGCTAGATCCCTAGATTATTTGATATATCGTAGCATCCTCTTCGTCGGTCGAAGGGTCGAGGACGTTACACTAAGGCTTAGGTTTGTCTCTTATCCATGTCTATGGTCCCATGACCCATCCCTGGTGCTAAAAACCTTCTAATGGTGCCCTATTACAACTTAGAGGCCATGTGTGGTAGGTAAAGGGTTTATTCATGGCCCTTGAGTTTAAAAGGATACATTTTAAGACTAAGTCTAATGTTTCATCACTCTATCTTTGTTTAGGTCTCAGTAATTACACATAGTTCTCAAAATATTATAACAATTCCAATATGATCTATTGAAGGTGAAGGATCCCCTTAGGAGGCTATTTGTGTTTTTTCAAGGCATTGTTATTATCACTGGAAGCACAAAATATCCCTTTAGGGCCTAAGGTCCAGGTTTCCTTCATCCACTATGTTCAAGGCCTTACGAACAATACCTTGTGCTCAAGAATTCATGATGGTGTCTACATTAGCATTTTGAGGTCAAATATTCCCTTGAGAGGTCATGTGTTTTCACTCAAGGAATCAATCTTGTGACTACATTCCATCAATTATATGCATTTAGTGGATTAGGATCAAGCATTGTCTACCAATCATGTCCAAGGCCTTGAGGCACATACTTGGGCCAAGTATATTCTCGACAGGTTTATGTGTGACTGATCAAGGCATTGTTATTTAACCTAAATGCATATAACTTTAATTTATAGAATAAGGCCTAGATTTCCTTTGTCAATCATTTTCATGGCATACAGACGCATACCTAGTATCCAAAATGATCTAATGTAACTTGTATCCCAACTTGAAGGAGAGGATAACCTTGAGAGGCCTTAGGTGGTGGTTTGAGGTATACATGGTGGCCATGAGTACCTATAATATCTAGTTGGAGACATATCCCCACATTTCCTCTCAAAACATGTCAAATTCCTTGAAATCCATACCTACTACTCAAAATATTGCAATGGCTCCCTTATCCCCACTCAAAAGGAAACGATACCTTTTAGAGGTGTTATGTTGTAGCTTGAGTGGTTTCTCTAATCCTAAGACAACTAGAAGCTTCCTTGATGTCCTAAGTTTTAGGTTTTCTCCCGCAACCTTTCTCTTAGCTCTAAGACCCATACATGATGTTGAAAAACTTCTTAATGTCAACATCATCCCACTATTAGGTGAAGGGTATCTTTCAAAGGTCCTTTGTGGTGGGTTGTGGTGTTGTTCTTGGCCCTCTATGCATAAAAGTTTATTTTAGGGTATAAATCCAATATTTTATTTGTATACCATGCTCATAATCTTGAGACCAGTATCTACTATTCAAATCCTTATAATGTAATTAATATCCCCACTAAGAAGTGAAAGATTCCCTCGATAGGTCATGGGTGGTGATTCAACCCATTAATATGGGACATGGGTGTATAGAATGTGCCTTTAAATCCTAAGGCCTAAGTTTATTTCAATGACCATGTCAAAGGAATCAACACCCATGTCTATTGATCAATTTCTCCTAATAGAATTGGTATCTCAACTTATACTTCAAGGACACCCTCAAATAGTAATGTATAGTCATTTTCAGTAAATTTCTTGACCATAGATTTCTAGATAGTTGCTTTAGGATCTAAAATTCAACTTTCCTCTCGTGTCTATGTCTAAGGCCCACCCATACCTAGTCCTTAAAACCTTTCAAATTATACCCATATCCCTATTCGAAGGCCAAGGATCCCCTTGAGAAGTCATTTCTTATCGTTGGAGGTGTCTACATCTCTATTAGCCATAAATCTATAAAAGCATCATTTAGTGCCTAAGTCTTAGTTTCCTCCCTTAACCATGTAAAAGAATCCTAGTCCCATCCGTACTTATCAAAATTTCTTCATAGTATTCATATCCATAGACAAAGGCTAAGAATACCCTCACAAATCCACACATAGTGGTTTGAGGTGCTTTTATTAGCCATATATGTTTAGAAGATTCCTATAAGACTTAAGGTATGGGTTTCCTCCCTCAACCATGTCTAGGGCCTTCAGATGCTACATAATGCTCAAATCCTCCTAAGGAACTAATAGTAAACAACTTGGTAATTAATTATTACTATTAATAAATAAATAAATTATCATTACGCCGAGAGGCGCTCTACAACCCAGTATGGGGGAGATATTGTAACGTTACGTAACGTTATTTTTATTAATAAACCATCGTAGATCCAAATCCTAGGCTCTATCAAGCACCGAGAGCGATCAAATCTCTCAAGTGCAAACATCTTCTTACTTATTGATTGATTTGATTCAAACCAAAAGACACATCTTTTTATTTAAGGTCCACATATAATATTTTTATTATTAATATTTAATATTATTTATGGCTGACATATAATATTTTTTATTATTTTTTATTTTGTTAGGAACAAACATTAAAACATTTTTCCTTCCTACAACCATGGGTTGTTTAGGAGGCCTTGCACATGGCTTTAAAACCATGTGCAAGGCCTTCCTAAGCCATGTACAATAAAAGCACACATTTTTTTGAGGATAATTCAATTTGTTATTTTTTATTATTTTGTTAGGTAGAAACATTACAACATCTCTCCCATATTGTGTTTGTTTCCTGACCCACATTTGTTTTTACGCATAATTAAATTTTTTCCTTTTTATTGTTTTGTTAGGTAGGACGATTACAACATCTACCCCATATTAGATTGTTTTTTTGGCCGACATTTATTTTGGCTTATAATTAAAATAATTATTTTTTATTAATAAGAATAACATTATGTAACGTTACATAACGTTACGTAACATTACAAGATCTTCCCCATACTGGGCTGTAGAGCGCCTCTCGGCGCAAAAATAATTTTTTTAATTATAGGCCAAAATAAATGTTGGCGAGAAAAAAAACCTAATATGGGGGAGATGTTGTAATCTTCCTACCTAACAAAACAATAAAAAAGTAAAAATTTAATTATCCGTAAAAAAATATGGGGGAGATGTAATATTTTTACTTAACAAAATAATAAAAAATGTTGGCCTTGCACATGGTTTTAAAACCATAAACCATGTGCATGGTTTTAAAACCATGTGCACATGGTGGTTTTAAAACCTTCTTAACTAAAATTTATTTGTAAGTTTCAATTTGGAAAAAGAATTATCACCACCTTATTGTACTTTTTAAAGTATCATATACCACTTACTAATTAATATATATGATGTGACATGCCATTTCCATTCAAATTAATAAAAACTATCACCACTTTAACACCATATAGTGTAAGTGATGCTAATATCCCAATATTAATAGGTTATTTAGAAAAATAATTATTTGTAAATTTGTTTTATGGTTGGTGCAAATCCTCTTAACTAAAATTTAGTACTTGTTAAAGTATCATATACCACTTCCCTAATTAATATATATGATGTGTCATGTCATTTCTAATAAAATTAGCAAAAACTATCACCACTTTAACACCATATAGTGTAAGTGGTGCTAATATCCCAATATTAACACCATATAATATAAGTAGGGTTAACTTGTTGTGCTAAAGATGCACTTAATCTAGTGATTAAAACATAATTGTTGGCTAATGGGAAGAGCCCTAATTGCACCAACCCTTAACATGCTTGTATTTTTGGTATCTGTGGGATTTGAACCGGCGACCTTTTCGCTTAGGAAAACTTAACCATACCCCACCACTAATTGTTCTACATCTCACGGATAATTTGTTTATATAGTATTAAAAATGAATAATTAAATTGAATTGAATCAAGTGAATTTATATGTTTAAATAATGTAAAAATAAGAAATTGAATTTGTTGGGATTGTGATGCAAAAACTCATAAATTAGAATTATATTTATTTGAATGAGAAAATTATAAATAATTAAATTAAATTATTTAAAGAATATTTATTTGTGAAATGGTTGTGTTTATGGTGAAAATACTCATAAATAAATCCTACATGTACATGTCCATTTGACAAATAATCATTAGCACCACTTTAAGGTACTTGCCAACATGGCATTTCTCTTAATATGCATGAGTAAAAACATAATTTTCAATAAACATTAACACCATTTTAACACCACAAAATATATGTGGTGCTAATACCACCACTTTAACACCACAAAATGTAAGTGGTGCTAATACCACCACCTTAACACCACAAAATTGTAAGTGGTGCTAATAGCACCACTTTAACACCATAAAGTATAAGTGGTGCTAACTTGTGGTGCTAAAAGATAGATTTTCTTGTTGTGCAAGGCATTGACATCAAAAGCAATGGGTGTCCTATTTACAACAATTTAGAATCTTTTGTGAATGATACTAATTCATACATTTTCAACCATAGTTTTTTTGTTCATATTTTTGTAAAAACATTCAAGATTCTAAGGAGTTTATATAGTTCTTGGAATTTTTTTGTGAAACCCATTATTTTCTAAGGAGCTAAGTATTTAGCATATCATGATATTTTTTTAGGGTTAGGTTTTTCCTATGTCTTAACCTCTAATTAGTGTCAAGGTTTTGGAATATTTAGAACATTCTTGTGTGATCATAATGACTAGAATCAAATGTGTGAGTAATGTAAATTGATATCAATTTCACTTGGTATCATGGTGGTGAGTAATATACGTCAACTTGTGAGTGAGGTATAACTTCCACATATGGGCTCTAATTGAGATAATTTTTGCACCATTGGAAAATTAAATTAGGACGTGGAGACATTAATTAAAAAACATTAATCATAGAAAAAAAACATTAAAGGCCTCAAATGGGATTTGGAAGGTTCTCTATAACAAATCACCAAAGTGTTACCTACCCATAAAATCAACCCTATAAGACAATACCTCCAATTTGCTTCCCATAAAGTCCCTAAATGGATGAAAAATAATGTAAAAACCTATTTTGCATCGTAAGAACATATCACAAATTTGCATTATAAATTGGGATTATTATGAGTCATCCTACAAATATTTTTCTAGATTTTCAACTTTTCCTTGTTGTAGATAAAGTTTTCAACTCATTTTACACATCAATATCATTAGATTTGTTTGAGGAAGCATTGGAGTCCATGGCTTGTATTGTTGGTAGGAATTATAAGGATTATTAATATTCCATTATTAGTTACAACTACTTGATTATTAGATACAACTATGAGCTTAATTCCATTCATGATACAACTATTAGCTTAACTTCAACTTCAATAATGAATTTTACTTAAAGTGCACTTCCTAATATATTAATTTTTAATTAAAATATGTGATATAACTATTAACTTAACTCTAATGATACAATTATTAGTTTCTCTAGTAGTGGTTAACTATTAAATTAACTAATAAATACAACTATTGACTTAACTTTAACTCTAATAGCTGTTATATTGGATAACTATTATATAAATACAAATATTAAATTAAATTTAGATGAATGTGATATTTAAAAAATAGTAATAAAAAACAATTAAATAAATGTATAGTTGTACTTTTCACTCCATCTTTTAATGTAAAAAACTTCATTATACTGAAACCACACATTGCCCAATAAACTTTCCATCATCAAATATATGACTCTAAAAATATTCACAACATATTAATCTTATTATTATTAATCTATTGTTATTATGATTTATTATGATTGCTGCTAGTTATCAAAAACTCTCATAAATCAACCATTTAACTCCCCTCCAATCAATTCATCTTCATAGTCTCAAGACTCATCTTTATTTTCCTTTCCAATCGATTCATTATCATCCTCCCAGTTTGTATTAGGTGTGTGTAGTGCCATTTGATTATGGACCTTTTTCCCGGCCTTCGAGAGGAATTAGGTCGAGAATGTCTGTTAAGAGTGCATTACACATCTCGCCATTTGATTATGGACCTTTTTCCCGGCCTTCGAGAGGAATTAGGTCGAGAATGTCTGTTAAGAGTGCATTACACATCTCACAATAACCTCGCAGCCGTCTGCAGAAGCTGGAAGGCCACGGTGAAGAATCCCCAGTTCTATCAAGATAGAAAAAATCGGGGGTTTTCTCAGCAGTGTATCTGTTTGAATGAGCGCAGGCGCTTGGAAAACACTCAGTACCCTATGAGATTAGAATTTGAATTTGTCATTACTGTGTATGACCATCAGCAAGGCACTTGGGAAACACTCCTTCGCCTTCCCCACTTCCCTGGCGATCATCATGGAATACCACGGTATTGCTGCTGCGTTTGTGTGAATCGGAAACTTATTTTAATAGCTGGATGGAACCCCGACGCCACCATGGAGCTTCTCCGAACGGTTTTCATCTACGATTTCTTATCTGGTAACTGGAGCCGCGGTGCAGACATGCCGCTGGTTGGAGTCAATTTCGCTTACTCGGTCTCCCCGGAAGGACTCGTTTACGTTGCCGGAGGAATTGACGGCGATGAAGAAGAAGTGGGAGTAGCAGCAGTTTACAATGTGGAGGAAGACGAGTGGAAGCTTCTTCCTGATATGAACCGAGAACTGGGTCCCTGCTTTGGTGCTTTCATTGACGGCAGATTCTTCGTTATTGGTGGTTACAATGCTCAAACGAATCGGTACGACCGGAATGTGGAAGTCTACGATCCAAATCCGGATCCGGGCGCTTGGACGACTCTTGAGAATATGTGGACGGTAGATGGAAGTTTCGGATGTACGCTTGGTTGTTTGGACGGGCGCTTCTATTGGTTCAATTATGACCAAAGAGTGATGGAATACGACTCCAACGAAAATGTTTGGAGGGCAGCAGGTTCTCTTCCACAAACCCTAATTGGAACGCTTATGTACTGGTGCGCAGCGTGGCGTGACATGATTTTTGTCAGCGGTGATGATGTTTTCTATATGTTGAAGCCTCCGCAAGAACGCAAGATCAAATCCTTGGAGAGTGGGCTGTCGTT
This sequence comes from Pseudotsuga menziesii, assembly GCA_001517045.1. Classification (NCBI taxonomy): domain Eukaryota; kingdom Viridiplantae; phylum Streptophyta; class Pinopsida; order Pinales; family Pinaceae; genus Pseudotsuga; species Pseudotsuga menziesii. The sequence goes on along the minus strand of LPNX010079468.1, from coordinate 99,606 downwards.
CCCATTCAGAGACCCCAACGTCCCCGCCCCCGTGGGGTCCTCAATAATGAGACGTCTATTATGTCTGCTGTTACGATTGAAATTTAAAACTATTATCAGAGTGTCAGCGAGGATCGCCGCTGAATGAATCACACAACGACTAAACGCGAGTATGAAATTTTATAAAGTTAATGGTTATGGACATTTCTTAGATATAATGGATATCTGTGCATTTCTTAAATATAATGCACATCTGCACAACAGGGTCGGGTTAATTATGCCTGCTTTTATTTTGTCATTTAAAGAATGTTCTTATCTGCAGAATTGTTATGTTATTTAGCTCTGCACAGGAACAATGTTCTGGTTTGGTTATTTCAAATGAGTTTGAGGGTTAAAATTTCAATTTAGAATATATCATTCTTTAATTTTTTATTTAAATAGAGAGGAGGAGTTGTACAATTAGAATATTTCAATTGGTGTTTTCATGCATTTAAATAATATATATATTAGCAATTTCCCCAAGAAGGTGTAATTATACACTCTTAAGTCAGAGGATTGGAAGGTAAATTAGGCTGAAAAGGAGAAATAAAACCAAGTTGTGTAGTATAGGTGTACTTGTGTTTATCACATCTCAACAAATCTCTTTGTAGGTTTATTTGGGTGAATAATGAGATAAGCGAGGGATTCCATCATATTACATACAACATCTATTGCACTCTCAAAGACTAATCCTAGCGTTATTTGGATGAATATGAAGAGAAACAAGGGCTTCCACAATATCACTTACAACATCTAGTGAACTTCCACTTCCAAAGATTATGGATGATGTGAATTAATAAAACCCATGAGATGACCATATCTATTGCACTCCCAAATACTAGTCTCTTTGAAGCTTTATTTGGATGAATACTAAGCGAAACAAGGGCTTCCATTAATTACTTACAAAATTTGTTGCACTTCCACTTCCAAACTGTAGGGATTATGTGAATTAATAGAACCTATGATATGACCATAAAGATCATGATTTATAGAGGCTCCAAACAAGGATTTGCATAAAACTTGCAAATGAGATTGAATTTTGTCCATAATATGCACATGCCACCAAGATGACCACAATGTTGTGTATGCACTAGAAAGGTAAGATGGTTGCATAAAACCAACAAATGAAATTGAATTTTGTCCATAATCTAAACAAGCCTCAAACATGACAATTGTTGTGTCTAAAAAGTTAAGATATATAGTAATCTCTCAATAGAATATGACCCATCAAATCCTTAGACTCAAGAAATCTATTTATGGTCAGCTCATAAATTACCAAAAAATGACTTAGGGGTATTGTCACACTCTTATCCAACCTGCATTTGATAGTCCCTTGATCTTTCCCAAACTGTCTTTGGATTTGGTTCATTAAATAATGGTAATGATAGTTGTTATGTCACATCTCCCAAGGACTATGTCATAACAGGAATACACTAAGTCAGTAGATAAATATTACAATATATGTACCAAGAATATATAGTTGCACATGAATATCTATTCTACCAAATTCATCATGATTGTAGGTAGTTTCTCCCATTTGAAATGACACTTTTGTAATAGGGAAACAACCCAAGAGGAGAAAAACATGGAGATTTGAACCTCTGTGGGGCATGTGAAATGCTTAGCAATCGTTTTCAACCCCTAAGATCAAATTAAATTGGGTCCACATAGAACACATGAACCTACAAATGTACATGATGTATATTATTGCTCAATGTTGTGATTGAGTAATGAACTGGATGTGATCTAACAATGACAAAGTGCATACAAGCTCTCGATGGAAAGTCCTAATGCTTAGCAATAGTTTTCAACCCCTAAGATCAAATTAAATTGGGTCCACATAGAACACATGAACCTACAAATGTACATGATGTATATTATTGCTCAATGTTGTGATTGAGTAATAAAATGGATGTGATCTAACAATGACAAAGCACATACAAGCTCTCAATGGAAAGTCCTATCTAAATATTCATTCCATTATCTACTCAGATGGATATCTAAGAGAACTACATCACTGATCTTATAAAATAAGATAAATGAATGGCTATAAATGGAAGGTAAGAGGGATGAAGGACAAGCAAGTTTTAGAAGGAATCATTCATCCATGGACCACCTCGTTACACTTAAGATCATTGCATAGGAAGACCGTAATAATAAGTATGGCATATTTTATTGCTTTGTGTATTTTAGAAAATATTTTGATACAATGCCTAGAAATAGCCCATGGAATAGGCCAGAGGAGCTTAAGGTTCCTTTTGAGTTGAGAGCTACAGCGATAATGTTATACGAAAAGGTAATTTCAAATTTTAAGAATAATGAGGGGTGGACAACATATATAAATTGTTATATTTGAGTTAAAAAAGATTATCCCCTCTCCCCTACCCTTCATGGCATTTACATTGATAAGCTAGAAAAGTGTTTAGAAGAAGCAAGTTGCATTGGTACAATTTTAGCTGGGATAGTTATCATCTTCCTAATGTATACTCATGATATTGTTCTTATGGAAATACATCCTTCTAATCTCAATAAGAAATTAATAATTACTAAATAGTTTTGCTCTAACATGGGTATGACTGTCAACACGACAAGACAAAAATCATGATTATAAAATCTAAGAAATAATCCTATGCAAATTTCATTTATGATCATAGAAATCTAGACGAAGTGTATTCTTACAAGTATCTCAGAATTGATATTCATCACAAGCTCAATTTGAACTATATCATTGAGAAAAGTATTAATGGAGGGTGAAAAGCTTATTTTGGTCTTGAAAATAACTATAAATCAGCCAATGTCATGTTTGATAAAAATAAGTTCCTCTTCGAAACTTTTGTCATCCCTGCTATCTTATATGGTTGGGAAGTATATGGGTGCATCATTTCTATATAGTCTTGGAGTAATATTGAGCAAATCCATAAGCGGTTTATAATTTATAACCTCAAAATAAAAAGTATTGCAACCTTATGCTATTCTCCTCATAGAATTTGATCTTCCCCCCATCAGGAGCATGCCTCTGACTAGGAACCTCATGTACAAGAATAATATTAATAACAAGGGAAACGAGAGACATCCTAAAATTTATTTAAACTCAAGACAAAACCAACCACACTTCAAGAGGTGTTGGTGTAAATATACCATGACTTGGTTAAACCATTAGGGCATTGATGAAAACGAGATTTTGCAAAAAATTGATGATGTCAAAATTATTATTACTCCTTAGTTTATAGAGAAATTATGGTGTGAGAAAAATTTAGCAGTTAAAAGAAAATTAAGATACTATAAGGATGTCATTAATCCTAACTTGGAAGATCAGAAGTATGTCTATGTAGTAACTAGCTCACGAAGTAATATTAATATAGCCAATATTAGAATGATCTCTCATGAAATGCATAGCGAAACAGGGCATTGATTTGTTCTTAAAACTCCATAGGCTGAAACGGTTTGCCATCTGTGCAAATATGTGAGTGTTGAGGATGAAAATCACTTTCTTTTAGAGTGTGTTGCTTACAGCCACATTAGATCTGAGTTTCCTAGTATTTGCTACAATAAAAACCTTTATAACCTTCTAACTTTCCAAAACTATAGTGAGCTTGGAAAGATTATTGAGCATAGGAACACGATTTTAAATTAAACCAAGTATTATCCTTCTTAAGGATCGATAGGCCAAAGTTGGTATCATTGAACGTTAATCAAGATCATCGTCATCATCATTAGTAAATACAAACATGTCAATTCCAATGAATTCTCAAATTGCATACTTTAAGGATGCATTATGAATATACGAGACCATCCTTTGATTTTGGTAGGAACCTTCTAAGCTTGAAATTAGGAAAAAATATTGATGAAAAAAACAAAAAACAACTAATTCTTAATTTCCTTAGTGGCTAAGTTCTCTAAATCCGAAGAAATTAAAATCCTTACACACACTACTATTTGTTTTTCAAATTTATTAATAAAATATCGTTGACTAAAAAAGAAATCCCTTATTTGTACATACTTCACACAAGCTTTTTCTTGGAAGAGTAACAAGAAAAAAAAGGAAATTCAAACACCAAAAATGATAATGAAGGTATGGAATATTAGATAAGTTAAAATAAAGATCCTAAAGTTCACATGCCAATTATCTATTAGACAAATTGCAAATCCAATGATCTTGTTTTCTTTTTCATCCAACTTATAGATATGTAGCAATTTCTTTCTGTGTAGCTAACAAAAAATACTTTAGAAAGAAAATAATTGATACTACTGTCTTTCTCATTTAAATTACTAAGTATATAGCAAATTATTCTTTCTGCCTAGGTAACAAACAATACTTTGGAAAGAAAAGTTGACTCATGCCCAAAGAATAAAAGTAGAGAAACAACCAAAATATTCTAAGAGGGAGGAATTCCTTTTATATATAAGTATATTTATATTGTGTGTTGTGTTGTTTACTTCACATAGTTGAAGTGGCACACACTCGAAATAGGTATAAAAAAAAGTAAGGGAAAATACCAGAAGTGGAAATCTATATTTATTTATCTATATTTTCCCTCATATGTGGTCTGCCTACTCTTCAAAGGTTTGAGTTTTAGCATCTTATCTTTGAATTGCATCCTCCCTATCACCTTGTTGGCATTTTGTTGTGATAGCTAACTCCCAATTCTATCAACAATGAAATTCTGGAGGTTCATTTATCGATATTGTTATTAGTTTGAACTAAATATGTTTATTATTTGCAAATTTGAATTTACATTGTTCCAACAAGAGGGAAATAAAATTAAAATTGAATAACAACATGAAAAATGAAATTACAATATTAACTCCTTTCTCTATTAATTATTCCTATAATTGTACTTGAAAAAAATCCTATCTAACCCATCCAATTGATGGAGGTTGTTCCTCAACTTTGTAATTTTCTACATGCTATTTTGTTGGACTTCTAATTCTCAAACTATGCTAACTCGATAACCTCTATTTGTACTTGAAAGAATACTATCCAACCCATCCACTTATGGAGGGTATTCCTTAGCTTTGTACTTTTCTACATTCTTATTTCTGGGAATTCAAATTCTCAAACTATGCTACCCCATTAAACTATATTTGCGATAGAAAACTTGGCAAGGCCTATGTAATTTCTTCTTTTCTTAACATTATGTTTCTTCCTAACTTTTAAAATCCTAGTAGTTCTTGTAGTCATTATATTAATATATAAAGTTATACACTAGAGTAAAAATAAAAATATACAACAAAATGTATTTGTTTGTCTATATAGAGAATATAGTTTCTCTCATAAGGCTTATCTTCTTGGTTATGTTTATATATTATATGTATATATATACAATTATATAATAAATTACACCTAACAGAGAAGGTAGTTTTTTTATATAGAGAAGATAGTTGCTCCTAAACTTTTGTGTTTTAAATATCTAATAAAAAAATAAATTTAAATGAAATTAAACAAATCCATATAATTTGTACTGTTAATTAACAACTTTAATATCATAACTTCCACTCAAAGACCTTCGAATCTAAACTTTAAGCTATAAGGAATACCCATATAGTGTTGGGATTGAGGACACATAACACAACATGGAGCACATGATTTGGAAAGGAAATATTGTCATAGAATTGAATATAAATGTCACAAAGTATTACATTTCCAAAATAATTATAAATATATGTACTTGTTAAAATCAATGTTCGTTAATTATTTTATCTTTTGGAGTTTTTAGTCATTTTTTCCATATCCCCAGCCTTGAAAAACAACTTTGACCTTCTTAATCTCAAGTTACCCACCTCAATCCCTCACTAGATTTCTAACCTTCAAACACGGGATTCTACAATTCCAACAACTATATATTTTCTATTTGAACTTCCAACATGAATAAAAATTTCACCACTTAAATATTTCTAAATGTGACTACCAAGTCTAAATGTGAATGATGAAGTTATTTGTAGGACAAACTTACAAATCCTCAACGCGTTGAGCTTGAGGGAACATAAAACAAAATGACTAACATACAACAAAACTAACATTAGAAACTATTGATGCACATTGTGAATACTATTATATCCTTAAATCATCTTTTGTATGCCCGAGTGGAATCCAAATTAGTTTCTTACACTTTGAGCCTATTTTTCCTAGAGAATCTACCTAGATGAGCAGTGGACAAGGTATTTTTTAAGGATTCTAGTATTATACTTAAGTATAGTATTCTAGGCAATTGTTTTGGATTGAAAAAAACATGTTTATAGATAGGTAGGTGAATATTAAATATGAAACATAAAATTAACACTGAAATAAATATAAATTTTGCGAATATTATGATAAAAAACACATTTTGTGTAAATATAGGAAATATTAGTCAAGAAAAATGACTAAATAGAGAATTTATTTTTTGAAAAAGACAAAAAAATAGCTAATTGGCGAAATATTTCCCCTCAAAATTACCCTGGTAGTCAATGTGCAATATTATAGCATTGAGGAATATTCCCATGTTCTTGTCAAGAAACCAAATTCATAGTGAGAAGGGCCCAATTTAAGTAGTTTTATTTTGATCCGTTGGATGTGATAAAATGGAAACAAAACTGTGCCATAGATAGAAATTCCTAACCAAATAAAAAAATATATATTTTAAAATTAAAACTAGCAACATATATCATCCATTAATAGAAAGAAAGAAAAGAGCAAATCGACGTTCCATGCAAAATATTATGGAAATTGTATGATGAATACAGACTTGGATCAAAGTTTAGCTAAAATATCGTGTGAAACACAAACATAAAATACAGTAGTGTTAGTCTCGACAACAATGTGAACTTCCATAAGCTCGAGCTCTTCAAGGAGACAAGGACTCAATACAACTACTTCAAGTAGTAAGATATGTCACCTGACATTTTATGTGACTTGAGGAAACATGAAAATACTGATACCTGTTTATAACTGATCACTAAACCAATCTCCACCTGTTTATAAGGAAATCAAGAACGATGTCGACATGTGTAATGTCCCCATTCAAATAATAGCATAACAGGACAATTCCATCAATCCTACTAGTTCCCTAGGTTGGATGGATACATTTCGAATTTTAATAAGGGAGCTAATAAATAATGTTGAGACATTGGAATGGGATAAATATTTAATAATTTAGATTATTAAATAAATACAATATAAAGTTGAAGTGGCAATGGAGCATGGAGACAAATGGAGACTATGGGGCCCACACAAGCTAGACATTTTGTGCCACATGGAATCCTCCTCTTGAAATTTAGAATACATGGGAATCGTAAAGGTTCTTGGATGAGTTAGAAGGCCAATAAACGTGGACATATGCATCATAGGTCAAATTTGAGAAGAAATGTAACTTACATGGGAGGCGAAGAGTCATTTTGGAGCTAGTGAGACACTTGGAATAGATTCCCTAGCTCTCTGATAACAATGATGAAGATGCTTGTTACGGAGAGAAATTCCTATGGCTTGGGGTACCACAACAGACAGCTAGACTCCAGAAATCAATCTTCTCCAATATGCAATAGAAATAAACAATCTAACACTAAAGGATCGAACCTCGTACCTTATTCCGGACAGTTGAAGTAGATCCCCGTTGAGCTTTCCAATCTTCAGCTTGAATTGTTATAGCACGTCCTCAACAACAAGTAAACAATACAAGCATACTATATTTCATGGTGTTAGATCTATTCTAGCATATATAATCAATAATGTAAAAGCATTTGACATATTCCAATGGAAACAATATTCATTCAAATACACATTACTGGACAGGAAAAGATATTTCTATTAATAAGAATCAGAGATTACAAGTGACAACCTCTGACGGCACGTCTGCAAACCGGAGAAACTGAATCCCCCACTTGGGCATCCACCACCTCAATCCTCCATGACTTCGATAGCAAGCTTACTAACAATGGGCAAGCTTGGGAAGAACACAACAGTGCTCCAAGGGACAAAGGGATACAGACTCAAGCATAAAGTTCTGGCAACAATGGAATATAGTTTCGATGCTCTCAACTTTCTCTTATGCTTTCAATGTACCAAGGGGTTCCTTATATAGCTCTTCAAAGGGATACTGAAGGGTCGAATCCGTGCGATCTCAAGGCATATGGAAGGCCAGGATTCATATGAGTCGGATCCAAGTCAAGGAACAGTCCAAAAGGATTTGGATTTATGCACACATCCCGATGTACGCGAGTATCGAGGGAATATCCGCGTATGTACGCGGTTATCGGGGAAAAAGCCGTGTATATCAATATTATAATGTTTTTTGGGGATGATTAAGGTAACATCAAAAGATATAAAGTGGTCCAAAGGGTTTAATGAGTCTGCAGCGGGACAAGGGAAAGCCATACAATGTGTGATTCACCTAGTGCGGTGAAATCCGCTATAACAGATGCCCCCTAATGTATGAGATCAGAGGGGTTATACGATGGCCGAAATACATTATAAGTCCATCCCAGGAAGGAAGTGATGAAGGTACCCCAATGGAAGACCAGCCACCCAATCAGCATAATACCATAATATAACTCTGCAAATACATCTAGCAGTCCCGGATACATAAGAGTACAATGGCCATGAATAGGCATGATACATGATAGAACATATGTGGTCATCGCCACGTACAATATACATAGATCAGAATCTCCATGATGAAGATATACAAAGGACCATGATCTCCACAAGGCTGGAAATGTCTGACATATACTGGAACAAGTCATGAGAGATGAAATCTCATGAACACTGGCACGATCAAGGAGGTAGCATATAAGAGATGCCACCCATCTGGAAGGTCTTCTATACGAACCGCTACGAGTACATGTCCTACTATGCGAATATAGGTGTCGAGGTCGAACATAGTAGTCCATCGTCTGATTACCGGTCATTGATGTATACCGTTAACAGACGCGAGATCACCCACCGATAATGAAAATGGGAATCAAGGTACTAGAGTGCAAACTAACAAGTGTGAATAAATGTGTTGAGGTCGAACACTTGAGAGGATCCATCGATCAGGGGACATTGATGTATTCCCACAACTGTCGATGGCGAGAGAACCTGCCACTGATTACTGCAAGTCTCAAGGCACTCAAATATGACTCTAGACTCCAATCCCAGAATAAATGATCTGAAGTAGATGGGATGAAATCCGCTTGAAGGAGGGCATTAAGGCATCCCCCATCATCCAACACGAGGTACTCAGCAAGGCTGTATAATATGGAAGAACTCGATCATAAGGTGCACGAACCAGTAACTGTACCAGGAATGGCCGACATGCAAAGTCAAGATAACTGAGGAATGGCCGACTCAGGTTTCAACTTCCTTCGAACAAGAGCATAACGGCGTATGGTGACTGAATGAAGGCAGCAAAGACTCGATATACAGACTGGGACATCTCTATGACGCAGGAGGCATCAATAGAGGCTCCATAGGGACTGGAAGCATAACCAGTCGGTGGAGATAAAACTCAGATAACGAGTACAGCTCCTAAAGTCAAACTATAACCCAACCAATGGATGTGATATACAGTGCTCTGTTTGAAGGCGACATGACTCGACAACTGCCAAAGATAATATCTTTTCCCGTTCGGCTTTTTGGTTTTTTAATTTTTTTGGTCTTTTTCAGTTATTTGAAAAGCTTGAAAAAAGAATAAACTAGCTTTATAGTTACAAACTAGGAGGAGACGAGTGTCATCAGGGCAAACAAACTAGTTCCAAGCAGTGGAACATACCTATGCTCAATGCAAGGAAACATGTGTAGGATATCGACACTCGGGGGAAGATCCCCTCCCGGTAAAAGGGTAAGTCAAGTTGCAAAAGATATACGAAATGGCTCTGCATGGCTAGACATGAGGCAAGCTCGGGCTATAAGGCTGAAACGCAATGTCAGGGGAGACGGCATAAAGCTCAATAAGACAGGCAAAGCTCATGAAAATGCATTCACAACTTGATACAAGGGGAGTCCGGGGGGAACATGGCCAGCATAAGATCAAGAGGAGTATGAGGCTCTTGCTAAATGTCATGGCAATACTATACAACGGACTCCCACACCCTAAAAAAGGAGAAACATCGGCATGGGAACCAAATGCAAATAAGGCGCTAACTAGGGTACCCATGTGAGGTAAGGCTCTACCACTCATATCATGCCACTTCTATAGCAGCAAGAAGGTTCTGTGACATAATAGGGTGGGTTCGTACCTAAGGCGAGAGTGACATGGTCATAAGGTCATGCAAAATGCAAACGGTGGTGAACCTAACCTATATGCCAGTATAGACATTATACCTGTAAAGGATACGAACGGATCAATCCAACGGCTCAAATGGCACTAAAAACGGTCATCTACATCACCAATTATGTCAGAAACGGTCCAAAATGGTTAAAAACGGTCAAAACTATATAAAAGGGGGTAAAAATTTTCAAATATTTCAAACATTTTCTATAAATAGTAAGAAATAGAATTCATTTGAAACTTTTACCCATTGGAGCTTTGATATTCAACTGCGAATTCCAGGAGATTCAGCCGGCAGAATTCAAAACCGATTCTTCCAGGTACTTACTCATGTTCCCAACTTGCATTTCAATATCATTTTTTAAGTTTTCCATGGTCCAATGAGCTCATAAAGGCAGGTCTACATGAGCGCTGCGGCCCACGCGGTTATCGAGGCTTTTACCGCGTATATGGCTGTGTATATGCGGAAAAGGGGCACGAAGCCGCGTACATACGCGTCTGTTTGCAAAATAGCCGCGTATGACGCCGCGCAAGCTAAATAAAATGAATCTAATGGACAATGGCTTAATCCTCATGCAGGATGGTGCTTGAATGGCAGGAACGCGAGCATGGTGAAGTAGAAGAGGCTGTACGGGCTGACGTAAGGGCTCAGCAAGTACTACGGACATGTGGACTCTATAAGTTCTGGTGCCTAGGAGGCTATGCAGCGACAGGTGGTGGGTGTGCCACGCACATGGGTGCGCTTGTTCCGGCGGCTAGCTAGAGCCGTAGTGACATATCTTGATCACAACCCCCCTCCTCCACAGGGCTAGACATCTAGGAGCATATCTCTCTAGTACTACCGTGTATATGATGGAAGCTTTGAAAGCTCCACTTTTGTATTTTGACACTATGTATTACCACATTTTGATGTATATATATAAAAAGTTTTATTGTGATCGGTTTATTTATTTACATGTGTAAAAATGTGTTTATGATTAATTTATAATGAATGAGACAAATGCCAATCTAACACGTAGTTAGCATATGAATCAGCAATTTGATTATAATTTCTAGGAATGTGTATATATGTAATACTCTCAAATTGCCGTTCTAACAATCTTACTCGCAAGAATCTTCTTAATAACGTAGGATCTCTAACATGGTACAAACCATTCAAATGTGACACTACTAACTCTGAATCAAGACGTACCTCAAGAGAGCGGACACCATGTGAGATAGCATCCCGCAGAAGCTCAATGACGGCGCTATATTCAGCAACATTGTTGGAAGATGGACGTAGAGATACACCTCTTGGAGACAATTCCTGACCCATAGGGGTAAAAATCACCCAAGCAGCTGAGGCTGAGTGCTGAGTGTGACGGCTTGCCCCATCTGCAAATCCTATCAAAGTGGAAGACTCCGATGACATCTGTCATAAAAACGGAAACTAATCACAAACCCGATCACGATAAACACGACCTAACTATGCAAAAAAGCTGTACAATAATATACAACAAACAACCTTGGCTAAAGATCATGCATAGTATTTTTTAAGGTAGAGCCCATTTCTAGGCTCCGCCAAGGTTGTCCCCTCGTAGTCCACTAACTCGTAGGCACCCTTCTCTAAGACACGTTTAACCACGTAAGGACCACGCCACATAGGATTGAACTTTCCTGCCCCCAAGGGTTCTTTTGCTTGATCCCATAAAAGGACCAAATCTCCCTCACTAAACGCTCTCGGATGGACAGACTTATCATACTGGGCCTTCACGCGACGCTTATTAACCTCTAGAGTCACCAAGGCATCTCTACGCTGCTCATAGAGTTGCTCAAGGTGAACCAAACGCTCCTTCAAAGGTGAAGTGTCTGGTAAGAGTTCTACGACTAACTTCAACGAAGGAATTTCGCATTCAACCGGCAAGATCGACTCCACTCCATGAACAAGCTAATATGGAGAAAAACCAGTGGCAGTCTTAACTGCGGTTCGATATGCCCACAAAGCAGGATACAACATGATGTGCCAATTTGTCTTGCTTTGTGCGATGGTTCGTTGGAGAATGGACTTAAGTGACTTATTCACTGCTTCAACCTGTCCATTCGCTTGAGGATAGTAAGAAGAGGAATGCTCTTGCTTATATCCTAGCTTGGATGCCAACTCTTCCATCATACGGTTCTGAAAGTGCGAGCCATGGTCAGTGACAAGCTCTCTCGGAATCCCAAACCGAGTGATAATTTGGTTGAATACAAAATGTGCAGCTGTCTCACCGTCGGATTTGATAGTAGGCATTGCCTCTGCCCATTTTGTGAAATAATCGACAGCTACTATGATGTGATGGTGCCCCCCAGCCGAAGCTGGGTTACAATCCATAAAATCTAGCCCCCACTTGGTGAAGGGACCGGCAGTGATAATAGGATGCAACGGGGCAGGCTTAGAGCGCATATTCTGTGCAAACACCTGGCAAGGGTGGCACCTCTTGACCGCTTCAATACAGTCCTTGAAAATCGAAGGCCAGAAATAACCAGCTCTAAGAATCTTCTGAGCTGTAGCAAGCCCAGATAAATGACCACCACATGCCCCTTCGTGGCAATCATTCAAGACTACTTCAGCCTCCGCATGAGTTAAACAACGTCGTAAAAGGGAATCTACTCCACGGCGGTACAAAGTGTTATCCACTATGAGGTAGTTCTTGGAAACGTGACGTAACCGACGTCGCTCATCTCGCAAGAAGTGAGTAGGGGTCCTCTATGTCTGCAGATATACAATGATATCCCCATACCATGGGTCAGCCGTTGAGATTAAGAAAATGTGTTCGTCAACGAACGTATCTTCACATACCGAATCCTCAGCCTCGCTCGGAAAATCCGATATAAGCTCTGCAAAGATCAATGATTTCTTCGATTTTGCCGAAACAAACTCGAGATCAAACTCTTGCAGGATGACAATCCATTTATTATATTTTCCCCCTATCATCCTACGTGTGAGGACGAACTGAAATGGATTAACATGCGCCACAACCAAGGTCTGACGAAGGAGAATATAATGTCTCAAATGCTGAACCGCATGTACAGTAGCTAAGGCAAGCTTCTCAACGTGAGAATATCGAATCTCTGCGTCAATAAGGTTTCGGCTCAGATAATAAATGACATGCTCCTGGAGCTCCTCATTCTCCTGAACCAAAACCATCCCAATCGTCTCTAAAGACGCGGCCACATATAATATGAAATCACGGCTATAATCCGGAGGACTAATCACCGGGGCCGATGCTAGGGCTCTCTTAAGTGCACCGAAGGACTCCTAGGCTCGCTCATCCCATTCAAAGGGAGTATCCTTCTTCAAGAGACGCATAAAGCCTCTAGTCAAATTGGCGAAATTGACTACAAATCTTCGTAGGAAGTTTTCCATGCCTTGCAAACACTGAAGATGGCGAATATTACGCGGGGGAGACAACTAAAGTATTGCCTCCACTTTCAAGGGATCGACTCTTATTCCTTCCTTCGAAACGATGAATCCTAAAAGACGACCTGATTTTACGCAAAAGATGCACTTATGAGGGTTCAATCTAACAGCATAATGCCGGCATCTTTCGAAAACCAATCTCAAGTGATATGAATGACGCATCCTCATACAAGAATGAGCAACGAGGTCATCCAAAAATACTTCGATGATGGACTTGAGATCGTGGAAAATCAAGGTCATCGCCCGCTGAAACGTAGCTCCGGCATTTTTAAGGCGGAAAGGCATTTTCCGATATGCAAAAGTTCCCCAAGGACAAATAAATGCGGTCTTGTGTTGGTCCTCGGGTTTTATTTGAATCTGATTATATCCGGAAAATCCATCCATAAAGGAGAACACCTCGCTACCCGCACACTCATCAAAAATCTGATGAATAAATGGTGTGGGGAAGTTATCCTTAGGACAGGCAGGATTTAGATCACGGAAATCAGTGCATATACGGATCGCTCCTTGCTTATTATCAACCGGAACGGGATTTGAAACCCACTCCGTCAAGGGAATGGGATAGATGAAACCCGCTTTCAATAGTTTCTCTATCTCTGCCTTTATGGCGGGTGCTTTTCTAGGATTCACGACGCGTAAACGCTGTCGAACAGGTTTAGCGTTGGGGTAAGTTTTAATTTCATGTTCGACAATTCGAGGGTCAATTCCTGGCATCTCGTCGTATGACCAAGCAAAAACATCACGGAATTCCTTGAATAGCTCGGTATACTCACGAATCTCATCTTGGGAACAATCCGCCCCAATGTAGACATTCTCCACTGTACCAGGATTGCGAGAAATGTTGATAGAAATAGTTGACGATATGTTCGCCATGTTTCCATCAGCCATCTGACCAGGAGAGCTTAATGGAACCATAGGTCTACCAACTTTCTGACTAAGAATCTCCCTGTAATCCTCATGCTCCAAAAGGTCAATCTCTGGAAGGAAATAAGATCTATGATGAAGCTCCTCCCATGGTGGCTCAACTCCCGACATGGCCTCGATAATCGCTTCATCTGAAGGGAAAACCGTATCAAGGCAATCGTGGGCATGAGAATATTGTGCCGCCCATGCGGGCAGTACATAGGGGTCTTCCTCCTCCGTCCGCGAAGAGGAAGAACAAGGCACTGCAGTAGATTGAATATTAGCTTGATAAGCAATCATGGCTGCAGGCAACGTCATACTTGACTCGATGGACTCACTCGAAAGGCTCGGTGAAGGAAGAACCCAAGGATCTTCCATATGATTCGTGCGAAAGGGTACCGACTTCGTAGACATGGAAGCTCCATCGACGCTCGATCCTACCATGAGGATAGGTGCAGAACAGCTAAAGGTTCCCATAAGGGAAGGATACATTCCTACACCCACACTCCCAGTTGCCGGCTGGGAATGCTCAACCTTCGGAACCGAAGCTCCTGATGATGCGTTAGGAGGAGGATTATTGAATGACATCTAATCAATCGTCACAATCTTCCCATTATGAGGAAAGCTGACAACGTGAAACACGGAAGACGCGACGGCTTGCATACTATACATCCAATTCCTACCTAGTAAGAGATTGTAGTCAAGGGGCGCATCAACCACCTCAACCTCTATCGCAACGGTCTTCCCTCCCAAACGGAATTTAAGAGAAGGAATAATCCCGTGCGGCCTAAAATATCTCCCATCAAACGCAGTTAACATGGTCGTAGATTTGGACAACTCAGGAGAACCAAGACCCTTCCAACATGACAAAGACATCACAGAGGCAGCAGCGCCCTCGTCAATCACAGTCCGCTTGACGATCATATTAAGACATTCTACATGTATCAAAAGGGACACATAGTAGGGCAAGCGAGGCTGATGTCCTGTGGTTTCAAATTTGATCATTGTTGGAGAGTCATCACCACTCACACCAAGAGCAGAAAGCAAAGCTTTCCTTTGCGACGGACAACTCTGAAGCACTTCCAATGCAGACATCGCACAAGGAGTATGACCCAAGTCCTCGACAACTGAATAGTTCTGGGCCGCTCGAGCATTTGGATTATGCCCTGAGCGCTTAAGTACCCCCTTAGGAATGCGAGGTGCAGCTTCAGTTTTATCCGCAGGCTTATCCACAGGTTTATCCACCGGTTTAGGGGCCGGTTTCTCAATGCGCAAAGGAGTTCCTGGTGGATCAGGTTCTTTACCTGGGTTGGGTTGTGACGAAGAATAGTCTTTCACATGCGTCACAACTTTCGCGGCACGAACCATCTTAATGCACCCACGACCACTAGTATCAGGTGGATCATCATCACTAGATTGGTCCTGGGACTTCGAGTTCATATTTTGATTATGCGGTAAAGGGTTCGTCAACACAGCTGGGCCCTGTGCTATGAACTTCGAAGCTTCATCTATCCTAGGGCACAAGTATGTGAGGTGATCATCCTTACATAACTTGCAAGGAAACTTAACCTTACGTTTATTTTGCTTGTCCCCCCTAGCATTTTTGTTGTTCTTGTCATTATTAGTGGCATTTTCATTTTTATTCCCACCCTTCTTATTATTTTTACCCTTCTTACGATTCCGTCCGGGTTGCTGGTTACCCTTCTGGTCCGACGTTTGCACAGCATGTACATTCGTCGTTTGGGTAGGATGAGACGAAGCCGTAGCTTGTCCCGAGGTAGATTGGTTGGTAGATGATTGAGCTACTTGCTTCGCAACCGAACCTGCAGGCTTTTTACTTGCACACCCCACAATGCCATCGGCATGTGGTCCAGGTTTAACTTTGGGATCAAAAATCGAACGAGGAGCATTAGGTATAATCTCATATAACAACCCCGACTGAGCATAGATCAAGTCTAGCTCCTGTGCCCTAAAGATGGCTTGTTCCTCATTCTGAACTCCGGATGTAGAAACATCCTTCGCTATCTACGGTAATAAAGACTTGAGGAACCACTCAAGGAGGAATTCCGGCGGTATAAAGGCTTTGATTAACCTCTTCCGTCTACGCCACTCCTGAATATGATCAGAAATATGGGTGGCCTTGTCTTGCCGAAATGTCGACAAGAGCTTAGTACCGACATCATATCGTACTGGTAGTTGGAAGTGATTAAGGAAAGTCATCGCGAGATCATCGAACAAGGTAAAAGCACCCCTAGGCAACTCTATATACCATTTCACTGTAGGCCCTATGAGGGTGCGTTGAAATAGTCTCAGACGGACTGAGTCCTGATGCAAGGAATTAGAAGAGCACCATAGGTGGAAAGTCGTAACGTGTTCGCTAGGATCCTCTCCTGGTTTTCCTTCGAATTTAGGTATATCCGAAGGAAGCTTCGTAGGGACAGCCGGCCAAGCCGAGTCATGGGCTACTGGATCGTTCGTAAGTCTTGACAAGTCAGGTAAATTTAGTGTCGCGAGGAAAGGGAGTTTCGAATGATTAGGTCTTTGGACCGCTCCCTGGTTCACATAGGATTTATTACCACCATGGCCATGGCCATAGTGACCTCCTCCCGTATGACCCATGTAGGGTGGTGCCGAAGTACCATAAGAAGGTGGCCCTTGACTAGAGGGAGCTACAAAGCCATAAGTAGGGGGATAAGCAGGTTGAGAATCCCCGCCTCCATAAGGTGCAGAAGCCTGTCCATACTGCGTCCCATGATGGGATGCATAGGTCATCGCATGCGATGCCCCATGAGACACTCCATAGGAAGGGATATACATTCCGGAAGTCGGAAGATACATACCCGAAATAGGGATATATGTCGAGGAAGTGGCAACCTGACCTCTAGAAACATGAACATAACCCCCCGAAACAACGGGTGGTATGTAGGCTTGCGGTGCAATGGGTCTAGAAACTGTAGTATGGACTTTACTCGTAGCTACGTGCCGACTCAAAGGACCATGTGAGGGAGGTGGTGGGTTCGCATTCGAAGAACTTGGTAGCGAGGACAAAGGGATCTCAGTAATAAGGTATGTACTAGTGCCTATCGTCACTCTTCTGGGACCTGGTATCGCTATAGGCTCACTAACTCTAGACCTAGGAGGTAAATAAGATGTGGCTTCCACCGCTGGGATGGAAGGTGCAATATGACTAGTGCTCCCAAACCTCTCCGCAAGGTAAGGTATGGGAATGCCCCTAGGTATAGTGTCAGGGTCAAACTCAGATTCGGCATGAAATTCCAAACCATGAATAGGGAAACCAGTCGAAGCATAAGCACCATAGCTAGTGCTGGCAGGTTCAAAGTGAGTCTCGGCATCTTCCGGCATTCCATACCGGTAATGCTGTAACGAGGGGTCAGGCCTAGAATGGATATGAGTATCATGCAAGGCTCCTATCTCAGAAATCACAGGTCCTAACTCGGTTAGCTCGGGTGAAATATCATAACTAGGTGTAAAAGCCCCATCGTCAACACGAATGGGAGGAGGAAGTGCATCAGATGTGTCCTCTGAATGGTCTCCCATGGTGTGTGAATCAAAGTGTGATATAGTCCGCCTGGGATGTCTAGGTCCCTCTCCCAAAGGAGGAGGATCAGTAGAAGGCGAAAGTCCTGCTAAACGACGAGAGCGGCGCGGAACCGCACCCGAATCCACAATGACTCAAAAAATAGCAAAGACTCTCTATTTACGTCAACCCTAATCCAACTAGCGTGCACAGAGCAATCACTACAAAATATAAAGCCA
>LPNX010079468.1:58116-79653 GCA_001517045.1 Pseudotsuga menziesii | reverse complement strand
AACAATGGACTATAGTTTCGATGCTCTCAACTTTCTCTTATGCTTTCAATGTACCAAGGGGTTCCTTATATAGCTCTTCAAAGGGATACTGAAGGTCGAATCCGTGCGATCTCAAGGCATATGGAAGGCCAGGAGTCATATGAGTCGGATCCAAGTCAAGGAACAGTCCAAAAGGATTTGGATTTATGCACACATCCCGATGTACGCGAGTATCAAGGGAATATCCGCGTATGTACGCGGTTATCGGGGAAAAAGCCGCATATATCAATATTATAATGTTTTTTGGGGATGATTAAGGTA
The DNA here is from genome assembly GCA_001517045.1 of Pseudotsuga menziesii. Lineage (NCBI taxonomy): Eukaryota > Viridiplantae > Streptophyta > Pinopsida > Pinales > Pinaceae > Pseudotsuga > Pseudotsuga menziesii. The sequence continues at coordinate 79,353 of LPNX010079468.1, read as the reverse complement.
ACATCAAAAGATATAAAGTGGTCCAAAGGGGTTAATGAGTCTGCAGCGGGACAAGGGAAGGCCATACAATGTGTGATTCACCTAGTGTGGTGAAATCCGCTATAACAATGCTATGAAACCTATGACACAAATAAGATATGAATACTAACATATGACACTGTCTAACATGTTAGGTCGAAATAGAGCATCTAGGATAGCTCTCATGTGAGATAGGGAAGCTCAATGGGCTCCTACTCGAATTTCGGGAAGGTGGAAGGCTAGGAAATGGAGGAAACATGGAAAATCATGAGCACACACCCTAGCTTGAATTGGATTGATTTTATGGATGTTTTGGGAACCTATTAAGGATAAGGATGTTTATAAAATATAGGAAGCAACCAAGAGAAGGGCTTTTGATCATATGAGAAATTGTCATTGTGAATTGTGAGAGCTAGTGAATGACTAGTTTTCTTTCCTTAGCCAATTTTTAGGGTGAAATATTCCCATGCAATTTGGTTTTTGGAGAGGAAGCTAAGGTATTTCATGGATATTTAATGGATTTGTAATTGTAGATGGAAGCTATAGGGCAGCTCGTGGGTTCTTCATGCTCATGGAGGGATTGTGCCTTCGATGAGCTATTGTACCTTTTGGGAGAGATTCTCCTAGTATATTTATGATTGTCATAAGTTAAATATTCTCTTTTATTCATTCTTAAAAAGTTTCAGGTCGAAATAACCAAGTGTTGCATGTCAATATGACTTTTGATTAGCAAAGAATGACCATTTCCACTCTATTTTGATATATGCCATGGTAGTGCTGATTATTTCAAATGGAATAATGTATATTTGATAAATTTATGATGAATGGACTTTAATTAATGTTTTTTAGAAGTTTCATGTTCATTAATTAAGCATTGGAATCCATTTTACTCATTTTAATTGCATTGGGAGAAGATTTGGTGCTTTTTCCCGAAGGGTAGAAATAGTGATTTGGCAGATGTTTGGGAGAGAGTCATAAAATATTGTATAAATTGAACCATGATTCTTATGAGACCTTAATTTTTTTTTTTACACATACCCTTCCTCTATTCATAAATTCGAGTGGGTTTGGGAGCATTTGAGAAGCAATTTCCAACATTTACCCAAGGGGGTTGGAAAACAAGTTTGTAGAGTTAATTGGAGGGTAATAAATCATATAGGAACATAATATTCAATTATTAATATCATTCATACACACTCTGAGAATATTTGGGAGCATTTGGACCAATTTGGAGACCTAGACATCAAAACTAGTCAAAGGTTGAAATAGGGGAAAAAGAGAAAAATTGGTCATTTAATAAAAATTAAAAAAGGGACATTACAAATGGTATCAGAGCATGGTCTTGGCACCTGATGGTATTAACAAGGAGTTAAATAAATAATTCACCACCCTTATAAGTTGAATTTGAAGGCGTTTTTGTTGAAGAAGAAGTAGTAGTAGAAGAATAGGTACATTCTGGTGAAACTATGACCAACGAGGGGAAGGGATACACTGATCATGATGATACTCTCGATTCTTTACATTTTGGAAGTTTAGTGCAATTTTAAGGGTCACTTTGTCAACATACCCTTGGAGTATATCAAAATACACAAGCAAGTCAATTGGACTATTGAAATATTTCCACCACCTCAGAGTTGATACATACCTTATGGGTGTCAATGGTATCCCTTCTATTGGGTATTCTTTGATTGATGTCAACCTTTGAAATCTAGGACTATCTATATTTTGAAGGAATTTTTTTTTACAAGGCCCATTTTATACCCAAATTCCCCCCTAATGATGTCCAATTTCTTGATTGGGAATTATTTAAGAGATTGGTTCTTCATCCTCCAATCCATGAAACAAACTATGGAATTTTAAATGTTTAATTTCATACCTTTGGATTTCCCATACATATGTAGAAATTACAATAACATGCTTACATTTATGCGATTACCATTTGAAAATAGCAACACCTCATCCTATGAATAACAGACATTTCATATTTATGGATATCCCTAGCTTGATACCTATTATAATCCCTATGACAATTCTACTTAGTTTGTTTGCTACTGACAACAATAGTAAAGAAGATAGATGGAACCCTGCCTTAGTCCTCTATAGGGATTGAAGAATTTGATGCGAAACCAATTATAGTAATAGAAAAAGACATTGACATTATAAAACCCATAATCCATGAAACAAAAGGGCGATTGAACCCTACATTAAATAGAATCATTCTAAAATAGAGCCAACTCATTGGCCATAATCCTTGGAGAAACCCAGTTTCAGTTTCATAGCTGATTTTTTTTTCTATCGATTGTAGGCCTTCTTGCACTGTTCCGATGGCATCAAAATATGCCTTCCAACCATTATACCAAATTTCTAATGTGATTTTATTTGCATATAGTTCTCTTCATTGTTAAGTGCACCTATTAATACATGTCATGGGAATAAATATTCATTAAACAAGTTAAGTATGGGTGAGCTATTGTAGTGAAAACATTTTGGCTTCAATTTGCAAAAGATCACATAATAGAAAAACTAAGATAGAGAGATTCATGGTTTAGTAGGCATGAAAATATCCATAACACCATAAAAACTAATACTAAAATTAGATACAACAGATACTTTATCAATCAACACATTCCATTCATTAATTAATTGTACGAAACCATATTCTGATATAAACAATGGTGAAAATGATATTTATTAGGTACATTTTTTTGGCATATGTGGCTACTTGCCTTTCATCTTGGACCTAGGGTAAATTCGTGACCAATCCTAACACTTTGGTAATGCTAACTTAACATACTTGAAATTATAACCCTATGACTACTCTAACATACACCCGATTCTTTATATTTTGGAAGTTTAGTGCAATTTTAAGTGTCACTTTCCCATCATACCCTGGGAGTAGATCAAAATAGACAAGCAAGCCAATTGGACTATGGAAATATTTCCACCACCTCAGAGTTGCTACATTCCTTTGAGGTGTCAGTGGGATCCCTTCTACTGAATGGTTGACTTCTTTGTAGGTTGTATGCTCATTAATGACAAAGGTTAAAGTGATGATATGGCAATGGTAACATGGCAAATTGGTATAAAGATGGCAGAGATGGCTTGATGATATAGACAGAGTGGACAGAGAGATGGCATAGATAGCTTGATGACATGTGCTGAACATTTGATCATCTGATCAACAAACTGACCCATTTTGTGGTCACTTGGATATGGCCCTAATACCCTAGATTATGATGGTGTAGACATCCTGGATGATGAAAAGCAAGAAATGAATGGCTTGAACAGTGATGACAAAGAAGGATGAACAATTCATATGCTTTCATATTTGACAGTGTTTTGAGAGTGCTATGACACATAGACACAAAGGGTTGCAGAAACCATAAGATCAGTTTGAAAGGCATGGAGTAGGGTTTCTATTCAGGCCAAGTACACAGCCTACAAGTGAAACACAGTCTAAATTGATGTGTTCTTTGATCTTCCACAGTTTGAAAAGAAGATGTTTCTCAGCCTGTCTTTGACTAAGATGATTGATGACAGAAGAGAAGTGACATATGCATATATCTACAGTAGAATGAGGATGATGATGGCCAAGTGCATATGACTATCAAGCATGGATGGACAACATGAAGAATTCATATTCCATGCAAGCATAATCTTGCAAGCATGAAAGTGACAAGTGGATAATTGTGGCATGATGGAAAACTTGATGGCCATGGGTTTGATGAAACAGTGGTCAAGATCAGAGGCTTCTGCTGGCATAATTGAATCCTGTGTGATCATAATTGGAAGGACTGTGGGCATGATTAATGTGTCAATACATGGAGGCATAAGCCTGCGGGCATATTGCATGATGTTGTGGGCATAGGGATTCGTGAAATAATAAGAAAAAGAAAAGAGCCCTTGTGGGAATCCTCATATGTTCCTGCGGGCATAGTACACGCTCATTGCGGGCATTTTTATGAAACCCTTATGGGATTAACTACAAGCCCTTGCGGGAATAATAAAGAGGGATTATGTGGGCATGAATAAGGAGATTATGCGACAATAATGGTAATCCCTTGTGGGCATTTTTGGGATCCCATGCGGGCATAATCCAAGTGATAAATGTGGGCATCAAAAAGCATAATCTAAGCGGGCCTTATGGGAATGATAAAAACTAATAAGGGCATGATGACTATACATCTACATGTCAATTAAAATAAAATAAAAATGACATTTCAAATTCCCATTTTTATGGAATAAAAATTAATATTGTTCACGTCACCCTCCAGAATTCGTGGAGAAGGAAAAAGTATAAATAAGTTATCAAAGTCTTAGTTGAGTAGGGAATTTGGAGGAGATCTCTGTGATTTTTGAGCATTCTATTTTGGATCAGCGAGGAGATGGAGAGGACAACAAAGGAGCAGTTGCAAATTCTTTCTAAATTTTTTAGACAGTGAATTGATGACTTGACGATTGATAGAATGTTTTTGATGTTGAACATAATATGACTGATGAGCAATGTTACATCAGATTTATAGGAATAGGGACTGCGAGTCTAAAGGATACCAACTCAAGCTAAGAAAATTATGCTTATGGAGTGTCTAAAATGTTTTCTTTTCTATGGGTAAAACAAGATTTGTCTTTGGAAGATAGATAGAATCGACTATACGGATCTTTTAGAGGAGAGTTTATAAGAATTCTGAAAACCCTAGTCTTTATTTTGCAAATTTTTAAACTTCAAAAGAACAACATGAAATTCCTTGCTTGACTAGTGACTAAGAATAAGAAGAAAAATAGAGAGCGTAGGGATGAGAGTTGGTGTAATAATATCTTATAGATGGAACAACCCAACAAAGGTCATATACTATAGCATTTTATCACAAAAATGATATATTGACCAGCAATCGAAATAAAAAAGGATGGTTTCAAAGCTTTGAGCTACACAGTCTTGAAAAAAACCTCAGACTCCAAGAAAAGGAAAAAATGTACAGATTCTACATGTATAATATTGGTATCCTAAAATATAAGTAGATCATTATACAAAGTAATTCACATGATGAATGGCTAGTTTGCTATCATATTCTACCAACCTATTTAGAATTATTATCCTCGGAGGATCATAGATGAGGCAAAGAAAGCCTTTAAGGAAATTGGAGACTATTTTTTGACAAAGATTACACATACACCGAGCTGTCTGAATTTGAGTCTAGAGCCCTCTAGTTGCTAAAATATGTTGATGATATGAACTTTCAATATGAGGCATGGAGAGAAATGTATCCAATTAACTATTAGTAGCTTGGCCATGAAAAGAAAATCGGTTTTCCCACATTTATTTAGGCATTAGAAGACCACATAGTCCCAAAGAAAGGTCAATTCAAAAGGAGTTGTGATGGGAAAATAGAATGGTATATGAGGAAAATAGAATGGTATCCTTCAAGAGATACCAAGAAGATAATCTATGCCAATACACTGGAGAAAAATGGCACAATAAGAAATTGATAAATGGCACATGCATACCATTATACAAAGGAAATGACAAAATACAATGAATTTTGGTCCAACTCTCCATATTTGTGTAATTTCACTTAGATCTATAACTATTCTTATTTTCTTCCCACAAGTGTTTGACATAGTTTAGAATATTTGAAGCTCCTTAACTGTGGAGTGTAACTCTCTAGGTAGTCTCATCACTAGAGGTCATAGTTAGCATTTGCACATAATTATTTGACCATTAAAATGCTAGCTAGCAAGTATGCATATCATATCCCTATGGTTAACAATAAATAACATTAGCTAAACAGGTAAACTACAATAGCCAAATCACATTACCATTGGTCAATGTGAATGCTTGGTGTTTAACTTCAGTAGTTGTCCTTCGAATATGCAACAAGGGTTACCATTAATTATCCAACATCAACAGTAAGTATTAATAGTATCAATATGCAGTATGCAATAATTATTATCCCTTACAATTAACCAGAGATAAGTGTAGTAGTATAACTGACCAAAAAATAGTGCTAAATGTTGTTAGTACATGTCCTTTTAGGGCATAATTGAATCCTTTGGAGAGGCCAAACTATATTTAACCTTTAAAGAAAGAAAAAATAACCCTAACTCTAATATCTTGACCATTTTGCATGTATCTAGGAGGTGATGTTTTAAGGAAAATAGGGCTTAGAATAGGAATTGAAAATTTTAGGAAGACTTGGAATTTCATATTTTGAATAATGTTTTTGGTTTTAGGGTTTTTCAAAATCTAGGGTTTTCATATTTTTTCACTATTTTTAGGGTTTTAAGAACTAAAAATGGAGACCTATGCACAAAAAGCCAATGTTTGAAGTATTTCTTATAACAAAAAAGATTGAGAGAATAACAAGTTGAATGGGAAATCCAATTACAAGGTTTTGAATTTGAAATTATGTTTAAGAAGAGGTAAACAATGTGGTTGTAGAATCCTTATCCTTCCTACAATAACTAAAATAAATATCTAGTGTGGAACCGGGATGGAAATAAGAGATATTGGATGAAAATGCCTATAGTGAGAGGATTGTTGTTATGATACATGATCTAAAAAAGACAAAATGTATGCCTTCTCAAGTGATATGATGTTTTTATAAGAATTTCCTTTATCTTGTGCCCAATTATATATTTAAAGGAGAGGGTCTTAATAAAATGCCATTCCTCTCTCGATGCTAGTCATGGCAGAATTTCTAGACCTATTACAATGTAAGGAGTAAATTCTTTTCGAAGAGCATTAAAGGAAATGAAAAAATTTGTGTCTTCATATGAAAGATGTTGAAGGGATAAAAGACATATTTTGAAGTCCAAAATTGTTGCAACCTTTGCCCATTTCCCATGAAAAGTGGTAATCCATTGCTCTTGGTGGATGGAAAAAATAATATTTTTTTTGTAATTCATCCTTAATATGGTGAATTGATCATCTACCTATAGCCAAATTGATTATTGCACTCTTGGGATGCACTAATAATTCAGATTCAATTGATTGAGGTAGCTCACTGTTTGTCTATACTGGGAGCCTACTCTAATTACTTGCATAAATCTAATTTAGGTTCACTCCATATCCAAGGCACTGGTCCTTATCATATAATTACACAGAAAAACATATGCTTTGTTGGAATGTTTTTAGGTACAATAGGGTTTTTCCCTTGAGGTATTCATCTCCAAAAGAAGTGAAGGAGTCTAAACTAAGGTGACATTGGGTTTAGACCTCGTATTTTAATTTCCTGAACTAGCCCTCTAGTTCACTTGGTAACACCTACCAATAAAATATTAATGAATCCAATAATCTAATACCCCTTCATTGACTGCAATTTGACATAATCAATGTGTTGGAAATGAAACATTTTTTAGTATATTTTTTAGGAATCCTTTTGAATACCCCTCTCTCTCTTGCTAAGGGAAACATATTAATGAGCCACTGAAAGGAACTATCAATTACCATGAAACCCTTTTTCCACAATTTCTCTGAGAAGCCTTGTAACCTTGATGTTGTTGCAATATTTGTAGTATGCACCAGTCATAATATTGCATGTTGAGGTGCCACGAGTCAACCCGATCTGTTGTATCTCTTCTAACAACCTAAATTCCTAACTGATTGATACTGGGGAGGAGATTAGTTCCCCCCCTCTCTCAAATGCTATCACAAACCATTAAACAATTGGTTATAGCATATTTCAATCAAATTTCACTCCTAAATTCCGGGAACCAACTCCCTAAGAAAATATTATGACTTCCTAAAGTCATCAACCAGACTTTACTAATGCCCATGCATCAAAGGATGGGAAAAAATGTTATGCAGAGAATAGGATGTTGCACTGCGTTATGCCAACGAACCTCCTAAACTACACAAGATGACTGCTTGCAAGGTTTAGGTTGTAATCATGGTCAATCATACCCATAGGAGAACATAATGCAAATTCCCATCTTTAGAAGTTTGTAGGGATAAAATATTTAAATACATAGAAATCATAATCATGAAATATGGGAATTCCTTACAAGGATGATAAATGTGGAATAAAACTATGGATAAACATAAATCTTGAAAGTAAATATCTCATAAAAGATAACATGAAATATGTAATAAAAATATTATGAAATAGAGAGATCTGATTGAAAAAGTTATGTTTTATTGATAATCACCAAAATGAGCAAAAGAAACATTCTTCTTTTATGTTAGAAAGAAAATGAAATGATCAAAAGGAACATTGCTCATTGATAATCACAAAAATTCAGGAAAATGGATCATTTTTTAGCTGAAGCCATATCTTAAATGTATCCCATATGATAGTTCTATATCATGATTAATATCCACATAGTTCACCATCCTACTCATATTCATCATGGAAAATGACAAAATCATGTTGCAAGTATCATATTTAACTTGGAGACCTAGTACTATGAGATGAATAGTTGTCATTATCAAACTTGTAAACAGAGAATGAGCACTTGCAATCTCTTCATTGTACTAACACTCTTCAATCTCCTGCTTAGAAGGTAAGACACAATCCTTGCAGAAAATAAGACTCTCTCGTCGCTTTCCCACCTATGAAGAACAATGTAAGTAAGAAATCATATATAGATAAAGAATCAATATAGTTAAGTAACATAAAATAAATATCAATGACATCAATTACAAGTAATAAGTTCATGTAACAAAAGTTATTACCTTTTTCCCATTGTGAAAAAACTTAAAATCATTGACCTCTTCCAACTCCAATTGGTGTCTTACATGGAATAATGTCCAATTTTCTTCCATTGTCAAGGATATAAAGCAATGCCCATTTTTCAAGACATAAAATTGTATGATAGGGGAATGTGTTCCATCATCATCATCTTGCTGTACTCGAATCAAATTCCATTCTCCTGATATACGAACATATCTCCATCGACGAAACTTGAATGAAATATATAATATTTGTCTTGCTATCCGATACCTACAACAATGGATGCCACATCACATAAAATATCACTAGTAGAAACATAAAGACATTTCAATCTATTATATTAGGAGCCATAACATCAAACATAAAAAAAACTCACCTAAATGATAGCTTGGTATGATTTACCCAACATTCTATTTGTTCCAAATGTTTGTCGTGGATTCTTGTATCCCAACCAGAATGGAAAATATCTGATAATAGTTCCTTAGAAGTTGAAGATGTCATGTATGTTTTATTTGTTTCCCTAAGTGATTTTTCATTATGACAAAAATATTGAAACACCAAAAATGGCATAAATATGCTTAAATGCACACCTACGCCTCCACTTTTCTTCATTCCAACTTGTACCTCTGAATATAACTTATAACGAAAAGAGCTTAAAATTGTATGCTCTATATTTGGCCACTCATGGGATTGAAATGTTGGTCATGGGATTTCTTGGAGTTCTCCACATGCTCTACCTTTTTTTGGAAGGATGTAGTTGTACTTGTACAACCAAATACCTTCATTCCTTAGCCATTTATCATCCTTGTTAGAGTACACTAATTAACCAATTTTTTAATGCACAACTTTGAATATGCTAGTGATAGACTCGATCAGCTCCCATTCTTCCCAATTTGATATGCATAATCCTATGAACATATAATCATTATAAATGGAAATAAAAATATAATGAATAAATCATTAAATAAGGCTTATTTGTAATTGAAATATAAAGGAAATAAAATGGTAAATACTTACAATTAGCATTGATTTGAGGAAAATTTGGTTTCTTGGAAATAGACTCCTTTTGAATCTCTTTATTGTCATATACATTATCTACACACACTTTTTTCACTTTTCTTCATCCTTCTTCCATCTTAAACTTTTTCACAATGCCCTTCCAATGTTGTTCAACATCTTCTAGGTATCTTGTTTTCACCTTATGATCACCTTTTCTTGATGGTTGCATTATAACCCAATCACCAATAGACAATTTAAAAGGAATCCAAATCCCTCCATTGTCCTTTTTGTTGTAGAGTACAATTGAACTCAATTCATTATTTGGACGTTGATTTGACATTTTTCATGAAAGTGACATACATACAAAGTAGTGATGATAAGATAAATGTTGTATGATTATTAAATTTTTTGAATACTAACAAGTAATATAAAGATATGTTAAAAGAAGAAACTTTATACCTATTATAAGGCCTCTTTCAAAATTTTACCATACAAACAAATAGTTATTTTTAAAAACGCACGTTGTTATCTGCTTATACAAAGGTTACCCTAGATGGAATATTCAAGGATTTAATGTACTTGCAGGGATTTCAACCTTGAATAAGGGGTTACCCTAATGCCTTGATGTTTCCCTCATTTGGCATAGGTGTCAAAATAGAGTAAGCCAAAATCCTTTAGCAGTAGTGATGGAGCTTGAGTAATGAAAACAAGTGAATTCTAGACAAATAATCATGTAGTTTCCTATAGAATCAGCCTAGGAAAGAAGAAATCCATGTATAAGCTTTCAAACAGTCATATAGAAACAATAAATCCTCAACAAACCACTTTGTGTAACTCAACAAATACCAAGAACATGATTAATGAAGAGTTTGGGCAAATAAAGGCATAAATTAGTCATAAGTCATGATTTAGGCAGTGCCCTTTGCAAGATCAACTTCAATAACGTTTGAAAAATTATGATTCCCTAACACAATACCCTTAGTCATTATCATGTAAAAGAAATTTGTTATTCAAGGAGAGGTTCATATGCTTACACCCATGGATGATTGTTACCAGCTTAGATAATGCTTCTTCAAAAGAATTCGAAGTGGCTAATTGAGTGTGGATTGATTTTTTTACTGTTTTCTTTGTTTAAAAATAAAAACAACTCTATCAACATTGTGGGTTCAATTATTTCCATCGGTCAAGTGCATAAGCACATCTTTATCACATAGGAATATTATAGCAACTGGTGCTTGGGGTTTTGCATCGGACACCTAGGAAATCCCACAAGTTACACCCTCTCGGAATCCCCTTAGATTCTGAATTCATCCATATAGACATCGACAGAGTCATGGATCAAATGAGAAAAGATGATTAACACAGAGTGTTGAAAAGGGCTAGGGGCATTGCACAACCCAACTTAAAACCTATGTTAGGAAAAATTTCCCCAAGGGAAACTGAAAGGGTTTTTTTCTTTATATTCTAGGGATATTTTAATCAAGATCCCAATTCACCCAAACAATGTAACTAATTATATTCAAGAAAGAAAAAAAAATGACACATAGCTTAAAGAACATACAAGAGCACACAACAAAAAACTCTCCGGATATAAATCAACATACCATCCACCGGAGATTAGCAGCTGTGTATCTTCAACTTGTTGGAGGAAAACCGATGATTCCTAGCTTAATTGAAACACACAGTAAACATCTTGCCTTCCCTTCCTATGAATTTTCAATTGTGGAGATTCATCTCCTTTCCCATCAATTGTAACAGATTTTCATCAAATATTCCCGACTCAATGGGTGAGCATTCATTAATGTTGTGCTTGTTTTGTGTGTAAATTATGCATTCTCTTAGACCGAAACCGCACTTATGATGATCATTCACCAGTCCATCCTAGACTGCTTCACTACAACATTGAAAAATAGTGTCTAGAAATGATGTTTGCACCTCGAATGTTGATGCAGTGGGTTCTGTAGGAGAAATCGAGCTAAGAGGTTGTCTGGTAGCGTTGGACTGTTCTTAGATGTGCCGGTGTATATACATTAAACTCTATTGGTGTCCACGCTACCTGAAACTTCTCACGACTCATTCCTGGGAATCGGTTGTGAGAGAATAATGAATTCACCAACCAAATCAAATTCTTTCGAGAAAGAATCAAATTGAGAAAGAATCAAATTAATCTAAGAAAGAAATAAGGAAAAAACGAATATGAGTAACTTAGGTTTTGGAAGGAACCAGTTAACTCATCTAGAAAATGGCCAAGATGCCCATTGCCATTCATTACAATGAATTCATGAGCCAAATCAAATTCATTTGTGAAATAAGAAAGAAAAAAATGAATCCCAATCGACTAATTTGGCATGTGAGCCCACTGCTTGCTTTACTCTTTTCCTTTTCGAATGGAAACCCAATGTGGGACTGGTTTAGAATTCATTCGATGAGATTAAGATAAAGTTTTCTTGTTTTTTATATGAATTTACTATTAAAATTAGGTTTATTTTTTTATATGAATTTTAGATGAGGTTTATTTTTTATATGAATTTACGATATGGGTGTCACTGGGTGGATCCGTGTGTTAATGGAGGTGGGATGGAAAAAATGTAAAATCAAATTTTATTATAATTTTAATTTATATAAAGGAAATAACTATAATTAAACATATTATTTTTTATATTAATATAAAAAAAATTTGTGGATTAATGGGTAGGTAGGTAAGAGAGAGAAAAAGTAAAATAAAAATTTATTATAATTTTAGTAAATTAAAAATAGATATTTTTTTTAGTATTTAAACGTTTTAATTATTTTTGGATATAATAATTAAATATATTTATTTTTTAAATATTATTTAATAATATAAAAAATACTAAATATCTTTTATTTAGTATTTCAAGAAAAGTTTGTTTAAAATTAAATATTATTTAGTTTTCTTTTTAAAAGATTGATTAATAAATGTTTTTAGTATTTCAAAATGCTTCCACTATAATTTTAATTAATGTGAAAATTATGTTTTAGAGTAGTTGGAAGTAATGATCGAATAAAATATTCTATATTTATTAGTTAACGTCTATTTATGTTACTTCGAGGTGATCTTTTCAAGAACTTAACCAAGGTTAGCTATTGTCCAAAAATATGACACATAAGCATCATGTGTCCAACTCAACCATAATGGTTGACTAAAGATATTGAAATTCTATTGGGTTAAAAATTCAACTCAATCCAACTCATCCGTGGCACAGTATTTTATAAGGCCCATTTTAGACCTCAAATTTCCTCTAATGATTGAAATTTTTATGATAACATCTCATGTCAAGTACATGCCAGTATGTGACATAGGTGAGATGATGAAAGTATGCCCTTGAAGTACATAGCTTCTCAGAAGGATGTGTTTGGGATAAATAGATCCTTGGAAGGATGTACTTGGGGTACATAGCTTCTTAGAAGGATGTACTTGGGGTACATAGCCTCTGGGAAGGATACGCTTTGGATATATGGCTCCTCAAAAGGATGTACTTGGGTACATAACTTCTCCCCCTAACCATCTAGGCACCGGTATGCATTACTACGAATGCCTCAGGTGTAAGACATCCGATTAGACTTCTTTTGGCACGCATTCACGCCGTAAGGGGACTGTCACGAGAGAGGGGGTTCTGCAAAGAGAATAACCCCTAGGTATTATGATGTCAATAAAGGAAGCAACTGAGCTTGGTGAGCACAGGAGGAGGTGCTAGGCCCTTGAGAGGAGCTGCCATTGAGCACCCAGGGAGGTGTTAGGCTCTGAAGCGGGGCTACCAGATCTCAGTTGAGAGGTTCTACATAGATAAGTATTTGATTACTTGAAAAATCCTTGTTGTGTTTCTATAATTACACATGTGCATATGATGCAGCCATGGTTTTGAAAACCTTGTTATAGATTGCATCCTAGAGGAATGAATGTGACATGTAAATTGATTCATTGTGGTGTCCAGAAAGGTAGTACTTACGCTTGGTGAGCACCTAGAGGAGGTGTTAGGATCTAGAGTAGAGCTGTCATATCTCGGTTGAGATGTTTTCACAGGTGATCCGAGGTTTGCAGAAACTTTTCTACCTTGTAATGCACACCCTAGGAGAGCACAGGAAGGGTGGGCACGCTCGAGGGACTGTATAGTAGAGAAGAGGTACCATCCTTGTGTGGGGTGGGTCAGGTCTTGTGGGTTCCATAGTTGTGAAAAGATAAGTCGGATACCTGTGGAGCCAAAAGAATATACTTATGTAGATAAGTATTTGGTTTACTTCGTAATTTCCTATTGATTTTATGTAAATATACATGTTTATTTTATTCATCTATCATTTTGAAAAATATTGCTAAGGAATGAGTCTTAAGAAAATGAAACTGACATGATAATTGACTCATTGCTTGGGGCTTGAGCATAGGTATTTTTGGTTTCCAAAGACATTGGAAATTGTCCAAGCTGAGGAGAAGGATTCTCTAAGACTCATAAAGAGTTTCAGATCATTCAATTGGACAAATAAAGGCGCAAAAGGACAACCACCATCCCGATGAGGCTACATGGGAGATGGAGGATGCCATGTGATTGGCACATCCATTTTTGTTCAATTTTGCATAACATTGATGCTGGTGCCAGTGTAGCATTTTGTTTAATTTTGTGAAGCACTAAGGATAGTGTTGTTGTAAGGGGATGGGGAATGTAATACCCCTTGTTTAGACCCCATGGTATTTGAATTGTACATGATGTATATATTATTGAGATCATGGCATGGATGTAAAGGCCAAGGCCCTGACACTTATCTGGTGTTTTGTATAGGTAATCAAGGTTGATACCTATGGTGATATTGCTAAGTCAATAACAGTGTATATATATATATATATATATCATGTAATATGCAATTAATAAAATACCATGGCTAGCTATGGGACTATAACATGAAAAGAGATGGGGGCATGATTCGACAAGGGATAGGGAGGGGAGTTAGTCAAACTCCTAAGCTAATAGGGTGTGACTAGATGTCAATGGGGAAACCCATGAATCCTCAGCTACCTTTTTGTGCTTTGTCCTTAATCATCAATTTGTTCAAGAAGTTGGATGAAGAAATTAATGCATTGTGCAGAGCAAGGCATGTCAGTATGATTGTGTGTCTGAGAAGACCCACAAGTCTGCAGGCTCAGAAGCTGCATTATTACTTCTGCGGCAAGAAAGCATGTGATGTGTGCCAATCTTTTCTTTCTCCCAGGTGCAAGAAGGTTTTGTTGTCCAGAGCGTTGGGTTTTATCATTATTCACTCATGTATTTAGCATTCACGAAGGATGCAAGAGTCGTTCACTCATGATGGTGCGTTGTTCTGCTAGATCGAGTCGCAGACAAGTAGTTCTACAGTGATTTTCTCTGTGTTACAGAGTGAAGCATGTGTATTGTGTTTTTCTTTGTGGATTGTTGTGTTGTGCATCCTTATTTTGGTTTGAATACTTAGTAGTGGAGGAGGGCCAAAATTGGCTTATAAGCCTTGTGAAGAGAGGAACCTCACTGACAGATCAAGAGGGGTTGGTAAGTCCCGCCCGCACATTCGAGAGAAAAATAGAAGTGAGGGTATGGCCCAAGGGACTGTGTAGCATTGAAGGGAATACTTCCTTGCATTGGGTGGTGTAGGATTCGTGGGGGCCAAGCCAGATCTGTTGTAGGTTTCCTCAGCTCTGGGGTTGAGATGACTAGCACAACAATTCTACCTTTTGACTGCCTGATAAACCCAACCGAATATTGGCTTGGTTGTATATTGCTTTGTTTGGCCATGCGCAATATTTGGCTATACAGCCTAAGAAACCCACTATGAATGATGGTTTGGATGGGTTGCTGATAAACCCATCTATGGCTTGGCTCATCCTTATTTTGGAAGTTGGCTTGACTATGAACAATATGATAAACCCAATTGTTTCCTTTCTTGGCTGAGTAATCTTGATAAACCCAACATTGTTTTTCTTAGAATCCTGCGGCCTGATAAACCCAACTTGGTGTTGGCTTGGCTGGACATTCTGATAAACCGAACTTGAATGATGGCTTGGACGGTATCCTGATAAACCCATATGTTGGATTGATTGGTCCTTAAACTGATTGTTGTCTTGAATGTGAACAGTGTGATAAACCCAGTATTGTTTAGCTTGGAATCCTGCGACTTGATAAACCTAACTTGGCGTTGGCTTGGCTGGACAGTCTGATAAATCCAACTTGAATAATGGCTTGGCTTGTAGCATGATAAATCCATCTATTGTCTTAACTGGGTGTTTTGGTTTGTGAAACCTAGTTGTGTGTTAGCTTGATTGTGTATGATATGACCTGATACTGTGGGTGTTGGTGTGGCTGAGTAAGCCTTGATAAACCCAGTGGTATTTGGGTTGTTGTCTTTGTAGCCTGTAAAATCCAATTGTATATTGGCTTGGCTAGTTCTGAGTGTGAAGGTTGGCTAAGCTGAGTAAGTCCTGATAATCCCAACTGTATGTGGCTTGTTTCCATGGATAGTATGAGAAACCCAATTGAATCTTGGTTTGACAGAGTTTTGATGTGAATGTTGTCTTGGATGAGTAAGTCCAAGGAATCCCTCTGTTATTGTCTTGATGTCTTAGCAACCTGTGGAATCCAATTGTATATTAGTTGGCTGGACAATTTGTTAAACCCAACTAAAGGTTGGCTTAACTATGTGTGCTTTGGTCTAGCTGTGTGTAAGCCTGCTACTTCCCTAGTTCCTTGTGGAAATCATTCCCAACTTGAGGGTGGTAGTGTGTTGAGAGATTAATGAACACACTGGCCTATTTTTGGGTGGAACATTGCAACAAAATAGCTAGTTGCGGGATAGCTTAATCGTCAAGATAAGCATTATGTGTCCTTCCTGGTTATGCAATGTATTTGCTTATAAATGGACGTGCTGAATATGAGGAACTGATTAGGATGAATGCTTGTCTATGACATGTATTTGTCTATAAATTTCTATGTTCATGTTGAATTCTTGTTGATGATCAAGTAGAGGTTTACTTATGTATGGATGTCCCTATATTTGATTGTTTATGCCTTGTGTGTTTTATGCACTTTGCTTTTGTACATGCCTTGTTTTTTTGTGATGCATTTTCCTAAGTTCACTTAGGATAGAAGGATGTTATAGGGACAAAAATGCAAGCAAGGAAAGAATCATTGAGTTTTCACCCCTTGGAATACTCGTGCAAGAAGGAAGAAGGTGGAAGCCAGAAGAGAAAAAATTGAACAATGCATAATTGTTGTGTTTTGGCACCCTGAGATCTGGTGCAGAAGGTAGAATGTGGGAGGTGGGATAAAGAATTTTTAGTAAAGAAGAATGTAGGATTTCCAATCTCTGGTATCGTCCTGCAAAATTCCAAAGGCAGAAGGCAGAAATTAGGAGAAAATATAAGGCATGAAGTGGTATTTCCGCACTTGAGGATCCACCTGCGGAAGGAAGATGGCATAAGATGAAAATCAGGAAAAAGGAGATGGGAAGAGTTGGTCTTCCGATTTCCAAGTTCCGAGGTGAGGAAGGCGAAAGGCAAAAGGAGGAAAGTGGAAGACCATTTCAATGTTCCTATTACGCTTATGTTTTTTATTTTTGAGTGTGGAAGGTGGAAAGTGGAAGCAAGAAGGTGAAGGGGCCATTAAGCATTGTCTGTTGAAATTTATAATTCCAACTTTTGATTTCTGAGGGAGGAAGGGCGAAAGTGTAAAACGCAAACTCCAGAAAGACAAGTCCAGTGCGGAAATGATCATTCTGGTCAGAGAAGGTGTATGTCAAGGGAGGAATGACTGTTACAGTGGGTTCTAATCATGATAATGAAGGTTAAAGTGTGTGTTGATGTCCATACCATATGTTTTGAAGGAAAACCAAGGTTCTTGAAGTAAAAAATTTAATTTATCTGCATTATGGGGTATGGGGACGTTACACCATTCTTCCAATCTGATGTGGAACCTTCTACGATATGATACGTGGATGATAAAACTCTGTTATATAAGAAACATTAGCATATGGAACAAAAAATACAAAGGCTTCAATGATTCCATGAGGATTTAAGGCTACACTATGAAAACTATGAGCAACTAGGGATAACTGATGAGTGTAAAAATATGAATGATGGATGGACTTGAGATATGAACCATAAGTGATTAGAAAAAATACAAACATGTTGAATATCAGTTGAAATATGACTAAGGTCATGGATAACCAACGACTAAAACACAGGCAAGACTTTAAACCATGTAAGTAACATTGTATAAGAGGCCAATGACAAATCATGTATAGTCTTAAAATTATTTAGAGATATGGTATATGCTATGGATGTTGGTATGAATTGTGTCATGGCATGCATATAAACCTGAAAACAGACTTCTAAAGAATGTATGAGATCATATATAAGAATAAGAGTAGACTCATGGGAATACACTCATAATGAATCCTCTCTAGTAGTAAAGAAAGAAGGAAGGAGATGTTCAGAAAATTTAAGGAGGCTCTAAGTATTGATGCCAAGAAAAAATGAGGAGATGCAGAAGCACATGAGGCCATTAAGGTAAGTGGTATGAAACACATAATTCTTGATTTGGTTAAGAAAACATCCATAAAGACACTGGGTTGCGCACCATTAATGAGGGAGGTATACACAAAGTGCGAAAGATCTAGCAAAAAGATATTAGAATCTAAGATAGAAGATATAGAGAATACAGTGTTAAGATATTTAGACACTTAGGAGTTAGTTAAGATTAACTTGTGTAATATATCCATTAGGTAAAAGTGTGTTTATTTAGTATGCATTAGTATGCATTTGTAAATATTCTAATCCAACGGTCATGATATGTTCTAGACATAGAGTGATCGAACGGTTCAACTTCTCTTAGATCATACCTACCATTGATCTATGGATTAACACCTGATTGGTCTATGATCTCTATTTAAAGAGAATAAAGGGTCCTCGTCTAGTTGATCGATTATGAGAAGCTCATGTAACTTTCTTTCTTTTGCATAATAAATTGCTCCAAGTAGCTATTTGGCTGGGGTCGTGGATTGTTTCCCTCTCGAGGGTTTTAACCACATGACAAATATCGATGTGTTGATCTGTGATCTATTTGTGTATAGTGGTTTCTCTTGGTGTTCGGTCCTTTGGGAGTACCATAACATGGTATGAGAGCTTTTATGAAGAGCCGCTTTCGATTTTGATCAAGATCTGGAACCGGTGTTGCCAAAACTTTGAAAGGGTTTTTGGTTCTAGATTTTCTGTGCATTTTTTTCCTATGGGATCTTTTCCATTATGTCTGAAGTGTCATTTCCATTTCATTGAAAACCATTTCTATTTGTTCCAGAAACACCCATTTCGGCAAATCTGAAGGTATAAATTTATAGTGATGCATTTGTTTTTTTTAATCTCTCATATTTTATCAGTCTTATTATTAGATTTTTTTGTTTTAGTCTCAGATTGTTGACTTCCTTGGCTACGTGTGCTCTTTGCCATACACCTTGCACGATCACGGCGAATAAGAAACAGTGAGGGAATTTTTTTTTCTTATCTTCTCGGCTACATATGCTCTTTGCTATGCACCTTGTGCGATCACAGCAAATCAGAAACAACGAGAAAACTTGAAAACATAGACTTTACGGGTAAGCTAACGAAGATTTAACCCCATTGTGCGGAAGAAGTTTTTTTTGGTTTTGTTTTTCATTTTTTTTGTGATTTACAGAATAAAAGGGCAAGCACGGAGAACGAGAGAGGAGTAAAAAAATTAAAAAAACCCCTTCCTCTTTCCATACTTTTACGTACCTTTTAAACTTAGCTCACTTGGTCCAAAGTTGCTTTGCTCCTTGATAAGTCTTGAGTTCAAGTCTTATCAAGCTACTTTTTAGTGCATGCAATTTCTATTTTCAAGTTACTTTATTGTAAAAGTGTATCTCACATAAATAAAATAAAATAAAAAGTCAGTCGCTTAAGTCTTTAATTTATTGCCCCACTATTTAAAAGTCACATTATTGTAAAAGTGAATATCACTTATTCTACAAAAGTGATTCACTTCAAAGCAACTTTATTGTAAAAATGATTTTCAAAGGTTGATTTTGGGAAGAGGGGGCTTCTTTTTTTGGTTGGTCAAGTTAATATCTACCACGTCACTATTGGGGACATCTTCAACATTTTCTTTCATCAAGCATAACTTCATCATTCAGAATCAGTTTTCAGTGCCATTTTTTTTAAAACCACATATTTTTTTGAGCTCTTTGCATCCAGACAATTAGTTTCTGTTCTTTCAGCCATTATTTTATAGTATGGCCACCCCTTGCGATATTATACTTACAAGTTCTAACTATTTCTCATGGAAATCTTACATGGAAGATGTTCTACGAGGTAGGGTATTTTTCAAGATAACTTCAAGGAAAGAAACAGAACCCACTGATGATGATAAGAAAATTAAATTGGAAAATAGATGTTATGAATCTCGTGGATTGATTGGGATGTTAATCTCTGTTGATTTGCATTTCCACATATCCGAAATTGATGAACCTAATAAAGCTTGGAAAATGTTGGAATCTGTGTTTGGTAAACATAATGAAATTTGAGGTCATCAACTTGAGAATGAGTTGATTTCCTTGAATCCAAATGATTTTTCATGCATTCAAGACTATCTATCTAGGTATAAAACTCTTATACTATTATGTGCAGGATACAAGATTAAGAAAGACAACAAACAATGTATTTATCATATTCTTTCCAAACTTGGACCTGCATATTCTGTTTTTGTATCTACATTCTACTCCATGAAAGAATTCTTGACTACAGCTAGCTATCAAGAGTCTAGTATTAAATCCTTTTGTGATTCCTTAATTACAGAGCAAGATAAGCTCATTCATCTTGAAATAATTAACAATGTAGATACATCTGGGAATGCCTTATTGTCCCAACAGAAAGAAAAGTCAAAGCCTCCCAAGAAACATAATTTTTGCAATAATAATCCAAACAAAAAAGGTCCTAAACCCTCTTAGTCAGCTCCTTTTTTAAAAAGTGACAAATGATCCAAGCAAAAAGGAAAGAAGACTGAGCGTCATTGCAATTTTTGTGGGAAAGATAATCATGATGAAGCTAAGTATTTTAAGAAGATGGCAGCCTTGGAAGCAGCAATGAAGAAGCACCACATCAGCCTAGATTCGTCTTCAGAATCGAACTCTCATGGACATGCACTTTGTGCTTCTAGTTACTCTTATACTACATCTTCTTTTTCTACTTCAATTGAACTGCTCATTGATTCTGGAGCATCTTATCATATGGCTAAGGATAAAACCATGTTTTCTACTATGCATGAATGTAACACCAAACAAATATTTGTTGGTGATGATAAATCTCTAAGTGTTGTAGGATTTGGAACAGTTTCCATAGAAAATGGTCACTTCAATGATGTACTATGTATTCCAAAAATTTCCTGCAATTTGATATCAGTCTATCAAATCACTCATTCAGGTGAAGGTAAAACTGTGACATTTACACCTCACCAAGTTGTAATCAAGGATTTTGAAAATCCTCAAAATGTCCATACTACTAAAACTC
>LPNX010079468.1:10791-57829 GCA_001517045.1 Pseudotsuga menziesii | reverse complement strand
TTAAAAGAAATGGCTAATTGTATGATCCAATCTAAGGGACTAAGTCTTCAATATTGGGCTGAGGCCATAAATTGTGCAAATTACATAGTTAATCACACAAACACTAAAGTTTTACAGGGTATAACAGTGGAAGAAGCATGGAGTAAAATTAAACCAGATGTAAGTCACTTTCATGTGTTTGGTTGTGAAGCATGGGCTCACATCCCAGATGAAAAATGGAAAGCATTGCAGCCTAAAAGTGAAAAGTGCATATTTGTTGGATATTCTGAAGATGTAAAATGTTATAGACTTCTTCAGCCACATTCTCATGATATAATCATTAGAAGAGATGTTAACTTTGATGAAAATATTTTGGCCTACGAGCCTAACCTGTCGGGTGTGCCATCTTTGGCCTCCGGGCCTGATTTGGTGATTGTGCCTTCTTCTTCTTCTTCTTCTAGCTTCCTTGATAGGTTTCCATCTCCAGTTTTTGATGATGATAGTGAGGATGAAAATCCACCTCTTCCTGCTCATGTTCCTCCAATTGCACCAGCACCAATACTTCCTCAATGGGTCTGTTCAACATGTGAAGCAGCTGGTGATCTTGCCAGTGATCCTAGAGATCAACGTCTAACACGTTCTTAGTTTTAGTGAGCCTCTTCTCTTTTGGCTCAAGTTTCTGAGAATCATGATCCAGAAACTTTTGTAGAAGCTTTAGGAAATCTAGATTGGGATGCAGCTATGGATGAAGAATATCGTTCCTTAATGGAAAACTATACTTGGGATCTTGTTCCTCTTCCAAAAGGAAGAAAGCTTGTCAGATGTAAATGGGCCTACAAAACTAAGTATACATAAGATGGAAGTGTTGAAAGACTTAAGACAAGGTTAGTTTCCAATTTTTTTTCCCAAGTTGAAGGGATTGACTACAATGAAACGTTTTCCCCTATAGCAAAAATTAACTCCATCTGCCTTGTTCTTTTCGATGCAGCCTTACATAACTGGGAATTTCATCAAATGGATGTCAAGTCTGCCTTCTTACATGGTGATTTACATGAGTAAATTTACATGAAATAACCTCCTGGATATGTACAGAATAAATCTAGCCTTGTTTGTCTCCTTAATAAATCCTTATATGGCCTTAAGCAAGCTCCTAGAGCTTGGTATGCCAAAATGGATAGCTTTCTCCTTGACACTGGTTTTTCTAGATGCCAGTCTAACCCTAATGTCTATACCAATAAAGTAGAAAACCATCTCATCATGCGTGTTCTTTATGTTAATGATCTTATCCTTACTGGTAATGACCCTAAATTTATAACCCATGTGAAATCCAGTCTTAAGCAAAATTTTGAAATGTCAAACTTAGGACATTTACATTATTTTCTTGGTCTCCAAGTCTTGCAAACCAAAGAAGGAATCTTTCTTTCCTAGTCTAAGAATGCTTGTGACCTTCTTCATCGCTTCCACATGGAAGATTGTAAACCAGACCCTTCTCCTTTCCAGTCTAGAGTCAAACTTTCTGCCACTTGTACTTCCCCTAAAGTAGACACCACCTTGTATCGTCAGCTTTTTGGTATTCTTTTATACTTGATTCATTCCCGTCCCGACCTTTCCTTTGCTATTGGTCGTGTTTCCTGTTATATGCAAAATCCTCATGAAAGTCACTGGAAAGCAGCAAAAAGAGTACTTTGATATATTCGAGGTACAATTTAGTTTGGGATTCATTACAGTATAGGGGGGAAACCTTTGTTGGTTGGTTTCATTGATTCATATTGAGTCGGTGATCCTGATGATCAAAAGTATACTACAGGTTATGTTTTTAGTCTGGGATCTGGATCTGTCACTTGGGCTTGTAAGAAACAACAAGCTCTTTGTCTTTCTTCAGAAGAAGTAGAATATCGAGCCATAGTTAATGCCATTCAAGAAGCTTTATGGCTTCAATAGATCCTTTCAGAGTTTAGATTCGAGTAGCAGCAGCCTACTCCACTTTGGTGCGACAATCAAAGTGCCATCAAGCTTGCCAAAGATCGAGTTCTACATTAGCACAGTAAACAAATTGAGCTAAACATGTACTTCATCAGAAATCTTATTCATGATCATGTTATTGAAGTGCTCTATTTCCCTACAGATGATCAAGTTGCAGACATCTTCACCAAGTCTCTTACAGAAGCAAAGTTTTCTAAACTTCGGTCTATGTTAGGAGTTCAGGAATGTGTCCTTAAGGGGGGATAGGCTCTAATGCCTCCTTCCTTCTCCTAATAGTGTCACTTTTGTAAATCTTTCAATCCTATCCCAAGTTGTTCTTAAGGGGGGATTTTAGGATATTTATACACTTAGGAGTTAGTTAAGATAAACTTGTGTAATATATCCGTTAGGTAAATGTGTGTTTCTTTACTATGCATTAGTATGAATTTGTAAATATTCTAATCCAATGGTTATGATATATTCTAGACATAGAGTGATCCAATGGTTCAACTTGTCTTAGATCATACCTACCATTGATCCATGGCTTAACACCCGATTGGTCTATGCTCTCTATTTAAAGAGCATAGAGGGTCCTTGGCTAGTTGATCAATTATGAGAAGCTCATGTAACTTTCTTTCTTTTGCATAGTAAATTGCTCCAAGTAGCTATTTGGATGGGGCTATGGATTGTTTCCCTATTGAGGGTTTTAACCATGTGACAAACATGGGTGTGTTGATCTATGATCTATTTGTGTAAAGTGGTTGCTCTTGGTGTTCGATCCTTTTGGAGTACCCTAACACACTGAATAGGTGAATGGATCATCATCAATATCAATAACATCTCCATATGTCAATTCTTTTTGATCATCAACATCATAAGAAGATGAATCAATATCTTCAACTTTATGTAGACTATTATTCATCATAATTTAATGGAAGGATACACTCCAATATTCCTCTCTTCATTCATGTGATTTAATCTCTATTCTTCTCTCTATTTTTCTTGTGTATGCTTGTGAGAATTATCTTAGTAGCAAGATCTAATTCCCGTGAAGCTTCTATTTCTATATGGTATGAGAGAACTCCTACATGGTATCAGAGCACAAGGTTGTTCAAGTTCAACAAAGTTGAGGAGCTATATTTTCTCTCTATCATAGTGCATCCACTCTTATATCCCTCTCTGAAGAAGAGCTTGTTTTTAATCTTACAATATTTTCTCCTAGTTTTATTTGTATAGGTTGCAGAGAGTATCTCCTTGAGAAAATCAACATGTCAGTATCGATTATTCTTCACCTATGATGCTTACTCCCTTCAACTATCACAAATGGAAATTTAAAATAGGAATTCTATTGTGCAGCAAGGGACTATACATAGTACTCTATATTTGGAGAATGATCCCAATGTTGTTGTCGAGAAAGCTAAGTGGAATAATAGGTTGTATGAATCCTATGGATTTCTTTGCCTCTCTATATCCCCTTATATAATTTTTCATCTATATGGTTTGACCACTCCAAACCAAGTATGTACCAAAATAGAGTCTCTCTTTGGAGTTCAAGATGAGTTAAGGACACATCAGTTGGAGATTGAGTTATTCTCAATGAGTCCAAGCAGTTTTGATTCTATTAAAATGGTTTATTCATAAAATTCAAGTCACTTGTTCAAATGCTCAAGAATTATGGGATTGAGAAGAAAGATGATCAATTAATCCTTTCCATTCTATCAAAATTGGGTCTTGAATACTTAGATTTTGTGTCTACTTTTCATGTTACTACGCTTGTTGTTTCTAATTGGAAAATGCCTTCTTTGTGTATGTACATTAGCCACCTATGGGGGTTTATCATATTTAGTAAGTCTATCTTTTCTGATCTTGGTGAGTTGTCTCCAATACAATTAAATTTTACTTATGAGGGATGTACTATTCATGTACACTATTAGTCATCGTTATTCAATGGAAGGATACACTCAAATATTCATCTCTTCATTAATGTGATTTAGTCTATATTCTTCTCTCTATTTTGTTGTGTATGCTTCTGAGAATTATCTTAGTATCAATATCTATTTCATGTGATTCCTCTTAGCATTAGAGCTACTATTTCTATATGGTATCAGATAACTCGTACAGTGTTTAGGTATGTAATTATAATGGGGATTTAAATTATCTCCAAGAGAAAACATGTAATGGCCATTTTTTTCATCCTAGCCCCATGGAGGGGAAACATTGAGGGTAGTTACTCATTTCGAATACAAACATGATGAAGAACAATAATTATATGATGATGAGGATGCCCCACTGAGGAAGGAATCATGTTTCCATTTCCACTCCCATTTCCATTTCGAGCACCTTTCCCACCAAAATAAACTAATTGTTTGGGCTACACAAAGCTATTTATTCATTTTCCACCATCAAATATAACCCTTTTAAATAACTCCTATACTTCCAAAACCTAACCCTTATACACACATCAAGAGAGAAAAACTTCAAAGAATAAAGCTGAAAAAACCAAAAAAATGCCCATTCAGGTTCACAAGCTAAAGAAAAATCCCAAAATCAATGAGATTCATTGGATCTGAAAGTAGAGTAGAATTCAACCAGAATGCAATGAAATCCTTCACTCTTCAAAAGGAGTAAAATCCTTCCTTCTATTATAGGATAGAATTTAACGAGATTCTTAATTTATGTGTATAAGTAATAAGACTTTGGTGTAGATTGGAACATGAACTTATAACAAATTTTAATTGCTCCTTTCTTCGTTTCGATTACATAAGTAATTTGGTTGTTATCGAACAAATAAGTAAGTAGTATTGTTGATAGTATGGTTATCAACAATTGTATACTACAGTTTTTTAACATTTACTTATGCAAAGGGACCACCACACTCTAATTTCAATAAGGAGAACACAAACGTCCAAATTCAGCTGTGGAATCCTAGTATATGGTTGGATTAATAAAAAGTAAGATATTCAACCCTGAGTCCAGTGTGGAATGCTAGTATATGTTTGGATTAACAAAAAGTAAGATATTCAACCCAGATTCCTAGTACTTATAGATTGAGACAAATTAAGGTATGTATATCCTGTGAGAAATGCATAACTAGGGAAGTACACCAAATTGCTTTTGCATATTATAAGCATTTGTGTTGTTATTGCTTTGGCATATTATAATCATTTGTGTTGATAATAATTTATAAACTAACAACATACACAAGGCTGTTTCTTATATTGCACACTATCTTAGTCTAATGCATGACTCATAAATTTGTATATAAAAGTTGAGAACCACATAGAATCCCTATGTTGCAGTTAGCATTAGGAGACAAAAAAATATATACTCTTGATGCCTAAGAAAAAACCATACAAATCACGTGGAAGAAATAAAAAACCTTGTCTTCGAAATTGTGTACAGGGTTTGGTCATATACGCGAGTATCTGTAGTTATAATGGTTATGTTGTGAGGCTACAACAACAACATGATAATGTTGTCACAAGAAAAACATACACTACAAGGGATAAGGGATTGCAAGAAACAGATAAAGTAGTAATCTCAAAGGATCTGTTTACATGGGTGCCATAATAACATACAAGTCTCGAAATATTGGGGATGGAAATTGGATAAGATTGATTTCATGTTTGAAACTCATAAACTGTATGAAGCTCTCTATACTGTAGATCTGTACCAGTCTTTAATAAGAGATGGGGTGTTAAAGATACGAAAAAGTAGTTGGATACTTGTGTTGAAAATAGTTGTGGACAATTACAATTTCTTATGAATTGGACTTTCACCTAGTTAATAATTTACGAAGATTTATTGTGAATGAAAGAATTGCAGAATTGAATTTCACAAAGCCTGATTGTCCTCAATGATAGAGAATTTGTTAAATATCTATTTTCGAAATGTAGGGTGGCCAAGAATTTTTGTTGGATACTTACTACGGTCAGTGGACTGTCATCAAAAGTCACTTATTGAGAATGGCGAGATCTTATATTGCAATTAGACCTAGCATTTCTTTTGTCTTCACTAAGTAAGGGATATGAATCATGTTAAATGTAAATTTCTTTGTTTATGCATAATAACTTATAAGTATCATTTGAAAAAATATCATCTTACTGAACATAACTAAGATAACACATATAAAGCCTCCATATTTCAATACTTCAAACCAAAACACCATTCTACCAAATATAATGTGCAGCAATAATATTAGCAAAAGTTATCATTCTCCAATCTACTATTCATCCTCAAACAAAAATCATAGAGGACATATAATAAGCTCAAGTTCTCAGCATTTAGTGCCATTTTCTAATCACAATCCGTGGAAAACGCATTAGAAATCTATAATATCCCTAGCTGGTGTGCTCTCAATAATTATGGCTATCATTGGTCATTATACTGAACATAAAAGTGAATCTCTTTCTAGTGTAATCAAAATTTTTAGCCATCATAACAAAGCAAAGCAGAAGCGCACATATGCCTTGAATATGCCTACATCCCTTTCAAGTTTTCCTCGGCTCTTTTTCCTTCTACATTTCTCTACCATTAACTACCGTAAAAGTTTCATTAAGAAAGTCATGTATGTTGCGAATCTTTTGGGCTCCGTGCCTGTATATAACCTGTGAAAATTTAGAGGGATATGGAACTGAAAATATTGTATCAATATGCACAAAACAAAGCTCTTCCCAAAACAATATGCCTCAGAAATTCCCACCCAATTATAAAAATAGAAATATAAATATGTATATATATTATCTGCAGCCGTGCATTTTCCTAGAACTAGTAAGATTCAAACAATACATATTTTCCTACCGCTAGTAAGATTCAAACATTACGTATTTTCCTACTCCTTTCCTTACTGTGGGGATGATGGGCACTTCTCATGTCCTCTCTATAGTGGTTGAGAAAATTTTGCCACTAGAAGCAATGAATGAATGAAGATGGTCAAGAAAATGTTTTTATTAATTCATCCATCAAAATCTATTGGTAATGGCATTGCACTCTGCACAATGCTTTTCAACCTCTGCAATAATCAGAAAGCCGAGAATAAGACTAGTTGTTGGTAATGGAATTCCATGGTGCATAATGCTTTTCCACCTCTGCACTAATAAGAAAGCAGAAAATAAGACTAGCTCTTGTATGATGGATTTTCTAAAATCACAATTTTTACATATTTGACACAAACAAAACTTCAAGGAACTTTTGAAAACACGGTTCATTCAAATAGACAAGTTCTATTATTATCAAGATTCTAGATGAATTCAATATGCTTCTTGGATGCAAAGTAAAAATAGAACAAATGACCTACACTAAAGGAAACTATAATCTATTCAATGTGATTTTTCAAGCTTTAAAACAATCCTTAAGAGAAAAGGCATGGTATGTTCATGCAAATCGAAATTTCAGATTACTGCTTCTCCTCCTCTGGATACACAAGAGTTAATTGCCATATCAAATGTAAAAAGTTCTGCCATCTGTAACATGCACGATCCATTATCTAATTTAATAGAATATGTGCCACTGCAATTTGATTTAATAATAATTATTGCCTTGATGAAGTGCAATAAATTGCCGATGCATGGTGATTCTATGTGATCTTGAATAAATTGCTGGTGCATGGTGATTCTATGTGATTTTGAATTTTTCAATTGAATCTAGGTTGTCTCCCATTGCCCTAAGTTTGTTTTTCTAGATCATAGACTTAAGCTTATTTATTTTATTTTTTTGGTAGGTTGGTTTTAGAGTATGTTTAACTTTAAATTCAATTAAATTAATTAATTTAGCATAATTATGGATGCAGATTTTATTTAAATCAGTAAGTCTGCCTAAGCCTCAGTACGAATCACAAAACCAAAAAAGTCATCAACTCGTAACCAATAACATTTTAAATAAATATACTTTTAAAATTTGTTAATATATCTAACGGCAATGTTAAAACTATGATCAGAATAAAAATTAACACCACTTCATCGATTACTATATGTCAACCTCAGAATAAGATAATAAATATTTTTAAAAGATTAATAATATTTTTTTATGATCACTGTAATAATATTTTTTAAGAAATAATAATATTTTTTTCTCATTTGTGCTATTTTGAAAAATTGGTAGACCACTTATCAAAAACTCCCATAAATCAAACATTTAACTCCCATTCAATCGATTCATCTTCATATTCACTAGACTCATCTTCATATTCACTTCCAATTGATTCCTTATCATCCTCCCAGTTTGTATTATCATATGTTCATTATCATCCTCCCAGTTTGCATTAGGTTTGTAATTGTGTAGTGCCATTTGATTATGGACCTTTTTCCGCTCCTTCCAGATGAAGTAGGTCAAGAATGTCTGTTAAGAGTGCATTACACATGTCACAATAATCTCACAGCCATTTGCAAAACCTGGGAGGCGTGGGTGAAGAATCCCCACTTCTATCAAGATAGAAAAATTCAGGGGGTTTCTCAGCAGTGTATTTGTTTGATGGAGCACGAGCGATATTATGATGACACCAGTCGTTATATCGACTCAAAATATGTGATAATTACTGTGTATGACCCTCAACAAGGAACTTCGGAAACACTCCCTCGCCTTCCCCACTTCCCTAGCAATCATCATGGAATACTGCTGCATTGATGCTGCATCTGTGTGAATCGGAAGCTTTTTTTAATAGGTGGATGGAATCCCTACAACGACAGCTTTGAGATACTCCAAACGGTTTTAATGATTTCTCAACTGGCAAGTGGAGCCGCGGTGCAGTAATGTCGCTGATTGTAATCGACTTCGCTTGCTCGTTCTCCATGGAAGGACTCGTTTACCTTGCCAGAGGAACTGAAGAAGCAGTGCAAGGAGCAACAGTTTACAATGTGGAGGAAGACGAGTGGAAGCTTCTTCCTGATATGAACTGAGAACTGGGTCACTGCTTTGGTGCATTCATTGAAGGCAAATTCTTCGTTCTGGGTGGTTATAATCCTGAATCGGATGGGTTCGACCCGAATGTGGAAGTTTACGATCCAAAAATGGGCGCTTGGACTACTCTTCAGAATATGTGGATGGTAGGGGGTGGCGCGGGGCATAGACTGTTCGGATGTACAGTTGGTTCTTCTGACGGGTGCTTCTATTAGTTCCACAAGGAGCAGGGAGTGATGGAATATGACTCCAAACAAAATGTTTGGAGGGCAGCGGGTTCTCTTCCACAAACCCTAATTGGAATGATTGAGTGTTGCTCAGCGTGCCGTGACATGATTTTTGTGAGCGGTTCGGTTACAGATAGTGGGAATGATAAAGTTTTCTATATGTTGAAGCCTCCTCCGGCCATTGGAGGTGTAGCAGTAAGGCAAGATCAATTCCTTGGAGAGTGGACTGCCATTCCCATTCAGATACCCAACGCTCCCGTGGGGTCTATTATCTGTTGAAGTGAGTAATCTCACCTGTATTTAGAGTTAGAGTTAGAGTTAGGTAACCCACGGTGGTATTTACCTACCTGTGGTATTCACCCACAGTGTTCTTGTTTTGTATTTCCTATTTAAACACCTATGAATAATGAGAAGGTAGATTGATGTGCCCGTACTATTTCTGCTCCATTCTTTTCTTTATCATGGTATCAGAGCTTATGGCCTGATCCTTTCATTGTTTGGTAAGCCTTTTCACAGAGTGAAAAACACTATTTTTCCAGATCTGATATTATACCATTCATATCTCTCACCAGCCTTTCTAGGGGCAGCTCGGTATTAGGCGTTGTTAAAAAAAAAGAGAGGATCCTTAGCTCTCCAAAGCTGCAAGAATTCACTTGGAGTATTGCCGTTTTCTAGCACAGATCTATTTGGCATTTTTTACCGATTCTCCTAGATCTATTTGGCAAAAAATACTCAGGAAATCCGTACAAAGCAGATCCACTCCATTGATACAGTCGAGGGTTCCTGCCATTGAAAGCTGCGATCTCTATTGATTAGCGCAGTTTCTTCAAATTTTAGACCTCCAAGCTCTTCCAGATGGATTATCGTGTGGAAGGAAATTCAACAAGTAGTCCAAAATCTATGGTATGTGTGGACCCATTGCTCTATGTGTAGACAAACTTAATGATACTTATATTTGCATATGCCCTGTTGGTTTTTCATGCCAAAAATAGCACTGACCCTGCTAAATTTTAAATATATTTCGATCCCACCCAGTACATCCAGACGAGCAGATCTGATCTGGCATAGTCGCAGATCTAACTTCTCTAAAGGCCTGTTTGGCAGATCCAAATGGCTAGAGGTTCAAGCATTCCTAAATGGTGCACTGGATGTTGTTTCCTAAGACAAAACTCTTGCACCAGAGATAAAAATCTTCTCACATCCTGCTAATCGCCCTCACTCCAAACATGAGCCAGTTCTTGGATCACGGATCCAATCTTCTTCCCTCGGGAAAAATCTCTGGCCGAGCTTTCTTAGGCTCAATATTGAAAACATAGATATGTTTTTTCACCTTCACCATTGATATTTTTGAATCACTCACATGAAATATAGAATGGAGTTTTCTTGAGCTTGAAATTGGAAGCATCCTTTTGTTTTTCCACCTTCTCAACGATCTGAGCCGCTGATCCTCCTGCAACATGATTGCTTGCTTCGCTGGCACCGGAACTGACCAGTAAGTACTATCTGTGGGTCGCGAGAATCGTGAAGACTGTGAGGTCGACTTCTCTGTCGGTGAATAGAGGATCTGAAAGCTCACCTGGGGACGAATTTCTCCTGCCCATTATTTATTTGTAGAAGACGAGCCAGTATCCACTGGTTGGAGGTGCTATTGTGCAATTGGATCACCTGGAAATCACTGTAAACCGGCCATGCATTGAAGAAGCCCTTGAGTTGAAGAGAAAGAAGATTACTGCTAGCTGGGGTGAAGATCTACAAGATCCATGGAGGACTGAACTCACCAGGTCTCACCCAGGGCTCAGTTTGCCAAAGCTAATCTTATTGAAGGTTGTGATTTTTGAATATGGTGCTACCAGAAGTAGTCCCTGAAGAATATGAACAGATAAGAAACATCCTAAAACCACAAGGTTTATGGAAGACCTTCAATGGAGATGAATATGCTGCATGGGTAGTCAAAATCATTAATATATTAAAATTACAAGATTTGTGGCACTTCATAGCTGAAGAGGATCCCATTGATCCAAAAAAATTTAATTATTTAACAGAATTTGAAAAAGAAAGAAGGCAAGTTGTGGCCTTATGTCTCATACAAGAGAGTATAGACTATTCTCTTTTTCATTACATTGTAGAAGCTGATACTCCAAAGAAAACATGGGATACAGTGAAAGAAGTCTTCAATGAGGAACCAACACTAGAGGAATCCCACACTGAAGTGGAAGACAGTCAAAATGACTGTGTCTATGAGGATCATGTAATCCCAGCAAAGGATGTTGATCCAGTTATCTTTGATGATGATAGTGAAATCCAACCTGTCACTGCAGCGGTACTCAATAATGTGAGCAATATTCTCTTTGAGCAAGAGATAGTTGATGTCAGCATAGAAGCTGCAATAGTTGCTGAAAATGAGCAACTAGCTGACAGCACCAAAGAAACATGTAGTCCACCTCAAAATTAGAAAACCAGAAGTTTGAAGGAGATCTATGAGCAGGCTCCTGATGAGCATCTACAGTATGCTCTGTTTTCTTCTCAGCGAACACTTTTTGAAGAAGCACTGAATGATACATAGTGGAATCAAGCAAATGAGGTTGTCATTGATGAGAAACAGCAAGATGTGAATGCTCTCCAAGAAAAGTTGAAATATATTCATATTTTTTTTAACAAAAATGTTGAGTGTGCAGGTAAAGATGACAATCAGAAGAATCATGTTGAAACTGAATATGAATACTTTCACTATGTTCCAGAAGATGAAGAAGATCAACTACTTAGCATCAAGATCCAGAAGACAAAGAAAAAGAATTCCAACTACACTTCAAGGAAGAAAGTCAAGCTGAAGTTTTTTGAAAGAAATGTAAGCCTAGCTGAGACATAGATCAGCAGACATCTTTAGCCATAGACAGTACTGATGATGTACTACCAGTGGAGATTAAGGGGGTGTGTTAAAGTGAGTAATCTCACCTGTAGTTATCGTACGTCTTTTTTGTCTACCGTTACAATTGAAATTTAAAACTTTTATGAGAGTGTCGGGAGGGATCGCCGCTGAATGAATCAAACAGCGACTAAACACTGGTATGAGAATTCATAACCTTGGTGGGTATGGACATTTCTCAGATATAATGAACATCTATGCTTTTCTTAGATATAATGGACATCTGTAGAGCAGGCTCAGGTTTAATCTTCTCTTTAAGGAAGTTAATTTGAAGAATGTTCTGATTCTGCAGAATTGTTATGGTATGTATCTCTGCATAGGAACAATGTTGTTTTGGTTTGGTTATTTACATATTGCTGGCTGATTCTTCTATGACAGCATAGTTCCATTTTTTTTTTAGAAATTGCATATTTATTTTGTAAACTTCTGTAAATTTAAATTTAAAGTTTCAAGAGATATTATGAGGGAAGATAATAACTTTTTCTTATAAATTTTAGTTCATTAATTCATCTTTTGATATATATAATTATAAACATTAAGATTTATTATTTAAAAAAAATATGAGATAGGTTTGTGTTTTATTGGAAATTGGATTGAATGTTCAAAATTTCAAATGTTTTTTTTGTCAATTTAAAAACTACTTATTAAAAAAAAAAAAGGAGTTTGTAATATTTCAGATTTTGATCCCAATTACTCTAAAATTGTATTTGAGGTAAGATTACAAGAAAAAGGCAATTTTAACTCTATATTAGTATCACTATTTGTGAAGGATTTAGAAAATTCTCAATTTTTAAATAGTGGTGTAAAAGTGAAGATAATGTAGAGATATAAAAGTGGTGCTAAGTTTATGGTGTAAAAGTGGAGTTTACAAAAGATGCTAATTTTTGTATTATTTGAACAGGTGGCATTCCATGGTGTATGGCACAAACCACCAAAACCCATCCTAGATGGATTTTTGTTTTGTGGTGAAAAACAACAAAGCTAATCCCACACTAATTGAAATTTTGTGGTGAAAAACACCAAATTAAAGTGAGTATGTATGTATAAATATAAATATTTAATACAATTATTACAAAATAACAAATAGTGAAAAAAATAAAAAATACACAATCATGTCACATTTAGTATGTTTAGTCATTGTGGATTTTTTTAAATTATTATTATCATTATTATTAAACACTTGTATATGGTGTAAACCACCATAAAATACCAAATAGTGTAAAAAAACACAATCTTGTTATATTTAGCAATGTTGTGCTTTGATATGAGGTTATTATGGATGCCATATAAAGTTTAATGTGAATGCCATTTGTCATCTATACAAATTTATAGAAATAAATTAATTATATTAGCTAATATAAACTTTAATGTGAATGTCACTTGTCATCGATAAAATGTTATAGAAATAAATTAATTATCTCAACAAAATTTCTTTATTAAGAATTTTACTGTTAATAAAAACAATTACATTTTCTTATTTAATAACAAAATCTAAAAATAATTACTAAAACAATTATTTAAATTAATGCTTTAATAAATATATATTCAACAAGTTAACATAATAATGTTAAGATAACAATGATAATGTAAACAAAGTTATCATTTTAATCTAATATTATATATACGGAAGAAAAAACATAATGTTTTTTTAATTTATTTACAATTAGTAATCATAAATAAAAAAATTATTAAAACAATTAAAAAAAAGATCTTCTTAATTATTAGTACCATAAATTACTCCATTATAAATTACTCAATGTTTATCTTTATCATTTTTTTAATGTATGACATATATAAAATTAATAATTCAACTTTTCATAATTTAGAAGCTAGTTTTCAGTCACTAAATCTCATGCATACTAAAATTGTAAAAAAAACATTCACTTTTAAAAATTACAATGTCAATCTTAATTAAATTTTATTTATATATAAAATTTTATTAAAACTAATTTTAAATCATTAATGTATTATGTAAAGATATACTCATTGTTATTAATTAAAAGTAAAATATTCTGCTGATTAAAAAGATAGTGGTTAAATTTTTTTTTGACAAATATGAGATCTATACAATTGTTTATTATCAAGAGCTAGACTTGTTGACCACTAAACCGTTCTTGAAGAAAGGTAATTTAACATAAAACAATTCGTTGAAAGGCAAAAAGAATACTGCAGTTAGAACTAGTTTTGCCACTAAACAACTCTTGTAAAGCGGTTGTTTACCATAAGACAACCGCAGGCTGATAAATTATACAGATTTTTCCATAAAGATGAGCTAATGAGCAGCGCTGCGGGCTCCAACAATGGACATAAAACTCAGACTTCTTCCGCTCATAGATGGCTCTAAGCACCGTTTCTCTTTTGTCATATCAACCTGCAATTATCAAAGCATAAAGTTAAAAAATATTGAAGTTTATAATTGATTAAAAAAATAAAGCAAAATTTAAACAGCGTTTCTCTTTTCTCATATCAATCTGCAATTATCAAAGCATAAAGTTAAAAAATATTGAAGTTTATAATTGATTAAAAAAATAAAGCAAAATTTAAACTCAAGTTGAAGATTTAGCTAGATAACACATACACGAATTGAATACATTTTCAATACATTTGTTAACAATAAAAAAAAAATTGAGTAATGCATGCCAATATTAATTCAAATTAATAAAAAATTATCCATTCCTTCCACCATTCATTTGTGTCTATGGAAATGATGTAAAAGACAACTAAAGCCACGGAGCTAAGGGCAGGATAAGGGAATCATCCAGGGAACAGGAGAGGGGATCAGATCTTGGAAGCCCGCCCTATTATTGGAAATGCAAGAGCCGCAGACCGGTAAATAACCATAAATGCATTCGTCGACGGCTACGCTCCATATGGATTCAACAGAATGAAAAGCTTTATTTTATTCCAACGAAAACATAGAATTGGATTCACCATTAATAAATATCATCAACTCGGGAAGAAATCTTCTTGCATTTTAATTTCTTGAATGTAATAAAAAAATTCTGTTATATGTAATAAAAAAATTCTGCATATATGATTTTGATTTTGATATGTGCCAGTAATTTATGTGAATGGAGGGAAAATGAGTTTTTTTGGCAATTTTTTTTGAAGTTTCCAATCATATATCAACAGTTTTAGTGACAAATGTATTTTTTCTATTTTAATATGGAAGATAAAAGAAATTTCCATTTTCATAAAATTCTCAAATGAATTTCTTGAAGTTTCCAAAACTTTCATTAACCATTTTAGAAGGATAAACAAAAATCTAAAAAATCTATTATTACAATTTAAGAAACAAAAATCATTTCAAATAATTTAATCATAAAAACATTAATACTCTTGTGTGTGAAACAATAATAAGAAATGATAAATACCTTTTATAAAAAAATGAAGATTAGCTCTTCTTCATTACTTTGGATATTTAAACAATCTATTGAACTTAGAGATGTCCATCCTCAAGTTTAATAATGTGAAGCCTTTCATAACTTGAGGAAGATAGGCAATATCATGAAGTAGTTGAGTTTTGAAAACATATTGGCATATCCATCATAACCAAAGAAACTCATTAATGTATCACAAAGTACTTTTTTTTTGGATACAATCAAATAAAGATATTATGGTTGTTTTCAAATAAAATAAGGATTTGGATTATAATTTAAATAAGTAATTAAGTTATATTAATTATAACATATTAGATATGGATGTATCATACTTAATAAGGGATCGAATATTTTAGGGTGCAACAATGTCATGAGGTTTTTACAAAATAAAAAATGGTTGCACCTTTGGTGATTTGATCCCCCTAAGCATGATAGATCTAGAATTAAGATGGATTTACTTTGATTTTTTAAAATTCTCAATCCATTGAGCACCTAGAGGGATCAAAACAAAATTGAAATATAAATGTATGAATGCTTAAAATATCAAGAATGAAAGGGAAATATATGTTAATTTATTTTATCTCCATATAGTATTATTTTATTACTAGGAAATGAAACTTCAAACAAAATCTATGTGTGCATACATGGTGGATATCTTGTAGAAATGGTATTGTTTTATTGATCATGATATACACTACTACCTTTCATTAGAAAATAGTCTTTGTGTACTTGAGTACTTTGAGTTTATATTAAGATATCCATTCCTCAAAGATATGAATATATAATAACATATACATGCCTCAAACATAGCGTCAAAGGCATGGTATTCCCCATTGTAAAGTCATTCCCAAATACCTAGGATAGGTACGTATTGTTCAAAACCACATAGTGGAACAAACGTCATTTATCATAGACCAATAATACCTCGCGATCCCATGTGTTGTTGGTGGAGGCCTTCTTAGCCTTGAATGTCTAGCATGTTCTTTTAGGACTTAAGGTTTAGCTCTCCTCCATTGACTATGTTGAAATAACAAAGACCACTAGACCTATATGTATTCTACAATGGATATTAATGTAAAATCACTTGTGATGCTTTGAGGAAATGTTCATGGCTTTGGATGCCTCGGTGGTTTATTCTAGGAAAAACACATGGTCTTCTACCCCATAATTCCATTCCCAAGGCCCTATGGCACCTGCATAATTCTAAAAAAACACCAGATGACATTGACGTACATACATAGTTCCATAGATATTAGTTCCAATTCCTACATGATGCTTCAAGGCACTATTCATGAATATGGATGCCTAGATTATTTATTTAGAGAAAAAGGCATGGAAGTATTCTTTGGAACACCATTCCGAAGTCCCTAAGATACCTAAATACTTATTAAAATCACCTAATATAACCAACATCCTCAATCACAGGCCAATGATACACTAAACACAGCATGTGGTTAGTGAAGGAAACCTAGTTATCCCTATATGGATAGCAATAGCATAGATCCATTTTAAACCTCAATCTATCAAGCACTGAGATGGGTCCAATTTCTTGAGGTGTACAATTTTTTACCATTTGGATCCCTCTCGGTACTTGATAGATCTCAGTTTAAAATGGATCTATGCTAGTTTAATTTTTATTTTATTTCATTTAAGTCGATTTGTAATTGATGTTTTTCATTTTTTCATTTTTTGCACCGAGAGAAGAGAGGTTCTCTCCAACCCAGTATGGGATAGATCCTGTCACGTTAGTCATGTTATGCTAGCTAAAATAAATCAGAAATATTAAAAGGCCTAAGGTTTAGCTCTCATCACTTGACAATGACTATGTCAAAGGTTCTAAGACCCATACCATGTGTCAATTATATCAACACTTAGATGCCAATGGTAATGTTGGGAGGTCATGGGATTGTTTCAAATATTTCCTTAGGGCCTAAGGCCCAAGTTTCCTCCTATGACATTATACAAAGACTTTAGACCCATATGTACTAGGAAGAAACTTATAATGGCATTGATATCCTCACTTAGGGGTCAATAACACCGCCAATAGGTCATGTGTAGTGTTTTAAGGTTTTTTTGTTTTCCTTGGATTCCCAAAATCTTTTATTGGGGGATTAGGGCCTGAGTGTCGCACCTTAAACATACCAAGGTCCTTTAAACCCAATATAGTTATTAGAACTTTCGGTGGCATTGGTACCCCGAATATTATTTGAAGGATACCCTTAAGAGGTATTATGTAGTGTTTTAATGTACAATTGTTCATCTAATATTCCAAGAGGTTTCCTCTAGTGTCCAAGGAATTTGTTCCCTCTTGTAGTCATGTCTATGCCCCTAAAGATATAACTAGTTTTATTTATTGTGATTCTCCCCTATATCCCTATTATAAGGCCATGGATCCTCTCAAAAACTAATGTCTATTGTCTCAACACATAATTATAATGCCTACATGTATATAAGTTTCATTTATCCCAAGTTCTAGGCTTCTTCTCTTAACTAGTAATTAACACCTTATATTGGCATCAACACCCGTGCATAGAGGTTAATATTACACTTAAGAAGACATGTTTGTTGACCATCTTTCTTGGTCCAAAATACGTAAGACCTTATTTTCGGCCGAATCTAGAGGTTTCCTCCCTAATTGATGTCCAAGGATTTGAAACATGTGTCTTGTGATTAAAACCTAGTAACAATACTAATATCCTTAATAAGATCAATACAAATGCACCTAAT
This sequence comes from Pseudotsuga menziesii, assembly GCA_001517045.1. NCBI lineage: Eukaryota > Viridiplantae > Streptophyta > Pinopsida > Pinales > Pinaceae > Pseudotsuga > Pseudotsuga menziesii. The sequence goes on along the minus strand of LPNX010079468.1, from coordinate 39,737 downwards.
TGAATAATCAAATTCCAATTAAAATAATTTTTATTACTATTTTATAATAGTAATTAAACATGGTTTCCTTTAATTATTGGCCAATATTAAGAATCCCTAGTATTAATTTTCTTAAATAGTATTAATAAGGAATAATTTAATTGACCTATTTAAAAAATTATGATTTGTGAACTTATTGCACTGTTGGTGAAAATACTCATGAATGAATCATGTAGATTTTTTTGGTTAAATAGTATAAGATAAATAATTGACTTTGGTGTCAAACTTCATAAATTAGTCTTGAGCATTTATTTGAATGAAAACAAATTTAGTTCTTTTATATAGTTTAATAACTAGCAGTGAACTTATTGTGTTTATGTTGAAAATCATATCATAATTAAATCACATATTTAAATTTCCATGCAACAATTAAACACTTAGCGCTAACATGACATTTCTCTAGCCTTATGATTCCTTTACCCTATGGCCTAACTTTCTTCTCTCAAACATGTTTAGGGATACTAGACCTATCTCGAGTGATTAGAACCTTATAATAGTGACAATGCCCACAAGTATAGGGTAATAATACCCATAGGAAGACTTGTGATGACTTTTGAGGTGTCATTCTTGGTATTAGATTAGTAAAAGATTCTTTTAGGGCCCATGATGGAGTTTTAATGGCTTGACCATGTCCATGAATCTAATACCCAAGCCTTGTGCTAAAAACCTAATAATGCTACTAATGTCCATTAACAAATTTAATCATATATATAAAAATATTCTTATAATACTAAATTCAAATTAGATGTTTTAGTTATTTGTCAAAATTAAAAATAGTAGGTATTTGTTTCTTTAAATAGTTTATTAAAAATGAATAATTGAATTGAATTATTTATAAACTAATTATTTGTAAACTTGTTGCACTTTTGGTGCAAAACCTCTTAAATAAAACATATATATTTATTTTTTGAAATATCATAAAAATAAATAATTGAATTTGTTGTATTTTTTGTGCAAAACTTCATAAATTAATCTTGATAGTTTATTTGAATGAGTAAAACAAAAAATAAATAGTTGAATTGAGTTATTTACAAATTAATTAGTTCCCAAGTTGTTTTTGTTTATGGTGCAAATCCTCATAATTCAATCCTAAGTGTACATGTCCATGTGGCAAATAATAGCTTAACGCCATTTTATGGTACTTTCCAACAAGACATTTCTCTTAACATAGACGAAGAAATACTCAATTTCTAATAATATCAATAAACATTAACACCATTTTAACACCACAAAATATAAGTGGTGGTAATACCACCATCTTAACACCACAAAATGTAAGTGGTGCCAATTCCAACTCTTTAACACCAAAAACTTATAAGTGGTGCTAATACCACCACCTTAACACCACAAACTATAAGTGGTGCTAACTTGTGGTGCTAACAGATAGATTTTCTTGTTGTGTAAATATCCTTATTTAATCATGCTGAAGAGCTAAAAGTTAAGGGCCAACTTTTAGTGTTTTATGTATTGGTGTTTTATGTATTGGCAATTAAAATGGATGCATATGGTTTTCGTGATAGCCAAGCAAAGTATAAATCAAGACATCATGTAAATATGCAATTTAATAAAAATACCCACAACTAGCTATGGAATGCAACAAAGATGTGGGGGCATGATTTCAGAAGGAATAGTGAAGGAAAATATTCACACCCTTGAGCCAATAGTGTAAAGAAAAATGTCAATGGGAGAACCCATAAAGCACTCAACTATCCTTTTTGTCTTTTCTACCCAATCATTTATTTCTTCCCAAAGTTGGTTGAGGCAGTTAATGGCTTGGGAATAGAAGAGTATGGTTGTCAAATTCGTATTGGGAAAATACATCATTTTTTGAAAACAATTTTTTTGCTTATGGGGAAAGTTATTACCCAAAAATTGTTTCCCATTCCATTCATTCACCCACCCGTTTCTCTTCCTCACGCAGTTGGAGATACTATGGGGTGGAAAACCCGTTTTTGGTGTTGCACAATTGATGGAAGCATAGACCCACGATTTGGGGCTTTGAGGAGGATGTTTTTCCCCCGTAATTCCCAAGAACATTTGTTGGCATCATATTTTCTCTCCTAGGGGTTGTTTTCCATTTTACCAATTTGTTTTTGGTTTCTAGGAAGTTTTTCTCCATGGCCAACATTTGTATTTTGTGCATCCCTATTTTGGTTTGAAATACTTAGGAGTGGAAGAGGATGAGAATTGGCTTGATAGACCTAGTGAAGAGAGGAACCTTGAGGGGCTAGAAAATCTTCTATGCACGAGCCTAAAGAGCACTGGAAGGGAAGGTATGGCATGAGGGATTGTGTAGCAGTGAATGAAAAAATTCATTGTATTGGGTGTGTAGGTATTGTGGATAAAAGGCCAGATAGATGTTATGCAAGTGTCCATAGATCTATGGTTGAGCTCACTAGCTTAGCAATTCTATCTTTCCACTACCTTAGCAACCTGATAAACCCAAGTGTAGATTGGTTGGACTATTTTTTAATATGTTTTGGCTATGTGTGACTGTGTTGTTCCCTATTTCCTTGTTGAAATCATGCCTATCTTGGGGGTGGCAGTGGTGTTGAGAGATTGATGAGCACAGTGGCCTATGGTTGGTAGCAATGTTGTAGTGACATAGGTAGTTGCAGGATAGCTTAGAATTTCTACAACTGTATTTGTTTAAGAATTATTATGAACATATGAATGTTTTGAATCAGGTTTTCTTCCATTGTATATTCATGTATTATGCATCTATACATGTATGTTTTATTTCAATGCATTATTGTTTATGTTCACAGGGCTAGATCACCGATCATGATAGACCGAGAAACACTAGTAGTCGCCTCCTCTCCTCGGTCAGAGGGGAGGCGACGTGATAGAGGTTGACCATTAAAATATTCCATTCATGTTTTCATACATCTATACAATATATTAGGAAGACTCTTTAATTTTAAATTGTTTGTTATTATTATTTTTAAAATTGTAATTATTTATATTTTATTTTTAAATAGGTATAAGTAAATATGTATTTATTGTTAAATTGAAAATAAATAAATTAAATTTATTTATTAATTATTTTAAATCTAAATATTTATTGTGTCTTAAAACCACATTTCTATAGCCAAATAAATACATGCTGATATCAATGTTTTGTAGCATAGTGACGAGATAGATGTGTGTTGTAATTTAGGAGTGAAAGGTTTGAGTATTTTATGCCTCATGCTCCATTGAAATTATACATTGAACGATGAGTTCAATTCTATCAACGACCGCGACATTATAAATTTAAGAAATCAATTTCTCATTAAAAAAAAAAGACTATTATATTTAAGTTGGATACAAAAATCACCCTCTTCAAATATAAGGGTATGATGAAAGGTGAGGTCATGGATTACTGATTTCCCTTAACCTACCAAATCCTCTCTAGAATAAATCCATCTTACAACACTTGTTTTAAAAACCTAAATAGCATTCTAACATTAGTTCATACATCAACCTTATCCCGTTTTAACCCTTATTCCATTACTTCATACATAAAATTAGCTACAAGCCAAAACTTGTTATTCCATGGCTCAATTGTAAGCTCACTAAACACACCATCCACCTACATATATATTACCTTAGCACTACCATTTCCATGGTTCTATTAGAATGCCTCCTAGAAGACATAAGCCTCTCGATAGGAAGACTCGATAATCTAGCTAGACATTGTTGTCTCTTATCAATTTATCCATTAGACCTATGTTTAGCACCACACAATCAAGAGATCAAGAATTTCCACAATCATTTTTTAAAAACTATATCTAGGTCCTCCATGCATAGAGTGCACTTACAACTAGGTTTATATGTATTGTTTTCTTTTTCGAGTTAAATAAAAAAAAAATTGAGATGATTTTGTGAGAGATGCAAATTCTTATTCGTTTTTATAGGTGCTTCTCAATTACCATATGTGTTTTTATATAGAATCGTTTTTAGAGTCTTTTATTATTTTCAAGCTTGTAGGGTTGATATTTACAGTTCTATTTGTTATTTAGTAAAATTTTAACATAGTGAATATTAACCAAATAATATTGTTGAAAGTGGGCCTAAAATTTCCATCAACATATTTGAATTTTCAAAACTAATCTTCAAAACCATTTCTAGTTCAAGGACATAACATGCTAAATATTAACCAAATAATAAAGAAATAATAATGTTGAAAGTGAACCTAATATTTCCACCATAATATTTGAATTTTGAAAACCATTTTTATTTCATAAATATAACATGCTCAATATTAACCAAATAATATTTTTGAATGGGGACCTAAGAAGCATATTTGAATTTTGAAAACTATTTCTAGTTCAAGGCTGTAATAATTGTTTTTATATATTCAAAATATAATTTTAATTTGTAGAAATTCTTTTATATTATCCTATTTGTTAACATTAAAAATTACATTATATATCACTAAGTATGTAGCATATTTTCCATAACCTATTTTCATATTCCTAAACTTACCAAATATGCCTTCATACATCTAAAATTTATCGAAAATATAATAAATTATAAATCCAAATTAAGAATTAATGTCTACATTGAAACACAATTCCATAAAACAAGGAAAGTCTCCAAGAAATTTTAATCCCTCCTAAACTCAAATTAGGAAGGTAGTCAATAGTAAAACCACCATAGTATTTAAAGCCCTAAAGTGCAAATGTTTCCTGCAAATATAGCAGGCTTCATTCCTTTTAGATATCTCCATAGCACCATTACTTGGATAGGGGAAGACAATATCTGAGTCGTTCTTGGCCCTATCATGGCCAAAACAACTCCACGACAACCTACATGAGATACCACACTGTAAAGCGAAGCACAATCAACAAAACATGAAGAAACCACAACCAACAATCAACAACGAAGTGTCTAGACAACTACACAGTCCGATCAAGAATGTAAAAAGGAGAACCGATTCTCTCCATAGACAAGAGGAAGAAGATGCATATAACCCAACATGGACAGTCAAAATGATGGAGAGAGTGGACAGAAAGATCGGGAATCCCAAACAACGCGTGAGGAAAACCACTCCCATCCCGTGTGTGTGACTGAACCAGCTGGTGGAGAGTGCGTGGGGGCAAGCCTACCGCCCACCACTACCCAGCATTAAATGCCCTTAACTAACATAAGGGTTCTTGAATGGGTGGCTGACACATGGATTTTCCCCATGGGTTCCAGGTTTAACAATCCCCCCCTTATTCTTAGGAAATCATGCCCTTTTCAATATATTTGCATTGACATAACTGGTTGGTGTTGTTTTAATTAAAATGCATAGTTACATGATTCCACAACTTAATATATGTTGTATATCCTGATATACTATCGGCAACAATTCCAAACACTGAAACATAACAAAACCAAATCGATGGTGGGGCCTTTCCCTTTAGCTCCGCACCATGATTATTTACAATATATATATGTATCATGTATATTTAATGCATCGGGGTCAAAACCGGGGTGTTACAATACAAGGAGGTTGAGGCTTTCCAAAAGGTTTGTTTGTCAAAATTTTCCTCATGATGTTTGTTGAAAAACACCTAGGACAAACACCATCTTTCTAAGAAATGAGAAGCACATGAGTCACCATTTTCATATTACATAGTAGTTGCAATGACCTATAGTTTAAATGACCAAATCACGGATGCCAAAGTTTTCTCAAGTAATCGATATGAACAATAAAAACTAAGGGGAAAGGTGATGAACCATAGTTGTTAAATATGTAGAAGTTCATTATATCATCAACAATTTTGGTTGCTAGGACATGCTTAAGATCTTTGAAATCCTTGATTACAACTTGGTGATATGTAAACTCTACAATATAACCTTCAACGCAATGAGTCATCTAATAAATTGACATCAAATTGCAGGAAATACCTGGAACATATAATACATATTTAAAATTACGATCATCTAGATGAACTATTCTAGACCCTACAACACTAAGCGATGTATCATCGCCAACAAACTATTTGTTTCTTGGCATTTAAAGAGAAAAATGGCTTTATCCTTAGCCATTTAAAGAGAAAAATGGCTTTCTAAGAGGGTTTAGGACCCTTATTTCACTTATTGTTACAATGGTCTTGCTTCTTTGTATGGTTTAGTTTATCCTTATGTTGTTGCACTAATGATTTTCTAGATGTACCTATAGTGTCAATTACTCTGATATGTAAGAGCTTATATTTCTCTATAATCAAAGAATCACAAAAATATTCAAGACTAGGTTCTTTGTAAGCATCCCCTATAGCTTCTTTGATGGAGTAAAAGGTAGATACAAAAAAAATAACGAGGTCCAAGATTAGAAATAATAGCATAATATGATATTGTAACAAACTTAAATAATAACAACAAACAAACTATATATATATATGAATTATTAATATTATAACATATTGATATTCATAATTAATAATTAATAAATAGTTATTAGTAAACTATTCTAAAGTGACGCATCCTTTCATGGATGGTATCCAAAGTGCCTTTCCAATTTATATATATATGGCACTCACTTTGTAATATATCATCATTCATCTTTAATAACATTTTATATTTCAATATGGAATTATTCTCCATTGGTTGATTATTCAACTGAGTAATCATTGTGGGTTAAAATGCGAATCATGTGGGTTTAGAAGTCTTTGTTGCACCAGATATATTTTATAGATTAGATGCATTTCATTCTCCAATTAAGACTCTAAGGGTTTTTAATTGATATAGATAGACTTGAATGTAAGAGAAATCACTTGTATTTAAATAAATCGACTAATTTTCAAGCTAGTGAACTTGAATCTCATTGTATTTACCGAATACGGTTTCTGACATTCCCCAAGCCACATCCAGTGCATAAATTCCTTGAATGTGGAATTGTAAGTCAAATATATATGGAAAATTCGATTAACCCGTGGGTATCATCATTTTTATTATCCTAATTTACTTTATTTTTGACATGAGTTGATGTAGTTTCTTTTCCCTAGATAATTTGGTAAAGTATGCTAATATTTAAGTACATCCTCCATCCATACTCTCCATGAGAATTAGTTGGTGATTGTAAGAAGAATATCACTTGGACTAACCATAACTATAAGGCTCTCATAACTAAGGCTCTCATAAATTTAACCTAAATAAGGAGTACGTGGTCACTACTTATAGGAGGGAACATCCACCTATCACCATCATGAATCAATTTTCACTCATCGTCTAAGCAATTTACCCCAGCAACTCACGAAATGATATCGATTATTATGTTACTCTCCTATTGCCACGATATGGATTCAAAATTAGAAATTGATTATTTAAACACAAATATCTTGCAAAAATAGGGAGTTTGAAAAAATGGCATTGAAAATAGTCTCTGAATGTCAAAGTTATTCCTTTATTAAAACAAGGTTCCATGTGAAAGGAAGATGTTGAACCATGTGGTGATGGGTGCTTAATGTAATAAATAATTCCCTTCTTTTACTAACTTTTTCTACAAGACCACACTTACAAATATGTGACCCATGTTTATGAAACAAGTAGGATGCACTTTTACAATGAAGTTACTTAATAATTTAAAGTTATAATAATTTTTTCCAAAAGTAATAAAATTAAGGACTTAAATCCAAGGCCTCTTACTCAATAAAGAAACTTTTAACCAAGTGAATTAAAACATTTAGTAATATGATGGAGAATGAGTTGTTGTTCTTTTGGTGGTGGTGAATGGGAAAGCATGCCTACAAAATTATTCTTACTTTTTTCCTACAAAATACTTTCACACAAACACACAAAAAAAATTTAAAGCAAAGATTTCTCAAATTTGGGATTAGACGTTGGTTAGCTTATCCAAACAATAAAAGTTTTGTCATTGTTTATGGTTTGTTGAGTTTGCACAAGGCATGCAATAAATAGCATACGCAGTCAATAAAACATATTCTTCTCTATCTATGATTTTCCAATTTTTCACAGAGGACATAGAAAAGAGGATACAAACAATTAAAAGTTCGCAAACTAGGAATAAAATAGAAAACCAAGCTAAAATATCAACAATATGAGAACACTTTTATTAAAATTATGTAAACGTAACAATATATCTCTAGATCTAGTAAAATGGTTTTATCTTGGGAAAACATAAAACTTTTCCAATGAAACAAAAACAATTTCCGACTGAAAGCAGTTCTCTAAAAGAAATGGAACACATCCCTTAGCACAAAAATTAACATTAAAAACATAATATAGAAACACTTATTTGCATGTAGCTACATGAGCTCAAGATCTCAATCAATGACAATAGAAGGTCTTCATAAGTTCTTCGATACCATGCTCAACTAAAATAGGGTATTTCCACACAACTCAAAGATTATAAGAAATTGTTGAAACAAATTAATCATATATCAACACATCAATATTCTAGGTGGTTAAAACCCACGTAGAGGGAAACAGTCCATGGGCCCATCCAAACAGTTTCCTAAGGAAATATATTATTGCGAATGGAAAACATATTTACATATGAGTTTCTCACAATTAAGCATGAAGCAAATGAACCTCCATGCTCTTTAAAAATATATCATGGACTAATAAACTGTCAAGGGATGGATCAATAATTGTTAAGGTCTATGTGAATATGAATTGTTGGATTAGACATGTTTAGAACACATTGTGACTATTGGATTAATAAGTACAAATGCATATTAATGCATACTAAAGAAACATACTTTACCTAAAAATACATTAGACCAAGTTGGTATTAACTAAATCCTAAACATCAAAAGATCCTAACAATTCTCTTCTCAAACATTTTATTGATCTATCGTCTAATATTAACACTAACTATTTATGTTCTTGATTAATTATTTTCCAATATTCTCAAAATTTCTTTTTATGGCTTGATCTTCCTATTTCTTCATCCCGCATGTTTTTTTAGCTTCTCCCATGTCATTCCACTATGTCATTCCAGTGCATTCTAATTTCCATACTCTAACGCATTTTATAAACCCTTAATATTGTTCATCTTTATCATTTTTTCTTACTATTCATTTTTGTCACATGCTCACTCATTTATCAGATTACCAAATGTGAACTAGTTTTCTCTTCACTTGTCGTATGAATGGGTGATAATACAATATTTGACAAGCATTTCATTGTTTTATTCTCTAAATTGCATGTTTCTCTATTTATCTACTTATATGTAAACACACATTTACATATTTTTTTTGTCTTGTATTTTGGTTTTAATACTATATTTTACAAGCAATTCTTTATTTTATTCCTCAATTTGCATGTTACTCTAATTTTCTTTTTAAATGTAAACATATATTATATATTTATCTTATTTTTTTCTTTCTTTTTTTTTGTACTTTGTCACATATTTTTTTTCTAAGTTTACTTTTTATTTTATTTCACATTTTACATAACTTCATACATGCTGAAACAACAAAGAAATTTCATGTATAATACATTTTATGTACATCTCCATATTCAAATACATACATATAAATTCACAAGTACATGTGTATATATTATATACTAGCTAATGCATTATATAAATGTCAATGTCTATTTGTATGTTTTGTGAACCATTAGTCTATTATTGATACACTAATGTCTAAATATGTTAAGCTCAAAATTTTATTTTTTTATGATTAGTATCACCTTTGTGATTAATAATTGTAAATTATATATATTAAATAAATAATATGAAGGATTAGTTTTATTATTAATAAATTAATGTATAAAATTCAAAATTTTATTATTTTTATTTTCTTTAATTAATAACAACTTTGTAATTAGTTATTAATTTACCAGATATTCAAAGATCTTAAAAAAATTAAAAAAAAACATTTTATATAAAAATATTAAAAAATTCATTTAATAAACAATACTACACTAACACATTTAGAGTAAAAAAACTAACTAAAATATTTAATAAAAAAAAATGAAGTAAAGAAAATTTAGCTTATATACATATGTAGTATGTAGGGTGCATGTGTTCTATGGAGTGTATTGTGTGATACAATTAAATTAAAAACAAGAATATTTATCTCCAGTTTTTTATAATTATTATGTGTTATTAATATTTTTGGAAAAATGTGTATGGTGTTATATGAGGTATATTGTGTAATACTATTGACTTAAAAGTAAGAATATTTATATATTTTTATTATTGTTTTTTTGACAAAAAAATTTCTGAGGATATATCCAACAGCCTGCAAGTCAGATATATCGGAAACTTGTGACTTAGCAGGGGCCGAGACGTCCCGGTACCACAATCCCAGGGGTTGCCTATAGGTGGGCACCTATCCCAGGGGTCGCCTACCCTTCTAGCCTTGTCACAACGGGCTATGAAGCATCCCTACCCCCGCCGGTGTTGAACCTGTGTCCCTTCACTCGGGCTAGTAAAGACTCCATTTGGCTTGCCCTTGTTTTCATTAGTCCCTACACTATAATCAATTCCAATTGTAATAATTTATTCTAACTTTTTTTTTTCTACAATATAGATAATCTTTTTTTATATTATAGATCATCTTTTTCTCTACCAATTAAGAATGAGCAACATTTTTTTTATCAATCAGAAATTTTCTCCTCTTATTTCGTATAAAGGAGGGTTCGATGTTATTGAAAATACTTAACTTCAAAGTAGATTGAACATTTTTGTATAGAGTGAATTAATGCTTAAAATTAGTATTGCATTATTGCATTATTCTTTCACGTTAAATATTAAAGATATTATTTTAAATATTAAAGATGTAAATAATATTGAATATTTTATTCTATATGCATGGTTATTCCATGCTGGCCATGTGTGTGTTCACGTAGCTACAACGCCATTGTAGAGCACACATGTTATGGTAGTTGCACCTTTTATAAGAAATTCTCTATCTGTTGTTGAAGGGTTTGAGGAAATCTTTTGAGGTTAACAAAATTAGAGCAGTATCTATCATAATGACATTAATATTAGTAATGGACATTATCTTTGAATCTTGCACAACTGTTATGGTTGATATTGTCTTTGTTGCACTTGCACCGGTGATTGTTGTCTTTCCTTATACATCAATATCATAGATAACACTTAAACAAATGTAACCGGTATAACTGCCAAGAAGATGTTACCTTCTAAGCTTTTCCAAGATTGTATGTATGTATAATGTGAAGTAGGTGGTGCATGCTGCTGGTGAGAGTTTCTTTGAGAGGTCTAAAACTTGGTTTGACATATGGGCTAGACATGGAGTTACATTCACTATTTATTTATCATCTCATGCCAAGCCAATTCAATTGCAGTTGAAATTTGTAGCTGAGCGGAACAATTACACTTAGGTACCGTCTTTTTCCATTTTTTAAATTCATTGTTTTATATGCATTTTTTCATTATTTTTGTTTTATGGTCAACCTCTACTTCCATAGTAATTCTCAGTGAACAATGAGATTTGCATAATAGTTCTCAGTTTGTGAACAATAAGTAAATTTTTTTGCTTTAAATGTGTCAATTTTCTGTTTTACCTTTTGCCAAATTTATTTACTCTTAAAATAATTTTGCTAGTCTTTAATTATATTAATTTTTAATACTGGTACAAACATCCAGCTTTTAGAACCTTTCCCGTATAATTTTTCTGCTGATCTATCTCATCATCCTTAATAGAAAGTGTTGAATCTTTTTAGTCAATCCATGCCCCCATTTTGTTCAATGTGGATTGCCCATTACGCGCTCTGTTCAATATGCACCTGCCAACATCTTCCCAGACAGAAGGTCCCGACTCCCAATCATAGCCTCACATTCTGGGAGAGTTTACCCCAAAAGTAAATGCCGCTTGTAAATGCACTCGATTTCAAGTGTCGATGCCTTCTTTTATTTTTAGGAACCAATAGAGGATTTTTTATTGGATTTTTTTAAAGAGGTCTTCTCATAGGGGTTTGAACCCATATACGATGCTTACTTATTATGCACCCACTTTGAGCATGTCAATTTAGTCATGGTATTACCATACAAGATTTATTCATCAGGGAACTATCTACTTGGGGGTTGGGACAAAGTTTCGTGGGCCCATATCTTCAAAATGATTATGTTTTGTTGATATAATCTAAATAGAAATAGCCCAAGGATTGAGGTTGAGTAATGCAATCTAATAAAACTTGGGAGTTGAATCCCGGAGTGAAACAAACATGCCTGGTATTGAGAAAGAGTTGTTAATACAAATTTGTAAGAGTCTTGCATTACTATACATTCAACCCTAAAATTAATCCTTTCAAGTGAAACAAACAGGCCTAGTATTGAGAAAGAGTCATTAATACAAATCTGTAAGAGTTTGAGGTACAAGAAATTCAAACCTAAACTTAATCTGTAGAAGTTATTTTAGAAGTAATTCAGAGTCACGACGACTACCTTGATACAATCAACATTTTTTTCATACACAAAGGGAGCTTCTTATACTCACTATGTAAAGTGATGTTGCATTATGGTGAACTAACATATGTAGAAATATGAAAAGGTTTTTTTATAAATATCTCACCTTCATGGAGTTCCACCCTAAAATCCTCCATGCTAGCTTGTGCAATTCTAGAAAGTGTGGTATGTTTCTTGTTAAATTACACAATGCTATACAAGAAATACTTATCAATTTTTTTAAAATATTAATGCTTTGGTTATGGACAATACAACATACATATACCATAGTAAGAAGATTTATATGGCTTGGTAAAAAGAGTTATGACTTATGGATGTTGAAACATGAAAAAATTCGGGCATAAGAGAAGGATAAACTACACTTATGGGAACAACTTTTCTCACTAAGAAATAATCTCAGCCATAAAGGAATTCTACATAATATTTAATTATTAATAAGACTTGAGGTGTTGCGATGTTAGGTGATGATACACTTGTTCTCAAATCTAATGTTGGTTAATTCATTGTTAATATATCAACTTCTTATGTGGTCTTTGTTGGTTTTATATTAGGTTCTTTATCCGTACATTGAATCAAACCTTATATCTAATTCTATACGATAAACAAATTCCTTGATGTCAAACTAAACCATAGGTGATGGTGTTACTTTATATCCAATATAGAAATATGGTCATATAGCCAAACTCTACATACACAACTAACATGCCAACAAGCACAACGAGACATTACAATTGTCACAACCACATGGAACATCTATAATATTCAAATTTAAAAAAAAACCAAAGTTAAACATGAACTCTTCGAAAACTAATGTAATCCCATTACATAAAAAATTCTTATAAAAAATGTTAGATAACTAAAGTTAACTTGAGGATACCATGAATTCAGATATAAATCTTTAAGATTAATAACATTGTGATTCTCTACCTCTCTTAACTTGAAACATAACCAAACCTTTGCTAAATGCACATCACCTTAATATAAAACCTCATCAACAAACACTTTTATAAAGATTAATTCACTGATATCAACAAAATTTAAATATTAAAAATAAAAACATACTTGAAACATAACCAAACCTTTGCTAAATGCACATCACCTTAATATAAAACCTCATCAACAAACACTTTTATAAAGATTAATTCACTGATATCAACAAAATTTAAATATTAAAAATAAAAACATAAAGATATGTACAGAGTAAAAAAAAAACACGTAGAAAAAATCCTAAAATTTTATTTATGTTTTTCGCAAAATGCTCCTTTTCACGTTGATGTAAGTACGTCATTAAAAACATTAAACAAAGCTAATTCATTTATCAATGAAATTTTATGATATCAATTTCCATCCTAAAACAAAGATTTGGAACTCTTTTTCAGTAATCAAATAACATATATATCTTTGTAAGGTCAGTTCATTTAGTTATTGAAAAATTCATTTATTTAATTTTTTAAAACAAAAGATGATAAATTTTGTTAATTTTGATAGGATATATTATTAGTAATAATAATAATTTTATTTTGAAGGTTACAATCAAGTCAAACACTAATTTGGTCTATGAGACCCTTTGTTTGCTGGATAAAGGATATTCATTTGTAAGCCAATATAACTGTTAAAGTGTATAAAGATATACATACCCTATCCCCTTTAGATGTCAACCTATAACTTCTTTAAAAAAAAATATGTTCTTAATCATTAGGTCTACTAAGGTTATACACATACATTTACAATAATCATATGTTTTAGATAACCAATATCTGAAAATAACATTAAAGCTAAAGTATAAAAGACATAAAAATAAAAATAATATAACCTTAAAAAAAATTGATTATACCCACTTTATAATATTCATTTGATGTGCAAACATCACTTCAAACTTATTTCAACATTGGACTTCATATATCTTATATGTTACATTTTAAAATGGGAATGATGTAGCATAACAACACTAAAAATTTGAGAAAGTAATGTTCCCACCTTATCTTTTGATGCGTAGATTTCATTTTACATAGAACTCACTTCTTTTTCATATATCAATTGAATCTTACTTGGACCTCACTTCCTTTTTATATTTCTTATCAATAGGGTTTTTACATAGATGCGATAAACAAAAATATTTGAGATAAATTTCTAATAAATTTAGCAAACAAATATTTTTATGATATCACTTTACATGGAGCTCACTTCTTCTTCATATATCAATTGAAGCTTACATGGACCTCACTTCTTTTCTATATTTCTTAACAATATGGTTTTTACATAGATAGGATACACAAATATATTTGAGATCAATTTCAAATAAAATTGGCAAATAAATATTTCATAATTATCAATGAATGTAATCTATAAGTTTGGTATAAACTTATAAATTATAAATAGTTATTAATATATTGTATTTGTTGATTTTTCACTAAAATAATATTAATAAAATGTAAGAACTTTAAGTTTTATAAAAATAATACATGTATAGTTTTTCATGAAATCGTTTTTACAACTTAAACAAGTGAAATTAGTAGCAAAACTACTTATACCTACCTCTTAAGTATGTTTCAATATATTAGTTATATGTATTCAAAAGTTAAAAGTATAATGAAACTTATAATAATGTACTAATTTTGCATAACTTAAAAATAAAAGAGCGAATACAATCAACCATAATAGTTAGAGAGTTGATGGCTTAGTAGTTTAGGCACAAATGTTGGTTGGTTAATGGTAGTGGGATTGTAGGGTGTGTGGTTAGTGACTCAATAATAAGGGTGTTAATATGCACCACTTCCTCCTAAGAAAAGTGTGGTAATAATTTGGTAAAGTTTTTATAGAATTGTAGAAATTAATAGATAAGTATTATGCCTAGTTTAATTTTACTTACAACTTAAAAATAGTACATGAATTGGTTGTTTAACCTATTTGTTTCATATAATTTTATTTGAGAAATACACTATAAGATGTAAGGGAGAAGGGATGCTAATGTTTTTTTTTATAAATTTGTTGTGTTGATTTTGCAAAGAACTATTGTTCAATACTCTTTTTGTAATTAGCATTTAATTGTAAATTAAATTCATATATGTCATGGAATATATATAGCATAAAGTAATAAAGAATTAAAATAAAGAATTTTTATACTTATAATTTTAAAAAAATAATACCAAATTTATTTAAATAATTAATTTAGTTAGTTTTAATAGATATATGTAATTAGAATAACACAGTTAAAAAATATTATAACTCTTTGAACCATAAATATGTATTTTTTTTAAATATATTTTAAATTTAAAATTAATTAATAATTATATAAATTAATATTTTTTTAATAAAAAAATTATTTATTATTTATTTTATATTTATCGTATTTTTATCAAATAATATAACAAAATTGTATTAAAATCTCGAGGGAAAAAATAATAACCTTTGTATAAAGTTTTAAATTCCATAAAATTTGCTTAGTAACCATATACACAATATAGTGAAAAAAATTAAATCTTTCAAGATAATTAAAAATTATTTTCCATAAAAATACTTAAATTTTTTTATATTATTTTAAGATAATAATTACAAAACATTTTTTTATTAAAAAACAAAAATGTATTAGTCAATTTAAATTTTTATTTGTAAAAACGAATATGTAGTGTTCGATTTTTTTTATAAAATTATTTAATCACTCTTTATTACTACTGTTATTAATTTACAATACATTTAAATAATTTTTCAATAAATGAAGATAGTCTAATCACAAAATAAATCAATCATAAAATAGAAAATTATATTTTAAATAATACAAAATATATATTTTGATTTCTAAATATTAAAATTTATGCATTAATTTACAAAATATAGAATTGAATAAAGTTTATGAACTAATAAAAATTAGAGTATTTTGACTTTGAAATGATTGCTTCGGCAGGTATAAAAATGAGGAACAATATGCATCTCTCAAAGTAGAATGCTAAGTTCCTATCGACCATATTTCATGCCGAATGGATATGAGTTTTTTTTTTCCACAGAAAAAAACCGTATATATATATTTTGTATATCATATACATTCCACAAATAGACCAATACTAAGTATTGTCCATTGTCACTAAACTGTCATCAACAAAAAACTAGAACTAACAATGAAAGCTTCTTTTTACAGCAAGCTTATATACAATCATTAACAACCCTCAAAAACTTCAGAACTGTCAAAGACATTATAGTCCAAAACTGAAAACAAAAGTTCAAAACAGTCAAAGGCTTAAAGATTTCACTCATCACCAAACTTATAGTCCAAAACTGAAAAACATTATACATGTTATATAATAAGTGTTCAATATGATAAGTTGATCCCAATTCAAAGAATTCAAATCTTCATCTTTGCTCCAGCTTTCGCACCTCCTATACTAATAAAGCATGACAATATTTGAAACATCATCAGCCCGATGCTCTAATATTGGCCAATACCCATATAAAACATTAGATCCATCTTTTTACAATGTATCTGCATGTGAATTTATTTCTTGATAAATATGCATAAAATGCACATTTTCGAACATGTCTGCCAGTCTATGAACTTCAATCAAAATATGCTCAAGTAGAATGTTTTGTATTCGATACATACCGGATGCCCAATTGATAGCAAGATGACAGTCTCCAAAAATATGCAGTTGCTTGAAGTTGTGTTGCAAAGACAAAGTAAGTAAAACTTTTAATCCAATGAGTTCATCAAAATTATTAGTTCCAATGCCCAAACCAACTTTGAAAGTATAAAAGTGATCATCAGATATGAAAAGTACTCCCCCAACACCACATATTTTAGGATCCCCAGATGCCGAGCCATCAAAGTACCCCCAAGGGTATGACTTATTTATAGCTTCAGGCACAACCTGTCTGATTCTAATAATTTTATCCCGAGGGAAAGAATTCAAATAACGCAAGCATAAAGTCGAAACCAGATAAGGAGATAGTACTTTATCTTTGAAACAACATTGATTTCTAGCAATCCATATGTGCCATAACATAATGATAGCCAGAGATCTGATATGTTTCAGTTCTCCCTTCAAACACCAATTCTGCAGTAAAATAGTCACATAAGTGCCATTCCATAAATTGAATAACTCCAACTTCGCCTCAATTGCATTCCATACTTCTCTAGTGTAACAACATTCCACTCCAATATGGACATTAGACTCAGATGCATATTTTCATAAATAACATCTTCCAAGCCCTTCAAAACCCTTGCAGCAGAGTACATCCCAAGTTAAAGCTTTATCCTTCAATAAAAACCAGCAATTTTTTTTTGCTTTAAGTGGACATTTGAACTTCCAAAGAACCTTCCACCACGAGGACAATTCCTCCTCATGTCTATCCAACATTAATTGAAGATAACCAACTCTAGGAGTATATTTCCCATATTTAGACTGATTCCATATTAGTAAATCCTTATCACTTGACAATCTAACATGACTGGATTTTAATAATCCCACATATTCATTCCAGCAAATGATATCAAGTTGGTCAGTAAGCCCAATCGAAGCAGTTTTAAACCATTCTTGATTATCCAGCAAATATAAATCAGGACAGCCTATATCACTAAGAACAAATAAACCAACATTATGAAGATTATCCACCGGGCTACTAGGTAAAGTATGTCTCCACTTACAGCCAACCAAAGGATCCATACCAATTATTGACCCCATTCCCAACCTTCCAAATAATAAATTTACAAATAAGGTCAAAAGACCAAAGCACTGCTTTCCAACAAATGGACATACATTTATTCTTTTTAACCGACACACGGATCCAATCCAACAGAGATAAAGGAGATATATATTTTTGTATAGCAATCTGCACCCACAAACCAGTTCCATGAAGCAGATTCCAAACATTTTTTGCAGCAAGTGCTTTAGCAAACATAACTGGTATCTTCAGTCCCCAACCTCCCAAAAACTTTAGGCTTGCTAAAGATTTCCAAGATGTCCATGGCAATCCAGAAGAATCTGAATTCCCTGTCCATAAGAATTTAAAACATAAAGTTCTGATCTTTTCAATGATGCCTAAGGGTATCCAGAAATGCATCCAGTACATTGGTATAGCTTCTAATATAGTTTTAACCAATATGAGCTTACCTCCCTTAGACAACCATCGAAAACTCCAATTCTTGATTGTCTTTTCCACCTTAACCACCAGCCAATCCCAATCTTTACTGTAATATCTGCAAGGTTCAAGAAGAAACCCAAGGTATTTCAAACCAAACTCAAGTTTATCAACAGTAAAAGAAAATATGTTTAGAACAGTAATCAACTCAACAGCATCCAACCTGGAATATAATAATGTTGATTTATCAACATTAATCATCATCCCAGATGCCTTACAAAAGGTTTGCAAAATATCATAAAGAGAAGATAGAGATTGCTCGGAACCATCAGAAACCATGACAATATCATCAACAAATAAAACATGAGTTAATGTAATATCATTCCCAAAAGATATTCCATGAAAATCTCTAGAAGATTTAGTTGCCAGTACATCCCTACCCAGACCTTCGACAACTATAAGGAAAAGAAGCGGTGCCAGAGGACAACCTTGCCTCAATCCTCTGCTAGATTTGAAAAAAGATGAAGCCGCTCCATTTATCAAAACAACAAATGAGACAGATTAGAGGCTTCTCATAACCCAAGATATAAAAGGAACAGAGAACCCCATTTTAGTCATGATTATCCTTAAATAAGTCCAACTGACTCTCTCATATGCTTTAGACATGTCAATTTTTAAAACAACAAACTTCAATTTTTTGGCATAAATGGAATGTAACCCTTCCTGGATTACCCCAACAGCATCATGAATGTGCCTACCCGGTAAGAACCCAAATTGTTGGCTAGAAATATATCTGCCAAGTACTTTCCTAATACGAATCAAGATGATCTTTCCAATGATTTTGTAAGAGAAGTTACATAATGAGATTGGTCCAAAATCTTCAAAAGATTTAGGAAAATCTTTCTTAGGAATTAATGCTATAAAAGTTGAATTGAAAGTAGCAAGTACTTTACCATACTTCCAAGAATCATCAACAAATTTTAACAAATCCGGACCCAAAACATCAAAAAGCACACGATAAACCTCCACCGGAATCCCATCCAGACCCGGACTTTTATAATTTTTTCTAACAGATAAAACATTTTGTATCTCCAACAAAGTAACAAGTAGCATAAGATCTTCATTTTCCAAGTCAAATATAGAGGTGGGGAAAGACTCAACAATTTTTAAAATCTCCGGAAGATGAAGAAACTTTTCTTCCTGAAACAAATGCTCAAAATGATGAACCCCAGCTTTTGCAATTGATTGAAATTCTTCCACAGGAATGCTATCATATCCCTCAATGTTCCATATAGAGTTTATATTCTTACGATGATTACCTGCAAACAAGGCAAGTTGCCCTACTTTTTTGTCTAGCTTCCTGCTGACGGGCTAACAAAATAATTCTCTCCCGAGATTCCAAGTCGATAAGAGATATTCTATCATTCTCGGTGGAGAAACCAAAACGAGGTTTATTGAAAGAATCTGCTATCAAACCTTCAATTATCACTAATTCCTTATTCTGCTGATCCTTCTGCTTGACAAACCATGCAATAGAAACTTCCTTGATCTTTTTTAGATTAGCCACTAAATGTGAAACAGTAGATACCAAAGGATTCTCCACATACACCATCCAGGAAGCCTTAAGTAGATCAATAAAATCCCCATTTGATAACGAGTGAGCATTAAATTTAAAGGGAGATCTCAATTTAGGGTTATTGGATAATAATTGAAGGAAAACATGATTGTGGTGAGAGTCCCCCCACAACCCACCCATTGTCAAAAATGCAAATCTGAATCCAAAAATTCAGGTGAGATCAGAAGTTTGTCCAATCGCTTAGAAATATTTTCATTCCCTACTCTTGTTTTGGACTACGTAGGAGTTAAAACAAGTAGAACAATATCGAAAAGTCCAAATGTGTCAAAATTGGATATCAGTTAACAAACATTAGGTCAACCACATCAATGTTCCTGGAATCCACGTAGGATGGAATTCTATATTTTCAAAAGCATTGAAACATTATACATTGAATATCATACGTGTAGTTGACGTAATTGTGGAACCTTTGACATTGGAAATGTGAAAGACACATTGATATTCAAAGTAAGGTTGTATAGTTTAAATAATAGAGTGGAGTATATGCAAAATTAATAGTATTAAAAGAATATATTCCTTAAACTTCAAATAACTAAATATGTACAACTACTAAATTTGATGAAAAGAAAAACATTTAAACAATATCACTCATTAATTTGAAGGAACAAATACCCAATTCAATCATTAAAAAAAATCAATAAAAACACAAATTGCATATTAATAAAAATATCAATAAAACACAAATTGCATATATTAGTTTATTCATTAAAGAAATTACAACTATCTACGTAAACAAATCAATAAATAATTACATCCCACTTGCCGCTTTGACATGCCGTTGTCGATTGGGATGGCATGGGATGTGCATCACTCGGTTGCCTGATTTTCTTTTTAGGTGCGTTGAATTTGAGGGGCTTTGTCGGATTAGGTTTGGAAGGCAAGTCGATTATAAAAACAATTCCATTTATTCACGTCATTACCTATTGCATGGTTTTGACTTGAAGATCTATTTATTTATCCGTGGGATGTTTACACTAATGCGACGGGCCTCCATTGTGAGCTGTGACATTCCTATTATACCAACCTAGAATTGCCACTTCATTATTCAATGTAAGTGATCAATAAAGAAGAGGTGATGGAGAAAATAGGTTATTAGAAGGTTGATGTATACCTTTTTCATGGACTTTATGATCGTTAGGTCTTTATAGTGAGGGGTTCAATCACCATAACTTTGTGTGTACCTTGACTTATTGGGAATAAGTTTTTCATTAATCTATTCCCATCAAGTTTTTTACCTTGTGTGTACCTTGACTTATTGGGAATAAGTTTTACATCAATCTATTCCCATCAAGTTTTTAAGAAATATAAGGTTGTAAAAAAATATACCTATAGGAAAGGCTTAATGGAAGCTCTATATCAAACATAACTAAACTTTCAACTTCTTAAACCCTACTATTATTTGGCTCGTTCAGTGATGAAAATAACTCACAATCCCGGATTCCTAATTAGTTAGAAAACAAACATTTGAAAGTACGGAATCCAACAAACACTTTGTGGATATGCATATCTTTTATGTTAGACATAATGAGTGTAAAAATTGAAGTTATAACATGTACAAAACCAGCACCATATAAGATCTCGTAATTGGAAAACAATTATGTCTCAGATTCTCAAATCACTCACACACATCCGTAGAACAATAAAAAGGAAATTCAAATAGGTTATTGAATAATCATGAGTAATAGATATGCCCAAAGCCTAAAAATTGAAAACCCCCATGAAAATCATATTGTTTTCCTCATCAACTACCAAATAAACAAAAAAAATTAAATAAAGTACTATGCATTTATTTACCGCCATTTGGGTTCTACTCAATTCCTCTTTATGGTAATTCAAACCCTTTATTCTTTCATTTTTTATTATCATCCCTATTTGTAGCAAGAACTAGAAACAATCCTATTGATATAACACCTCTCGACAAAGAAAACCAGCCTAGACACTTCTATAAATTGAACCTAAATCTCATAGAGAACCAAAAAAAACATCGCACTTGTAACCCATTGGGTCATATACATTAAGGCTCCTATAGCCCATTTTACATACTCAATAACTTTTCCTTTGAGTAGATAGTTCAACGAGATAAAGACAATGACAAGCATGATGCTCACTATGTCCTTAGACTTGAAGCTGGAGAATGAAATATCGTTGTTGAATTATTTTAGGTTCGTTTAGAAGTTGTGTTTTTTTATCTTTGATTTATTGGCAATGCGCGTAGAGACTTTTAAGGTTTCTATTATATTCCTTCACATAACAAATTTGGTGCTATAGAGATTGACAAGAATATGAAGTTATATCCATACCTAAATAAGGACAATGATATCTTTCATGCCTGAAATCACGTATTCTCTATAAATTACTACTCACATTTCACACCCAAAACCCAAATACCATTAATTAATTTTATATATCTCATTTCTAAATTAAAATCATTAATTCCCAAAACTTTCAAACAACGCGTTTTTCAATAAAAATTTCACATCTACAAGTTATTTAATAGTGTTTATGTTTAACGTTTATATGTTCAAGCAAATTTGTATTTAGAGAATGTCATGCCTTTGTCCATTTCCAATATCTGTACCATAAACAAAGTATTAGAATACATAACTTTAATGTAAGATAATACGAAATGACTCTTTGAATATGTACTATTAGTCAAGCGAGGAATATAGCAATCAATTTCATCATAAAATCTAGTTGACTTAGCATCACGAGTAAAAACTTTATGCAGTTTTTAAATGTATGATATTTGTGTATTATTATTATTATTTTCTTGTGTTTTTTATTTTATATGTGATATTTAATAATTGGATATTTTATTATTAGTCTAAACATATAAAGTTACAATATTTTCCTATTTGAATGGAAATTTTTAGAAAAACAAAATAATTTTTTATTTATTTTTAAATCCTAGATGACCACTTGGCCTAAATACAAAGATATTGGTGAATGTGATGATCTCTATCATTCCCAAATACATTACATGACTACAATTATGAAATACAATCTTATTTTCTTTAAAGACATACTTTGGTTATATAATGACAAAATGTCTCCTCCATTCAACAAGAGTGGGCTAGATGACATCTCACCTTATTATAGTTTAATTTTTTACATTATGCGTTCAAATACTAGCCACTTTGAAAGTAAATAATGCCCTATTGTGTTTGTTGACTGTTGTTTATAGCTAAATTCCATTAGAAACATACAAGGAAACCAATCATTCATAACCTTTGATTGATTCTAGATAGTTAGATAAATTTGAGTTTCTTGAAGTCTGATAAATATTTTATTAAGATGAAGAATTCCTTGTGAAACATTCTTTATAGTCAAAGATGTTAAATTAAGAAAATTGTAAGAAAATTACAGAGTAAGGCAAGGAATATTTGAGTCACACTATTGAGGATAATTTATTGTTATTTACTTGGAAAATAGATTACATGTATACGATAAGAGGTGACAAATGGATCATGATGTAATGGGATGTAAAAATTGATGAGGCTTCTAGCTGTAAGGTGATACTTGAATTCCTTTACAGGCTGTGCAGGTAGTTTGTAAATTTGGGGTTAATTTATGAAGTATACACACTGGCAGGACTAGCACTTGCAATGGTGCCACAACCATTGGTTAACTGTGTAGACTTGATCTAATACTTATAATTTTGTGTATTCAATTCTATATTGTGTTGTATTTCAACTTGGGTTTTATATGGTGTTTTCTCTCGTGGTTAGAATTTGTAAAATGACTTTCATTATTAGCTTAGTTATGGTAATTAGTAATGTTGAGAGCATATGGCTCATGCCATAGATGGTTTAGGCGCTTTCCATGGAAGCTCCCAAATTGTAGACTGTTTATTTTTACCTTATGTTTTTATTTAGTGCAATGTGAAAACAAAGAAGTCGTGGGTGCAACCATGGGTGACTTCAGTTGCTATGGGTGGATTAGTTGACACTTCAAGATTTTTATTTAAATGTAATGTGTAATTTATTTGTAAACCGTGGCTTATGTAAATGTTGTGCATGGATTGGTAAGAGTCTTATGACCTCTGTGAAATGGTTATTGTTTGGATTATAACCTGTGTGTTTAGAGTTGGGGCAGAGGCCGGGCTTAGAGCGTGGTTGCAAAGCAAGGGTCTCACCACCTTATTGTAGCGAAATTATTTTGTTAATATAGCCCGCATACACTATGTGTATAGCGTGGCCTTGATTAAATTTAGCACGACTCCACGGGAATCGAATCCTGGTCGTTGTTGATGCAATGAGTTGTAATTTATTGGTGGTTGCGATTTGGGGCTTAGGTGCCCACAAGATTCGATTCCTGCCCTCTCTTGTACTTACTTGGACTATGTAAAATTACGATGGGGTTTATAATTTAGTTCATGTGTATTAATGTTTACGGTCGATCGTAGATTATGTATATGAAAATGATAGAGGTTGTCTACAAGATTCGTTCCTATGACCTTAATGCAATTATATGTTTTTAATTGTTTAGTTGGAATGAAGGCATGGTTATTTAAATGATTACTGTGTATAAATAATGAGGTGGATTTTATTATAAAGACCACGGTGTTTATGGTTTACAATTTGGGAAAACAGAATATCCCTAGGATTTGATCCTCCAACCTTGTTATACTTACACGGTTCTTTATTTAATGATTATAATGTTACTTTGGTTAATTTTTATTTGATCGCTATGATTTGATATTAGATGGGACTATTTTATTTATGGCATACGATTTGATTATGAGGATTTATAATATTAGGGTTGTGGATTTTATTTCGGAACAGGAACTTGATTTTTAGACCAATTAATGGTCATGATATTTACTTTGTTTATTTGCTTATGGGTGTGTGCAAGAAGTTGATGGACCCTTTAGATGCAATGGTGGAGTGAAGTCATTCACTCCTCATCCAAAAAAAAGAAATCAACCCAAGCAACACCGAACATGCCAAGCCTAGTCCCAAGGCTAGCAATGGTCATGCCGACTAGGCTAGTAAACAAAATCACGCCTCCATTTTAGAAAAGGAAATTGCGTGCGCGATTTCCTTTGCTAAAACAGAGGCGCGATTCTTAAAACCTGTTTTCTATTTTAAACCGGCCGAGGCCGTCTTTTTCTCATTTTCGGCGCAGCTATTGGACGAATGAAGACGAAACCTCAACTGTCAATATGCGATTTTGGGTGTTCTTGAGACCTCCATCACCACCTTTCGATTAACCTTCCCTTTGTGAGGTATTTTCTTCAAATTTTTTCATGTTTTTTTCATTTTCTACATCAATTTATTTGCCTTGTCTACAATAATTTTGTAGTATGATTAGGATGTAAAACAATTGCACTAAAAGAATGCTACATCAGTCCTCTCTATGTTGAATCATTTGTAGCTACTTCATTTCTAAAAGAATCTTTAAAAAACTTAAAATAGCTATCATATTTTGTTATTCAAAGTAACTTAAAATGCTAGATTAAAGTCATTGACCCACATCCAATTAAAACAAAGTGGATTGAAAAAAAATTGATTGCATTCATGGTGAGGGGATTCTAATAGAGTTCAAAATACATTTAGGCCTATATCCTTCATCAAATTTATTATGTCCAAGTGAGAAAGTCTTGAAGAAACACTTATGAACTTTGCAGAGTACATGCTATAAACTTTCTAGTTCTAAAAGACTTTCTAATGTATTACCAGACAAGTTCTCAAGACTAACTCTTAGAAGAAAGATAAGTCTTTTCATTTAACTTGACCTTGTAAGTGAACCTATATCTATGGATCCTTACAAAAATAATCTCCCTCAAACTCTTGGAATTGAAGTTGCAAATATAATAATTGTTAGATATAGTCGATAGGTTATATTCAATTTTGTTTTTGAAAGACGAGGATGGAACATGAAGTAGGCATAATTACAAGAATTATCTTGTTTCAAAATTCTATAATGCAATATGAGAATTGCAAGCAAGTCAAATATCATACATGAATAGAAAAAATTGATTATTAATATACAAATAACATTAATCCCAATAGATAAATGTTGATTTTAAAGAATGGGCTCGTAATAATAAACTTACTATAATTCTACATCCCTATAAAACTCTAAAATCCAGTGCACCAACCACTAATTGAATGCAAGTTGGAGGTGCTTGCCATGAGAAGCATGGCTGCAAACCTCGTGAACACCTTGATTCCCAATCTAAACACCAAGAACTAAATAAGTGGCATTAGGGTGTCTAATAATGACCTTGTTTACATTGGATCCTATTAGTCTTGGATTAGCACCCACATTATTGTCAATACTATCACAAATAAAATTTCAAAATATATACAGCGTTACTGCTTTTTCAAAAAGGGGTGATATATTCATTAATTGTTCTTGAGATGAGATCTATGGCTTCTTCATAGTTCATTCGTCAAATATCCTTTCCCCATATTCATATGTTCTATGTGCCTTGGATGTGCCTAGCAAAGATAGTGTGAGATGCGCTAGTGTTGTGATATCTCTTACCCTCTTTAACGCTTAGAATGCTTGCTTATATGACAATGTGATTTCATGGGATGTTACTTTTATGCTTGTAAAATGACTCATAACACTTAAAGTTCTTAATCATTACTTGGTCTAACCCTAGTGTTATCATCATTATGCCTTACGAGTGTGTCATTTTGAACATTAAGTTGTACCCTAGTGAATTAAGTGAGTGTTTTAACCCGTCACATACCATTTTTCCTAACCACTTTTCATTTCACTACCCAGTTCATCCATCCCCTTAATGTTCCCCTTTGTAACTCACGGTAACTATCTAAGGTCTCATAGTTATTCCCATGTATGAACCCCTCAATAAAGTTAAAAGATTCTGGTACTCTAAGGTCTATGTTGTTGAATTAAATTTTCCCTTACAAAAAGCTAGGTTTCCTATGTCCCATGTTATCCAATCCAAATCTAAAGTAAAGGGACTATGTCAATGAAAAGGTTAAGAAATGCAAATAAATGAAAAATAAAGTAAAATGGGATCGAAAAAAAGAGGTGCGAGGGTAGGTGATCGGTGGTAGCATTTCATTATAAGGTACACAAGTGGAAGAAAAATGTTAAACCCTAGCTCCCAAAAGTTAATGGTAGACCTATCACACTCAGTTACTATGATAGTTAATTTTCAAAGACCCCTTTCTTTCCTAAAATACACATTCACATCATTTACCCTCGCCTATCTCAATAATCTAGGCTATGCACATTCAATTTTCAGATAGGCTATGAATCTACACAATTTTAGATCTGAATATTTAACTCTCATTTTAGATCTGAATATTTAAGTAAAAGATGAAGTTTTCCCAATAGTCATCTACAACACATTTTAGATCTCAGCCATTATAATATTTTCTCACTGCTATCACATTGTATGGCCACATTACTTGGGTGTCTCAATGTTCATTTCTAGATCTGTCAACGGGCTGCTACAGGCATGTAAAAAGCACCTTCTTACTATGTTTTTGGGTGTCTGTTTATTAGCCATTGAAATCATTGTTAATGTTATTTCCTTGCTATAATTTATGAGCATGTTATGTGAAGAATTGCCATTAAAATCTATGTTCAAGCAGTGATACATTATTCAAACAAAAATTCAAATCAAAACAGCAGTGAGGCATTATCCGTGTTGAGTTAAAAAGCTCCTACAACCTTTCCATGTAATTCTTGGGGTTGAATATCACCCTCATCAAAATGATAATAATCTTCATTATTAATAAATGGCTTAGAAATTGATTACCAACTTCATTCAACAATAGCCCCTCTCATTAACAATAAATAGCTTATGAATAGACTAACACTCTATATAGCTTATGTCGCCTATTCTTTACTGTAAAATTCAAGATCAATATTTAAATTTACATGATAGTTTTAGTTTATATGTCAATAGTTATACAGTTTTCAATTTGTATATATGTCATTATATCATGTGTTTATATTTCTAATGATATTTTATTTGTATTTATGATTGCACTGGGTACTATGGATTGTAACAATGCAAAGATACTGAGGTTCATTGGCCATTTGAGAGAGATAGGTTCAGCTTGGAGGGGTGGAGATGAGCTTCGCCGCTCCCTGTCAGATTCATTGTTATCTATTGTGGATATGATTGCAATATCGAATGATGCGTTGTATAGCATCGATTCTTACAGGGAGAGAAAAAGGCAACAATATGCTGATGGCTTGAGTTACAATGAGGTAAAAAAGCTAAAAATAACAAAACAAGCCATCTATTCATTGTTTAGACTGCCTGGGATGGATGACATCCTGGAGATCAGTAGGCCACATTTCTATTGAGTGGTGCACTTTTCCACCCATCAGAGACAACTGGATGGATAGGTGGTACATGGTTTTTGACATCCCCCCTCACAACAATAGGGAAGTACCAATGTACTTCCTCCAAAAATTGTATGCAGAGTTTGTGATGGGGAAACATGTCAACTATTTTGACATGTTGGGCTTCCAGGGAGTTGGTAGGGGAATTCCCCAACATCGACCCCATTCTAGGCATAGAGATGCCAATCCAAAGATACCTGCACCCCGTGCCTAGCTACCGAGGGCATACATCCCTCCTGCACATGACATGGTTTCCCAGACACAGGATGCATTTTTTACTCTAGTTGAGATGGTCTCTCGACACACTGCCACTATTGACCAGAGAGCGCCCTCTTCCTCTGCTGGTGTAAAACCACCAACTTCTGGTGGTGGAGGGACATCTGTTGGTGGGGATAGACTGACATCCGATATGCCTCAGAGTGAGTTTCACGTCTGCACATCGTGTGGGGGACCCTATTATGGTCCTGGACCAAGACGTGGTTCCAA
>LPNX010079468.1:0-10356 GCA_001517045.1 Pseudotsuga menziesii | reverse complement strand
CCAAATTGATGGAAGCGGTCACTCCCGTGGTGGAGATATGTCCCAAGAAGGGGTAAGTATATTACAACATGTTATTTTTTCAGTACATATTATTCCATCCTTTCAAATCCATGTCTAACTATGGTAACACTTTATGAATGCAGACATCATCACATATCCCTGCACCACCTCTTTGGTATAGATCTCCCAATAGTCCAAACATACATAAGGGGGTTGTTTACACCAGACGAGGTCCCTCTTCCTTGAACAGAGTGGCTGTGCATGAGGATCAACCTACTCATCCCACGGTAATGTACACACTTCCAATGGCAGTTGTTGGTTAGCTATGTATTCACTTCATAAGTGGTTTTTATTAATGTTATTTTCGCATGTTTACAACATCAGCATGTAGAGTCATCCATGCCAGACCTTAGTGGGATTGTTGATGCCGCTGTCAATGCCGCATCTACAATAGGGATAAGTCATAGTGAGGTACATCTACTTTAATATTTGTAATTGTACATTTCATTTGTATTGTTTCTGGACATGCACGATGTCTAAATATTTAATCATTTGGTGAATGTAGCCATGCCCTGGTCCATTAGTGCATGCAACTGAGGTTGATGTTGAACCTACGGCTCATCTTACTACTGAAGAGCACCAGCCTCATCTCCTAGAAATGTTTTTTTCAGTGAGATGTTCATTTTTTATATAATTGATTAGTACTTTCTCATTCATGTACATGTTGATAATTCTTGAGATAATTGACATATTTTGTTTTATTCGCAAAGAAGCATGCAAACAAGGCTCGCTGCAAGGTCGAGTACACCAGAGGCACCTACACCCTCGACACCACATGCACCTATATCCCAGCCGGATGCAGTGAGTCTTTTTTTTATTTACAATTGAGTCATATTTTAAATTTTCAAACTTTGTTATTGAGGGACAGTACTAGCTCAGTTACCTAATCAAGAAATATTGCCATTGATTTGCAGTCGCCAAAGATGCACAGTGGTCGTAGACGGAGCCAAAGAGCATCAGGGTCTGGGAAAAACAAGACAAAGTTAGAATTTTGATGTGTTAGTCCAGGACAAATATGTATTTTTATGTACAGTCTGGAGTTAGAGTATAGGGGCACGGTCCAGGACAGATGTACTTTTGTTTGCACATGTACATCAAATATGTTTTTGATACATGTACATTGATAGGCCATAGATCTAGGCCTTATATTTTTGTATTATAACTTTCATGGTATAAAAAATATTTCATACCAAGGCTCTTGAGATATTCATGGTTCAGTCTTTTAAGTGTGATTATACATGTGTGGCGAAGAATGTTTCTATGTGTAATGTTCCCCGTTTTTTATAGATTTTACGATTGTATGGAGATATCAGTTATAAATTTGAGAACAATGCACAATTACAATAAACTACGTAATGACAAAAATGTACATTCACTCTCATTCTTGATAATCCAGAAAACATTCCAATCATAATCATGTGTCTATGGGAAAAAAGCTTTGTTAGGAGGCAATATACATTTCACTTTGAATTTGTTCTTTGGTTTCCACATGTTCTTGTGTCAATCTATTGTATTGATTTGTGAGGATTATCTATTACTTATGAATGCACTATGTCAAAAGAAAAAACTATTATATTTAAAGGTTTCAATGATCTCAATGCATGCACACTAAAGTCAAAGTTCTTGCTCGTGTAATTTAATAAATATAAGTGCAATATACAATGTATTTCAAGGTTTCAATGAACTCACTACTTGCACACCAATTGGATATATCTAATTAAAAATTGTGAGTTTGGATTCATTAAATTACAAGTTAAGTCAATGCTCAAGTGTAATTTAATAAAACTAAGTGCAATACATGCTTTACATTTCATCAACAACCAACAACACTATTCAACAAACCTCATGCACCCAATGACTAATCACTTAGCAATAAAGGAACTACAATAGAATCCAAAGACTGAGAACCAACTTTGTGAATCAACATGATTTTAAGCATAATTCCATCGGATTTGAAAAATTTTAGTTCGACATTAGATTGATTCTGAATTGAGTTGTGACAGTAAGATAAGATTGGGGTTAGGATTAGGGTTTCTTGGTAGGTTTACGGTAATGGGACATGCATGTTAAACAATAAACCCTAGTTAGGGATAGGGTTTTCCAAGTTTGGCCTTCGTTGGCATGAAATGCATTGTCCAGCTTTGGCTCTCATTGGTGTGACTGTATTGTCCCTACTTAGCGAAACCCTAGCTTCAGAAACAATCGTAGATGGAGGTCACCGGGCAATGGACAGGAGGGAAAGCCCCCCCCCTAGATAAAATCCCACGTCATGAATCCAACGGAATCGACGGTTCGTCGATCAAAGGCCTGAGCATCGATCTATGGTGAGTTGCAGGTCACCTCCAAATACTCTTCAGGGACACCTGGTGGACTTGGGCCTAGTGCGCAAAAAACCTCACGGAGCGGCAGTTTTGAATTCTGTCAACTCTTGCTAGTGTGTTTGGGCATGGGAAATATGGCAATTCCAACCGCATCCCCACCATCCGTGGATTTTCATCTTTGGCCCTCGTTGGCGTGACTACATTGTCCCCTATTGAGTGAAACCCTAGCTTCAGAAACCACCGTAGACGGAGAGCACCGGGAAATGGAAAAGAGGGAGAGGCCCCCCCCTAGATAAAATACCATGTCATGAATCCAACGAAATCGACGGTTCATCTATCAGAGGCCCGAGCATCGATCTATGGTGAGTTGCAGGTCACCTCCAGATACCGTTCAGGGACACCTGGTGGACTTGGGCCCGGTGCGCAAAAAACCTCACGGAGCGGCAATTTTGAATTCTGTCAACTCCTGCTACTGTTTTTGGGCATATGAGATATGGCAATGCCAACTGCATCCCCACCATCCATGGCTTTCCATATTTGGCCCTCATTGGCATGACTGCATTGTCCCCTACTGAGCGAAACCCTAGCTTCAGAAACCACCGTAGCCAGAGGTCACTGGGAAATGGACAGAAGGGAGATCCCCCCCCCCTAGCTAAAATCCCATGTCACGAATCCAATGGAATCAACGGTTCATTGATCGGAGACTCGAGCATCGATCTATGGCGAGGTGCATGTCACCTCCAGATACCATTCAGGGACACCTGGTGGACTTGGGACGGTGTGCAAAAAACCTCACAGAGCGACAATTTTGAATTCTGTCAACTCCTGCTAGTGTGTTTGGGAATGGGAAATATGGAAATTCCAATCGCATCCCCACCATCCATGGCTTTCCATCTTTGGCCTTGGTTGGCATGACTGCATTGTCGCCTACTGAGCGAAACCCTAGCTTCAGAAACCACCATAGACGGAGGTCACTGGGAAATGGAAAGGAGGTAGAGCCCCCCCCCCCCCCCCCCTAGCTAAAATCCCATGTCACGAATCCAACAGAATCAACGGTTCGTCAATCGGAGGCCTGAGCATCGATCTATGGTGAGTTGCAGGTCACCTCCAGATACCGTTCAGGGACACCTAGTGAACTTGGGCCCAGTGAACAGAAAACCTCACGGAGCGGCAATTTTGAATTCTGTCAACTCCTGCTAGTGTGTTTTGGCATGGGAAATATGGAAATTCCAACCGCATCCCCACCATCCGTGGCTTACCAGCTTTAGCCCTCATTGGCGTGACTGCATTGTCCCAACTGAGCAAAACCTTACCTTCATAAACCACCGTAGACGGAGGTCACCAGGAAATTGACAGAAGGGAGAGGCCCCCCCCCTAACTAAAATCCCACGTCACAAATCCAAAGGAATCGACAGTTCGTCGATCGGAGGCCCGAGCATCGATCTGTGGACTTCTCCAATTGGTACAACAAATACACCAAAACATGATAGTTGCATAATCAAGCTAAACATGACACCGACATAATCAAGTTGTTCCATGTGATAGAACAAGAACCCTTCATCAATTTCATACTAGTAGCTAAACCTAAACCCTCCCATAGACTCAATCCAACTAGTATAGGAGTGAATGGTCGTTGAACAAGTATCACGGCAAGACATGTCAGATTCATAGAAATGACCAAAATGGCTAAGGTCTCATGTGACCAAAAATCAATTATCAAGATATGTTTGCTTTAAAGAAAAAGAAATGACCAAGGTCTCATGTGGCCAAAAATCAATAATAAATCAGAGGGAATTAAGATAGCAGTACAGACACCAACGTAAACTCAACACTTTCAATATTGGCATATAAAAAGGGTGTAAAATGCTTCAAGTATTGATTCCCACTTCCAATTTGAAGCCGATAATTTCTCCACATCCAACACGTGACAAAAGATAAATTCCATTCATCTCATAAACATGATGAATTAATTGAGAGAATATCCCAACAAAGCCACTCAGAAGGAACATATCCATTATCTAGGGTTTCCTAATTATTGACCTGTGGCAATGCCCAATTCTTCATTTTCGTTGATAGAAAACTCTAGTGACCTCAATGAACATAATGAATATAGGTCGAAGGAGGCATGTTGTTTCGAAAACAAACAAAAGAAAAAGCTTCCAATTCAAAACTAAAAGGATCCTTAAGTTTCGAGAGGACAATTAAGTCCATTTTTCGACTATAAAAAATAGTTATAAGGCATCCAACTCATTGCATTTGTTTGAATGGTATTTAACATCGGTTTGGGTGAGGATCAATGACCAATTTAAATAGAGAAAAATGATTAATTTTGGTTTATTCATATGAGATCGTTCCTAATATCTCAAGAATGACGAGAACCAATAGAAATGAGATATATATAATGAGATCAGGAAACAATACAAGGGATGGCCAGTGCACAAAGAAACCAATTAAATGAACAAATAAATAATTAAAATAGTGTGTTGTGGTTAACCCAACAAGGCATTGATGATTTAATATTCTAAAAAACTAGAACTGATAAATCAACATAAGAAACTTGGGAAATTTTGGAAATGGCCTATCAAGGCACTAATAAGTGAAACATGTCCAGTTATAGACTCTTAAAATAGAATTTGAGAATTTGAAAATGAAGGATTATAAGACAACAAATCAATTTATGGAAAGGGTAATGGAACTCGTCAACTAGCTAAGAATTCATAGAGAATATTTGACTAACCAAAAGGCTATGAAATAGGTTAAGAATCCTTCCTAAGAAACTTGTCATTGTAGTATAGCCATTGAAGAATGCAAAGGACTATCACATCTATCAAGAGAAGAGTTGATGAGATCCTTACTGTCTCATCAATCAATAATTGATTTGGAAAAATATACTCTTGAACATTCCGTATACAAGCAATTATCATCAAAGGAAGTGGAACAAATAATAGAGGCAGGGGAAGATTTAACATGAAAAATACATAGAGAGACAATAAACCGAGCATGGAACAAAAAGAGAAGCCACAAGAATGCTGTAGAAATGTAATCGGGGGAGGCAGAGGTTACCAACCAAAGAGGAGGTATGACAAATAAAAAGTTCAATGTTATTATTGTAAAATATATGGGCATTTAGTTAATTAGTGTCGGAGAAATAAGGAACATTATGTGGCAGCAACATCACTAGTGTGTCTTGCTATATGGCTAAGGAGGATTTTAGTAGATCTCTAGCATGAAGAAAATGAAGCACCTCATGTGTTTTGTGATAACAACTTAGCCATTTCTTTGTACAAAAATGATGTATTCCATCATAAAATAAAACTCATTGATACCATATATCATTTTATTTGAGAGCTTGTAAGCAATTTAGAGAAATATGTTTAGAATTTTGTAAATCTCGAGACCAGTTGGTTGGCATCTTTCAAAAACATAATTTTATCCATAACTAGTCATGAAATCTATAAGGTAGAATTTAAGGGGGATTGTAGGAAGAATTAATTTCTTCCTCTTTCATCGTACAAATGGTAGTTGTATAGGAGTTAGTATATTTTTGGTATTGCACTAAGTGCAAGTAGTTTTAATGTGAGAAACTTCTTGAAGCAAAGTATATTGATAGTTAGGATATTGTGTATTATTTAGGATGTAGGAGTCCATTTGGAGAATGCATGTAGTAGTTTTCTGGGTTTAATGAAATATGAGCAATTTTCTTATTATGCCTCCATGATCTCTTTAGAGTTGTAGCTCTAAAATGTATTATTATTTTCTCTATTGTAGGTTGTCCTACATGTCCAACAAGTTGTTCTAGTCACCTCCAGATACCGTTCAGGGACACCTGGTGGACTTGGGCCCGATGCGCAAAAAACCTCACGGAGCGGCAATTTTGAATTCTGTCAACTCCTACTAGTGTGTTTGGGCATGGAAAATATGGCAATGCCAACCGCATCCCCACCATCCGTGGCTTTCCAGCTTTTTCCCTCTTTGGCGTGACTGTATTGTCCCCTATTGAGCGAAACCCTAGCTCCAAAAACGACCATAGACGGAGGTCACCAGGAAATAGAGAGGAGGGAGAGGGCCCCCCTAGCTAAAATCCTACATCACGAATCCAACGAAATCAACGGTCAATCGATCGGAGGCCCGAGCATCGATCTATGGCGAGTTGCAGGTCACCTCCTGATATCATTCAAGGACACCTAGTGGACTTGGTCCCGGTGCGCAAAAAACCTCACGGAGCGGCAATTTTAAATTCTGTCAACTCTTGCTAGTGTGTTTGGGCATGGGAAATATGGGAATTCCAACCGCATCCTCACCATCCGTGGCTTTCTAAATTTGGCCCTCGTTGGTGTGACTGCATTGTCCCCTATTGAGCGAAACTATAGCTTCAGAAACCACTGTAGACGGAGGTCACCGGGAAATGGACAGGAGGGAGAGCCCCCCCCCCCCTAGCTAAAATCCCATGTCACGAATCCAAAAAAATCGACGATTCATCGATCAGAGTCCCGAGCATCGATCTATGGCGAGTTGCAGGTCACCTCTAGATACCGTTCAGGGACACCTGGTGGACTTGGGCCCGGTGCGCAAAAAACCTCACGGAGCGGCAATTTTGAATTCTGTCAACTCCTGCTAGTGTGTTTGGGCACGAGAAATATGGCAATGCCAACTGCATCCCCACCATCCGTGGCTTTCCATCTTTGGCCCTCATTGGCATGACTGCATTGTCCCCTACTGAGCGAAACCCTAGCTCCAGAAATGACCATAGATGGAGGTCACCAGGAAATGGAGAGGAGGGAGAGCCCCCCCCCTAGCTAAAATCCCAGGTCATGAATCCAACGGAATTGACGGTTTGTCGATCAGAGGCCCAAGCATCGATCTATGGAGAGTTGCAGGTCACCTCCAGATACCGTTCAGGGACACCTAGTGGACTTGGGCCCGGTGTGCAGAAAACATCACGGAGCAGAAATTTTGAATTCTGTCAACTCCTGCTAGTGTGTTTGGGCATGGGAAATATGGCAATGCCAACCGCATCCCCACCATCCGTAGCTTTCTAGCTTTATCCCTCGTTGGCGTGACTGCATTTTCCCCTATTGAGCGAAACCCTAGCTTTAGAAACCATTGTAGACAAAGGTCACCGAGAAATGAACAGGAGGGAGAGGCCCCCCCCTAGCTAAAATCCCACGTTACAAATCCAATGGAATCGACGATTCAGCAATCGGAGGCCCGACCATTGATCTATGGTGAGTTGCAGGTCACCTCCAGATACCGTTCAGGGACACCTAGTGGACTTGGGCCCGGTGCGCAAAAAACCTCACGGAGCGACAATTTTGAATTCTGTCAACTCCTGCTAGTGTGTTTGGGCATGGGAAATATGGAAATTCCAATCGCATCCCCACCATCCGTGGCTTTCCATCTTTGGCCCTCGTTGGCGTGACTGCATTGTCCCCTACTGAGAAAAACCCTAGCTCTAGAAACGACCGTAGACGAAGCTCACCGGGAAATGGACAGGAGGGAGAGGCCCCCCCCTAGCTAAAATCCCACGTCATGAATCCAACGGAATCGACGGTTCGTCGATCATAGGCCCAAGCATCGATATATGGCGAGTTGCACGTCACCTCCAGATACCGTTCAGGGACACCTAGTGGACTTGGGCCCGATGTGCAAAAAACCTCACGAAGTGGCAATTTTGAATTCTGTCAACTCCTGCTAGTGTGTTTGGGCATGGGAAATATGGCAATGCTAACCGCATCCCCACCATCCGTGGCTTTCCATCTTTTTCCATCATTGGCGTTACTGCATTGTCCCCTACTGAGCGAAACCCTAGCAAGTCTGGCTGATAAACATGCCTAAGTAAAAATATCATGCATTATAGTCCATGCATGCCAAGTGGCATCTCAGAAAAAATATACACATGTACTAGGGTTAACATGTTGCATCAACAGTATAATTTAAATTTTGCATTAAAAACATTGGTTTTGCTTTAATATAGCTCTTGTTTTTAGATATAAACCTACACCATGCATATTATAGAATTTATTAGGTTAAGGGTTACACTCTCGAAATTTTTCTTTAGGGTACTGGGAAAAGGAAAAATATTGCGTCCACCCACATATACTTTGTGTTTACTTACACATGTTGCATGCTTTTTACTACAAAATGCCATTGCATAAAGGGAATTATCACATAATAGATATTATATTGTTGAAGGAATGAAAGAACCCTATTACTCATAATGATGAATGATGATGATGTTCATGATGTTGACGGTGATGATGATGAGGATGTTGTTGATGATGATGATGATGATGATGATGTTCATGATGTTGATGGTGATGATGTTGATGGTGATGATGATGATGAGGATGATGTTGATGATGTTGATGGTGATGATGATGATGATGATGATGATGGCAATGATGGGAATGGTGATGATGATGATGATGAGGATGAGGATGATGATGATGATGTTCGTGATGATGTTCATGATGATGATGGTGATGATGATGATGTTCATGATGTTGATGGTGAGGATTATGATGAGGATGATGTTGATGATGATGATGATGATGAAGGTGAGGATGATGATGAGGAGGAGGAGGAGGATGATGTTGATGATGTTGATGGTGATGATGATGTTGAAGGTGAGGATGATGATGATGATGAAGGTGATGATGATGATGAGGATGAGGATGATGATGATGATCATGATGTTGATGGTGATGATGATGATGAGGATGATGATGATGAATGATGATGAGGTTGATGATGTTGATGGTGAGGATGATGATGATGATGTTGATGATGTTGATGATGATGATGATGATGAAGGTGAGGATGATGATGAGGAGGAGGAGGAGGATGATGTTGATGATGTTGATGGTGATGATGATGATGGTGATGGTGAGGATGATGATGATGATGTTGATGATGTTGATGATGATGATGATGATGAAGGTGAGGATGATGATGAGGAGGAGGAGGAGGATGATGTTGATGATGTTGATGGTGATGATGATGATGGTGATGGTGAGGATGATGATGATGATGTTCATGATGTTGATGGTGATGATGATGATGTTCATGATGTTGATGGTGATGATGATGATGATGATGATGTTGATGATGTTGATGTTGATGGTGATGATGATGATGAAGGTGAGGATGATGATGAGGATGATGAGGATGATGTTGATGATGTTGATGGTGATGATGATGATGATGAAGGTGAGGATGATGATGAGGATGATGAGGATGATGTTGATGATGTTGATGGTGATGATGATGATGTTCATGATGTTGATGGTGATGATGATGATGATGAAGGAGAGGATGATGATGATGATGATGATGATGATGAAGGTGATGAAGGTGTTTCCATTATTTGTTACTTAGTATACATGCTAAGGGGTATATTTGATTGCTTTAGTTTATTGTTCGGTCACATTTTTCAACTCTCTGGTCTATAGTCAACCCAATCCGATTTTTGGTACATAAACACATGAAATTACCATTCAGAGATTGACAATTCCAATAGGTATTTGATACTCAAACATGATCCCTAGTTGTTCTTTCGGTCTCTTCATCTTTTGTTACTCTCTAGGATGTGATAGACCTCCATTTTGACCATAACACCTAGTTGAAGGGTTTGGGTGAATGAAAGTTAATGATGGTCTCTTAGGACATGTCAATGGAAATATAAACATGGAAAACCAACAATTTATTGTCTTGGAGGGACGATTCAAGGTATTTACACAATAAATTTGAATATGTTGAAAGAAGATGAAATGTAGAAAATTGAATAAGCTTTCAAAATATATAATTCCTATCTATGGATATTTTGTATGACCACATGAAATTCAAGTTTTTTAAGCAATATGTTGTTTTTTTCGGAAATTATATTGCATTGTTTTCTCATCGGTGCAAGTGACTTAAATGATGGGATTTCTTAACAAAATTTTGAACAATTACAAAGAAGGGCTTGTCTTTGTAC
>LPNX010079459.1:6721-159493 GCA_001517045.1 Pseudotsuga menziesii | reverse complement strand
TGGGCGAAGTGTGGTGGTCTACCTTGATGACATCACTATATTTTCGAAGAAAAGAGGGGAGCACGCTTTTCATTTAAAGCAAATCTTTGAACGCTGCAGGAAGTATGGCATTTCCCTCAATCCAAAAAATTGCGTGTTCGCTGTCACGGAAGGCAAGTTACTGGGGCATATAGTGTCTAAGGAAGGTAGCTCTATAGACCCAGACAGGGTGAAGGCCATTGAACAAATTCCCATGCCTCATAATAAGAAGGGAATGCAGTCCTTCATGGGGACAATAAACTTTGTAAGAAGATTCGTGCCTGATTTCGCCCAGACTATTAAACCATTGCAGCAGATGGTCAAGCAAAACACACAGTTCAAATGGACTGAGACTGAAAAGAATGCTTTCAGTAAAATCAAGACCGCTGTTGCACATGCACCCTCTCTTAAAAGCCCAGACTTCGACAAGGATTTTATTATGTATACATTCGCGTCCGATGATTCATTAGCAGCTGTACTCACACAAAAGGAAGAGGGAGGTGACGAATTTCCAATCTCTTTTATGAGCGCCGGGCTACAAGGGGCTGAGTTAAACTACCCAGCCATTGACAAACAGGCATATGCAGTATTTAAAGCAGTCAAGCAATTCAGACCTTACATACTTAAAAATCAAACCAAGATAATTGTCCCTTACCCAGCCGTAATATCCCTTCTCATTCAAAAGGAATTGGGAGAAAGAAGGGGCAACTGGGTAACAGCCCTTCAAGAATATGATTTAGAATTCAAACCAGCCACTATAGTGAAAGGTCAGGGGTTATGCAAGCTGATGACTGGAAGCAAGAATAATGAAGAACAAGCATGGGACAACGAAGCTGAATTGCATGTAATGGATGTTTGTCCTTTATTCACAGCTCCTGAATCTTGGTATAGAGATCTTGTACATTACCTGCAGTCAGGGGTATTGCCTGAACATTGGAGTTCCAAACAGAGAAGAGCTTTGCGTCTAAAGTCAGCTTCTTACCAACTCGTAGAAGGCATACTATTCAGAAGAAATTATGATGGGCTCCTTCTAAGATGTTTAGAAAAGGCAGACGCTGAGAAAGTAATGTCTGAATTACATGATGGACCAGCCGGTGGACATTATTCAGGAGACACTACAGCCCATAAAATCCTTAGGGCCGGTTACTATTGGCCAACGCTCTTCAGAGATGCCCATGCGTACGTCAGAAAATATGATACTTGTCAAAGATGCGGTGGAAGACAACCTAGAGCAGCAGCACCTCTAAAACCTGTAATGATCACAGAGCCTTTCGAGCAATGGGGAATAGATGTCATTGGAGAAATAAAGCCAAATTCCTCCCTGTTACACAAGTATATTCTTACTGCAACTGATTATTTCACCCTATGGGTTGAAGCTATTCCACTGCGCAAGATAAATGAAGACGAAGTCATCAATTTTCTACGAGACCATATCATGACCAGGTTTGGGGTTCCAAGTTCATTAGTTTTTGATAATGCTAAGTACTTTTCATCCATTAAGATTACTGCTTTTGCTCATGAGAAAGGGATAAAATTACACTATTCTGCTAACTATTATCCACAAGGGAATGGCCTGGTCGAATCCTCAAATAAAAACCTTATTAGAATCCTGAAGAAGACCGTCATAGAAAACCAGCGAGGTTGGCACTCAGCCTTACCCAATGCCCTGTGGGCTGATAGAGTTACACCTAAGTCTGCCATGGGAGTGTCACCCTTTACCCTTGTATACGGAAAGGAAGCCATCCTTCCTCCCAATATCCTGCTCCCGTCTTCCATACTAGCTCAAGAGTCTAGGGGGTTGGATGATGAAGTTCTCCAAGTAAGAATATACAATCTTCTGAAAGCAGAAGAGGCCAGATCCAAAGCTAGAGAACGTTTCCAACAGCAGCAGGAGGTAGTGAAGAGATGGTTTGATAAGCACAAAGCC
Organism: Pseudotsuga menziesii; assembly: GCA_001517045.1. NCBI lineage: Eukaryota > Viridiplantae > Streptophyta > Pinopsida > Pinales > Pinaceae > Pseudotsuga > Pseudotsuga menziesii. Next base: position 157,548 of record LPNX010079459.1, on the reverse strand, counting down.
GGGAAGAAGGACTTGGAAGTGGGAGACCTTGTCCTAAAGTGGGATCATCCCCATGACGAGAAAGGGAAGCACACTAAGTTCCAACAGTTATGGGTGGGTCCATTTCAAATCACCGCTAAACTTGGCCCTGCTACCTATATGTTACAGGATTTACAGGGATGGGAGGAAAACTTGCCAGTTAATGGGCTGGTTCTCAAACCTTATTTTTCTTAAGCAGTTTTTGAGCTTTCTGACTTGTACATAAATAGGCTGTTTGAGTTATACTTTCATTTATTTTAAGTGAGTTTTTGTTTTCAATAAAGGTGGTTAACTCGTGGTTATTTGGGAAACTTTACATTTCTGGAGATGGTAAACATTTGTTGAATAGTTAGACTGTGGTTTTCCATGTGAATTTCTTCCACCAACTAGTTTCTTGAAATTTTTGTGTGCATTGAGGTCCTGCTTAACCTCCTGTAAGGTCAATCAGACTCGAAAGTCTAGAATACTATGCTGAGGCTCCACGCACTTTACACTTAAAATCTAAAGGGCGATGACAGGGGACCCATGGAGAAGAGCAAGATGAACAGGGTGTTAAATCTAAACGATCCCATGCCAGGAAATAAATGCCAAAAGGCAGACAAGAGTCAGAATTCCTATAAAAGCATCATGCTCAAAAGCTAAATCCAGATCATAAAGTACTAATTTGCCAATGATCCTCTCCGTCCGTGAGCTGAAACCTTAAGCACATCACTCACACAAAAGGGCACTATGGGATAGAGGATCCTGAATGAAAATTCAGTAAGAAAGGTATATATGAAGACTCTCATTAAAAGAGGATAAAATCCGAAAAGCACAAAAGTTGCTAAGGCGGCATGGGAATGAGGAACAAATGAACGTTTCTGTTCATCGCCTGCTACAATCCTGTGGTGTCCAATGTTACCAGCTACCTAAAAAAAAAAAAATTTAATAACGAACTCATATTTTGGCTTCAGCAGAGTTATCCTGACTCTAGAATCTTGACTTTCATCGCCCAAATTGGACTGATGTCAATGATCAAGGTACACACTTCTATTTTGAGAAATCTGTCTAGCTGGAAGAGTTCAAGGGATACATTTGTTGTAGGACAGACTGCTTTTCAAGGAAGAAACTACCCAGAGATCTAGGTTCACCAGGAAATCGCCAGTTGTTGCTGCCGCAACCTGTTTCCCCGATTTTAGTTTTTTACTTAAACTCTGGGACCCCTCCTTATCATAATTTGCTTGAATCGACTGTTGAAAGATTGGTGTCTTGGAGCTTATCTTTGCGTTTGTAGTTGATTGCTCGCCTTTTTGATTGCTTCGTCCAACTTAGCTTGAGTCGTGTGATTTTTTTTCTGGTACCCTTCGAGTATGAAAATTTTGCATGAATAAGAAAAAGACGGTTTTTGGGCTGCAAGTTAATCCTAGCTCTGTTGTTTTTCTCTTTGGATCGGGCCTCTTTCGGAAGTTTGTTAGTCCTAACTTACCCGAAGTTGCGGCTCCCGGAGAAAACTGCCCCCCGTTTGAAGTTTCATCCGACGCCCGATTCGATGGCCCAGATCGCTTGGTCCTGAGTTCCTACCTATCCACCGTTGTGGCCGGGAGGATGAAGTCAGTGGCCGACGTGAGTTTATCCGACGTCCGAACTTTGCCTTGTTTAGCCTCCATCGCATGTTTGTGGCAAGTTTCCCGTCCGTCGTTGCGGGTGGCAGAGTTTTCTGTCTTCCGACCCACTTCTCTCCGCCGCCCGATTGCCTACGACGCCCATGTTTCCATTCACCCTCTTCTTGTGCTCCTCCGCCATTGCGGCTCCCCCCGAAACCTTACCCATCCGATGTCGGATTCTCAGCCCGCCCGACTTCAGTCTTGCCCGACCGCCGATTCTTTTCGTGAGTTTTCACCCGGAGAGCCAAGCCAGTTTCTTTATGGATCTTTCATCATAGTTACAAGGTTTTCGATGCCCAATGTCTCGTATGAATGAATAATGCACTTAAATGGTATGCAGGGAGAATCACATGGATCGCGAGAGCGGCCTACGGCGAGGAAAAGGACAAGCCGAGCGGATGACAGAGGCACCGATGAGGCGTTTTCAGCAGTTACTGTCAGAGGGTAAAATGTCTATTGAAATGATTGAAGAAAACGCAACGACCAGAAGGAAAACTGAATCGTCAAGGGCGCTGAAAGGTCACGCACTGAGGGAACCCAGAGGACATGAGTTGTAGTTTAAATAATGGGAAGGAAGACTGAAAGAGGGCTTTTTCCCTTAGAAAATTTTGTAATGGTTGGCTTGTAAGAGGAACTACTTCGTTTTGCAAAGTGAACTGCAATTTTGCCTGCTGGAAAGAGTAAAGAAGTGAAATGTACCAATGCAATTCAATGAATAATGTTGAAGAGGAACTATTTCGTTTTCAGCTGTATTTCATTTGCTGTAAGGATATCTGATGTTTTGAGCCTAAGTTCTTGTTAACTATTCTTCAGTATTTTCTGGGATGCATTGTCACTAAGGGCAATAAGTGTTGTTATAGAATGATCGGCTATCTGGTTATTTGAATATTTATAAGTTTTTCATGTGCCGTGAGAAGAGTATCAGCTATCTATGATTTTTCTCACCGTATGTGATATTTTATTGCTCAATTAAGATGGTAACCTCGCTCCCTAGGGATAGTTTAGGTAGTTAGTTTATTGTTGCTTGTATCTGGTTTAGTTGTTTGTGAGCTTAAGACGAGAGGTAAGAACCTGCGCATCACTTTGTGACCGCTCCTTGCATCTGGATCACCATGCATTTAGTTAGGCACGTGCATAGCATTCATTTAAGTCAAAATACAAAAACTCGGTGGGCCGGGCCGCAACCGGTAAACCCTTGTTGTTACTTTGACCTACGGTAGCCGGACCGTAAACCGGGCGGATTTCCTATACCAAACAGTCAGCAGGCTAGTTGGGAACGCTGATTGGGGAGAATCCCTTACTGTTGCCGCTTGTGAATTTCCAGGCCTCAACAGGTCCATATAGGATTCTTCAGAAGATTGTGTCTGTTGCTTATAAATTGGAACTTCCGCCTTCTTCCCGCATTCATCCAGTATTTCATGTCTCTTGTCTGAAGAAAGTTCTTGGCACCAACATCAAATGCCAAACTATTTTACCAGAACTGGATAATGAAGGATCCATCTTTTTGGAGCCGGAGGCTGTCCTCAATAAGTGCACTCATCAGCTTCGCTCTCACTCTATCACAGAGGTCTTAATTCAATGGCACGGAATGCAGCCCGAGGATGCTACGTGGGATCCACTCCTTCAGATTCAGCGACAATTTCCACATCTAAAGCTTTGAGGACAAAGCTTTTTCTAAGGAGGAAGGGATGTTAGGAACCCATGTCAATCCTTCTCTTTACCGTGTTAGTATATTGTTGTTGGACGCATATGCATTGTAAGTCGTCCCATAGTAATTGTTGATCCATAGTTTGCGTTATTGTTGTTGGGCGCATATGCTTTGTAAGCCGCCTGTAGTATTTGTTGATCCATAGTTTATATTGGCCCATGGTTTTGACCCATAGTATTGGCGCCTATTTTTAGTATATAAGTGTGTGTTGAGGCCAAGGAAGGCACTGTGAAGTTATTTTGTATTGAGCTTGCTCAAAGGAGGTTGCCCCCTCGAAGTGGCCTGCGATTAATATAAAAGTGATTTTGAGTTCTACTGCTATATCGTGTATTTTGATTAATTATTTGCTGCAGGGTCCTCACAGAATTTTTATTATTATCTTCGAGTAAGAGAAATGTTGAATTTTTAACCCAGAAATTGAGAGATATTATTGAATGCTTGGGTGCTTTTGAACTAGTCTTTGCTTCTAGAACAAACCTTCGTTGCTGGAATTTTTATTTGATTACATGAAATAATTGTCACTACAAGAAATAAATATTTATTATTCGAAATAAGACAACTTATTCTTGTTGCTGAACCAAGAATGTTATGTTGCTGCATAACAAAGAAAAGGATTGCTGCTACTGCCAAACATATATAATCTACTACAAATACTAATCACTGATAAGTGTGATTAGATTTATTGAAACAACTGATATTTGAGAAATTACTGGAATTTTTGGAACTTTTGGGGTCTACAAGAAACAAAATACTATGTTTATTAGGAATTATAGTACCTAGTTTCTTGGTTTTCAAGCAGAGTTCTTGTTTAGTTACGTCGAGAATATGGTTTTCATAATTGAACTCTCTCTCTCTCTCTCTAGATGGAATAGGAATATGAGAGTTACCCCTATCATTCACAATTTTCATCTCAACTTGCTGAAGTAAAATACAAAAAACATCATCCTTAGTCATAAGCTTATTATAAAACTTCAATTGATGGTGATTGAGTACAAATGAAAATTTTGTACAATCAATTGTCTTTATCCTTATAAAACCATTGTAAAAAATGTTTCAAATTAATATGGGCCAAGTTAGTGAGTGGTAAACTTACCTTTGAAATATTTAAACTTTGAGTTAAAAAGTAGGGCCCAATCATCAGACTTAAACTGGTTCTTCTTAATAAATATATCATTCCATCTTCTTGTTGCTCCTACACAAGAATGGTCTGGAATAAGGTATCTTGATGTATCTCATCTATCTCACTCAATTGTGAAAATCTCTGTTGTTGAGCTTCACATAGATTTAGTCATAATTATACTACATTCTTGAAAGTATATATCTTGAATTCAATGGGAATAAGTACCTATTTCACATATGCTAATTTATATGGTGTGAAATCGTTGGTTTTTTCCATGTTATTCTATAGGCCCACAAATACTCTAGAATCCCATCTTCCCAATCTGTCCGATGGAGCTATAATATCTTTGTTAAAATCCCTTCTAGAAATTTATTTGTAGACTCTACTTGGCCATTAGCTTATGGATGATACAAAGTAGAATTTTGGTGTTTAGTTTTGTACTTACAAACAATTGTCTAGACTGTCTTATATGTAAATTGTGCCCCTTGATTAGTAACAATTTCTCTAGTCACTCAAAGGCAAACAAATATGTCTTCAAACAAAAATTATTTCATTAATGGTTCAATTGCACATGGTAGATATTTTGCATCCACCCATTTGGTAAGATAATATGTGCAAACCAAAATGTACCTTTTCCTTTTTTGATAAAGGATTAATGGGCCCAATTAAGTTTAAAGCCCATTTTTCAAAAGGTTCAACAAGTACTTGTGGATGAAGTGGCATTGAATTTGTTGCAATTGGACAACCCATTTTATGGCAACTATCACAACTTCTAACATACTTTTTGGCATCTCTAAAAAGAGTAGGCCAATAGTACCCTAGATGAAGAATTTTGTAAGCAGTCCTTTTGTCTAAAAAAATCCCCACCACATGACTCATTGTGACATGCCTTCAAGATGTCAAACATCGCATATTCTCTAACGCACCTACAGGTAATCAAGTCTACTCTAGTATATAAAAGGTATCCTCATATCCATGAACATTTAGCACTTTGTGTAATAATCCTTTGCTTCTCCTTTGGTGAAAAATATGGTGGCAGCTTTCTTGTAGACAAATAATTGGCAATATCAACAAACCAATTAGATTTGAAAGAAATTACAAATAATTTTTCATCAAGAAAATTATCTTTTATAGGAGTAGTGTCACTAGGAGTGTTGATACGAGAAAGGAAATTTGATACCTGATTTTCTCTTCCCGACCTTTGTAGGACTATAATATTAAATTCATGTAATAATAGAAGCCAACTTGTTATCCTTCCATTTGTTATTGGTTTATTCATAAGATATGTAATGGAAGAATCGTTAATACGCACAAAGAATTCATAGCCACTAATATAATGTATAAATTTATTAATTGCATAAATAATTTCCAAGAACTCTTTTTTCACTAATGATATAAATAATTTCAACATGAGTCATGTTTTTTGTCGACAAAGTAAATATCATAGGTTTGTTGGTTTTCTATTTGTCCTAAAACAACTTCTAATGCTGAATCATATGCATCATTATATATATGAAAGGATTATTCCCAATTTGGTCCTCTTCATAGTGGGGTCATATAAATTTTCTCTTTAAGTTCATTAAAAGAATCTTGACATCTAGTACTCGAATAAAGTCAACATCTTTTGGAAGAAATTTGAATTTAAACATGAAGCAATTTGAGTAAAATTTCTTATGAACCACCTATAATACCCTACATGCCCAAGAAATCTTCTTACATCCTTTTGGGAAGATGGACTGGGTTAGTTAATAATCATCTCCATTTTGGACGGATCAACCTTGATACCTACAAAAGCTACATGATGGCCAAGAACAATTTTTTTAGTAAATATTAAAAAACATTTTTCATTGCTTAATGTAGGATATAGGATATGTTTCCTCGCATATGGCTATTTTTTTTGCAAATTATGTACTTCATAATTCCTCAAAAGTGTCCCCATATGATGTAAAATCATTCATATAGACCTCTACATAGTCATGGATTAAATAAAAAATAGCTAAAACTACTCTTTGAAATGTAGCAAGTGCATTATCGAATCCAAAGGGTAATACCTTATAAGCATCATTTTTCCAAGGATAAGTAAAAGTCATATTGTCTTGGTCTTCTAGATCTATTCTTATCTGATTATAGCCATTGAAGACATCGAGGAAAAAAATATTTCTTTCCTAATAATGTATCCATGACTTGATCTATGAAAGGTAAAGGAAAATGATATTTTTAAGGTGGCTTTATTTAATTCTTGATAGTCAACACATACTCACCGCATTTTGTTATTTTTGGGAACAACCACCAAGGATGAAACCCATTTATTGTTTGATATAGGATAAATGAAATGTAAATCCAAATTTTTTTGAAGTTCCCCTTTTACAATGCCCTTCAAAATAAGGTTCATTCTTCTTTGTGGTTGTCTTACTGGTTTAATTTTTTCTTGTGTATAAATATGATGAGTGCATGTATATAGATGCATACCTTGCATATCCATATAATCATAGGAAAAATATTCAGAAAACTTCTGCAAAATTGGAATTAATTTGTTTTGTTGTAAATCATCTAAAGCAAAATTAATATTTAAACTTTTATGAGGATAAATCTCAACAATTTTAATACAGGAACTTTATATAGAGTTTACAAGAAATATGGTCTTAAATAAAGATGTCAAACTATCCACAATACATATTTCCTGAAAAATTCTATCCTAAAAGATGAGCAACATAATATTGTTGAAAGTTATTTAATGACTTCCCCCTAAAATACATATGAAAATCAGGATAAGAAATGGAATGATTAAACTAATTTTCATCGGTATTTTCTTTAAGATCTATAGCTTGTCTAATTGGTAGAAGAGGTTAAATTATTTCTTCATCCATGTCAATTTCATCAAGCCATACTTCGTGCTCAAATTTAGTTACGGATTTTGCAGGGGGATGTTGGAAGAGCTAGTCGGTTAGCCAACTAATTAAATATTAGATCGGCCTCATAGGTTGTGTCGGTTGACTGAACCAACAAATAGTTATTTGTAACTATTTTGTAATCATATATATAGGTTGTTGATTCAAATATGAACTTGGTTCGGTTTGATGTATCTATGAACCCACATGTGTTATTGTGCAATATAAGTTGTTATTCTACCCACTACTCTTGTCTCTTGTCTTTCTTATGATTATATGATTCTTTATATGTATTGTCAGTAACCTTGCAATCTGAGTGATTACAACATTGGTTCCATTGCTGGTAGTACATGTACAAATGAAATTACCATGAGTAGATGATCTCAAAGCAAGAGATTAAGGATTGGTGGGAGCGTAAGATCACAAACTATTTGCAAAACTACGCTCAGAGAAACATGCTGACCACTGCGCAAGATAAGGAGAAATTCTTCTCCGAAACACATGAGAAGTTTGTAGAATCAGTACCTTAGTCTTTGAAGAAGTTACTGCATGAAAAATCCGGTGGACACTAAAGAACAAGAGTTACTCCAGATGCTAACGAGAGGTGGACGAATGAATCTGTCGGAGTGGTTTGAAAAAATTGCAGACGAGTTCTGTGAAGTCCGCGCTATGGAAGAGAGAGTCTCTGTTGAGAGAACCGAGAAGAGGTTCTATAATGATTTCATTGAGTAGTTTATTTTCTCACTGTCGACTCTTTTGTTTAAGTTCCCAATCGACAGGGGAGAAACCCTCATTATTGAGCCTCATCCATCACTAATCGAACTGCCATCAAACACCAAATGGGCAGAAAATAAAAAAGCATGGGAGAAGTTTATTGCAAAAAGAGAGTGGGAATACCTTTTAAGCAAATAGACAGAACCACCCGGGCTTACTAAAGCGTTGGGTAGGATATGGGGGGGTAATTGGTCATGTGTCGGGGTAGAGTAGAAGGATTCTAGTTGATTGTGGAAGCCAACGCCAGTAATGAAAAGTTGGGATAAGAAAGAAATAATTCAGACAGTGACACACAAAAGCACTGGCATATTTACAGAAAATAGAGAGAGATAAGAGGCAGGAGAGAAGGGAGGAATGTAGAGAGCAGGTCGTTGCGCTCTAGAGAAGAATGACTACTAGGGTGACTGAACATGAAGAAAATCCGCCAGATTTGGGTCAAGACCAACAAGAAGAGGGCGTAGACAAAGAAGTGTCACAGATGGAGAAGCATTTGTGGATAGAGCAGTGCAAAGCTCTCCAAATTGAGTTACCCAAGGATATAATACCTCTATCTCTAGTAAATTCAAACCCGATTTCTTGAGTGCAATCCATTGTCAAAGAATACTTAAGGCTAGGAGCTGTATAGTTCGGTGTATGGATCCGACTAGACGACGAAGGAAATGATGTTGACCATCTTGTAATTTGTCGACCAGAGGAAGGAAACTGGGTCACATTCCAAGCGTACCCATCTAACCAAAGTATCCACCTACTCTACCCAAATCATGAAGGAGAATCCCCCTAGCCAAACACAGCTTTAGAGGACACAGATCAGTTCGTCTCGTAAGGAAGGATATCCCAGCAACAACAGTCTATGTGGATATCGACAGAAGGAGTTGAACTGAATCAAGAACTTGTCGAGGAAGAACTGACAAACAAAACTTTCGATGGGAACAAGAGTTTCGTCAAAAATAGCTGTGAACAACACAAGGTAACATAGTGTATCCCACCCCCACCACCCTCACCACCGCCATTTGAAGGAGACGATGATGCCTACGAAATGGGGCATGGCGCCGCACACATCCCCCTCTATGAGGGTGATGAAGTTCCTAGACTACACTGGTTTGTTTGCGAATCAATATGGGAAGCAAACGTAGTAACAAACGAAGATCGTCACATGGCGTGGTTTGCTCGTGCTTTGTGCAAGCGAGCACTAACTTGGTACATGACATACATAGAGAAAATGCCTAATGCAACTAAAGAAGAAATTAAGAGACAATTTCTTTCATTCTTCAAAACCCCGGATGTGAAGCATTTGGCGGCAAAAAAGTTGAAAACGATAGTCCAGAAGCCGATGAAGACTGTTAGGGAGTACGATAAAATGTTGAAGGACTTACTTAGCCAACTGGATTACAACATAGATGAACAACTATTAATCCAATGGTTTCTTCAAGGACTCTCACAAAAAATCCGAAGGCACATTAGCCTGGAAACATTTAAAACATATGAAGATGCACTCACAAAGGAGTTACAAGTCGAGATGGATGAAGACTACCCAACGCACCCTATGGACATCCATCTCAAAGAGAAGCTAGAAATAATATAGAAATAATTAAGGGAACTTAACCTCAAAGGGAAAGAAATCTGGTATACGAAATGTTCAACAACTGGGCACACTAAAGACAAGTTCCCACAATACATCAGTCAACAAGACATCCTCTTTGTTCAAACAAAATGCTTCTCTGACATCTGCCAAGAACACGGGCTGCACGAGACAAAGGATTGTTCGTTTAATATGAAAAATGAAAAAGCTTCCTAGTGTGCAATTTGTGAAGTTAAGAGTCACGCAACAACCGACTATCACTTAAACCTGAAGAATCGACAGAACTATCATGCAGTTTATCAAACAAACGTTGTTCCACAGAACAACAATAATAATGAACAAAATGAGCAAAGAAACCAAAGATACGAAGGTCAGAGATATGAACGTTGGTACGACAATAATCATCATGGGGGTTATGTAGGTCGGGGCCGATTCTTTGGAAGTCGAGACAATAGACCACGATGACCCATCCAGTGCTTCACATGCCACAATGAAGGTCATTGATATGCAGATTGTCCATACGAAGATAGGACCGATCTCAAATTTTGTACTAGTTGTGGTGTGGGAGATCACTCTTTAGAGGATTGTCCCACCATGCTCGACAAAATAAATAAAATGAAAAATGTTAATGTCTTGTCATGTGTTCAAAAGTATGATATAATTTGTACAAAGAATTTACAAATAGTCACTACACAAGGAACAAAAACTGGCAGTGATAATCCAAGAATAAGCGAGATAAAAGGAAAATATGACTATCCTAATCCTATAAAGCAAAACAATTATATAGTGATGCATCAATATGTTTCAAGAATTCGCTAGATAAGAAGAAAACAATGACAATAGACAAGATATATCCCAAGAACTGTTTAACTATAATGATAACTCAGTAGCATAATTTATTGATTTATTATACCCTGTTAAGAACAAATCTGGTGTGGAAAAACAAACCAAGAATATCTATAGACTAAATAAAAAATACAAGAGTGATGCTAATCCACTTGTCGACCTAGAGATTGAAGGATATCATGTTCAATAAGTAGTTCTCAACTTCGGATCTCAAGTGAACATTATGACAAGAGATACTTGGGAACAATTGGGTAGACCTAGACTAAATGAACCAGGTATATATTTGAAACTAGCCTACCAAGGACTTATCGAACCTATTGGGGTATGGAAAAATGTCGGCACAACCATAAAGGGAATTTCCACAAAATTCGACTTTGAGATCATTGACCCTAAAGAAGGATCCAACTCCTTCCGAGCCTTAGTGGGCCAACCTTGGGGCAGAAGATGAATGCATCAATCTCATTAGATAAAGAAAAAATAAAGCTAAAAGGGAATGGGAAGAAAGTAATTGTCCCTATTCACCCTTCACAAGGTGAACTGTGGACTGAACCCATAGATGAAGAATTCAACGTCCGACAACTTTATCAAATCCAAAATAACGAAGATTATACTGAACTAAATATATATGGAGAATTAGATCTAGGAAACCAAGACTCAGTAAGATATAACTCAGATGCAGAACTTTACGACTGGGAGATAGAAAACTACAAAACCCAAGCAAGAGGATGCTGGACTGTTCAAGCCATCCCAAGAAAACCAACGCGTCAATGTTTTTCCGTGTCCATCATTCCAAAGATATTCAACAGAAAAAAGAGGGAATAGCCTTATTTAGCGCCGATTAAAACAGAAAACAAACAGTCTCTTCAATATAAAGAAAGAGAATCACCAGCATTGCACATTGAACAAATTTCCAAGAACATAGGTGAGGACGGTGGACTTCAAATCCTAGTCGAAACGTTTATAGGTCAAGTTGCTCGATTGTGGGACACCCATGAGTCGAGACTACAAACGTGGATGACAACTTCATCTTACTTCATTGAAAGATTCAGAGGGAAGAAGCTAACTAAACAGGCACAAATACCAGTCTTCACACAAGGACAAGATCCCGAAAAACACATAAATACATGTGAAAAGGAATGGAGAAGACTTGGGTACAAAAATGAATGAATATGGCCGCACCTATTCCCATCAACATTAGATGATTTACCAAATAAATGGTATAAGATGGAAGAAGCATGAGGAAAAACATTTGTATGGAATGAACTCAAAGAGAAATTCATTAAAGACTTCAAATTCATACCAGAAGATGACAAATTAGTCAAAGCAACAGAGCAAATTAAAGCATTCATACAACTGAATGTCCAAAGAAAACTGATACAAGCTCATAGTCGACCAAAAGCATCATCATGTGTCGTTAGGTCTAATAAAATACTTCAATCGACAAGACTTCGACTAGAAAATGAGCATACAAAAGGAAAAATCTTTCAGTGGAAATCTAATCATATGAAAACAACAAAAAAATTTAGAACAATATTTAAAGTTGACTCAAAAGAAGACACCGACCGGATGACAACAGAAGACTTCCTAGAATCATTCTCACAATTTAAAGAAGGAAGTCGACAAATAAATGAAAGCAAGGCGCCAGAATGGATGGACACAAAATTTAAAATGAAAGAAATCGACATTTCCAATGACAATAGACAAAATATGGCGAGAATAGGTGATTACTGGAATGAGGAGCAAACACTAGAAATTGTTAACTTATTAAAATAATTCCAAGATGTCTTTGCACGGGGCTATAAAGACTTCAAAGGGTTAGTCTAGGAGATGGGCGAAATGAAGATTGATATCAAACCAGATGCTAGACCTGTAAAGAAACAACCTTACAAACTTGATCATAAATACAAAGAGATAGTGACAAAGGAGATCGAAAACATGCTAGAAACTAGAATCATTTACCCAATCAATTAGTCGAAATGGGCAAGCCCAATGGTCATCCAACCGAAAAAACAAGACCCAACAAGATTGAGAATCTGTGTCGACTTCCAAAAACTAAACAAAGTCACATTGACAGACCCATTTCCAATCCCATTTGTAGATGAAATCCTAAATGAAGTCATCAGACATGAGTGTTACTCGTTTACCAATGGATTTTCATGATATAACCAAGTACCAATCTCCAAAGAAGATCAAAAGAATACAACATTTGTCTATGAATTTGGATCATTTGCTTATAAAGTTATGCCATTCGGTCTTAAAAATGCACCAGCTGTATTTTCCAGAATAGTAGTCAAAGCATTCCAGGAATATATTTATAAAACCATGGCTGTATATTTTGACAATTGGACAATATGTTCCATGCTGAAAGATCATTGCAAATGGCTAAGACTAATGCTAGAGAGGTGCCGACAGATCCAACTTTCACTCAACATAAAGAAATGCATCTTTGTAACCCCTATAGGAATCCTACTGGGGCATATTGTATGCAAAGAAGGCATCAAGGTTGACTTTGCTAAAATAAAAATTATTCTAGACTTAAAACCTCCAGTCAATCCAAAACAAGTCAGAATCTTATTAGGTCATACAGGCTATTATAGAAAATTCATTTCTCACTACTCAGATATGACATACCCCTTAGAAGAACTATTGAAAGAAGATCAGGAGTTTGAATGGACTGAAGAATGTGATGCATCCTTCGACACCTTAAAGAAAAAATTAGTCGAAGCACCTATTCTCAGGCTTCCAAATTGGTCAGTAAAATTCCATGTACACATTGATGCATCAGGCTTAGAAATAGGCGCAATCTTAACACAACCAGGGGATGATGGGATGGATTACCCAATTGTGTATAGCAGCAGAAAACTAAACAAAGTAGAACACAATTATTCCACCACAGAAAGGGAAGCATTAGGAATGGTCTTTGCACTACAAAAATATCGGCATTACCGATTAGCTAACCTCTTTATATTTTACACTGATCACCAAGCGCTGAAATATTTAGTAAACAAACCCTTACACCATGGAAGAATATGTCAATGGTTGTTACTATTCCAATAATTCGAGTTCGAGGTATTAGTCCGACCACGAAAGCTAAATGTCGGACCCAACCACTTGTCGAGAATCGACACGGGGGAGGAACCAACAAGAGTCGAAGATGATATCCCAAATGCACATGTATTTCAAATAGAATTTGTTCCTGCATAACTAGAAGAGATAGCACAATTATTAGAAAATGGTCAACCACATGAGGGAATGAGTACTAAAAGGAAACAAATTTTAGCAATGAAAGTTGCATCATATAGTCTAATTAACGGATTCCTATATAAAATGGGCTTGGATGAAGTACTTCATCAATGCGGTTTAGAGAACAAAAGAGAAATCATTATGCATGAGGCGCATTATGGACCAGGTGGAGGACATTTTGAGTCGGATACGATTGCTAAAAAGATCCAACAATCGGGATTATGGTGGCTGACATTACACAAAGACTGTCGAAAGTTTGCTAGTAAATGTGATCACTGTCAACATTTAGGTCGACCTTTACCTAGCACTGAGATGCCCTTAATATCGGTATATCTAACTCTAACATTTGAAATTTGGGCTATCGACTTTATATGACCATTTCTGGTTCCAGCAAGAAGGGCAAGTGCACGCTACATCATAACAGCCACCGAATACGTTACTAAATGGGCAGAGGCAGAACCTGTCGAAACTTTTTTAGTGAAGTAGCTGCTAAATTTATTTATGAAAACATCATTACTACATTTGGGTGTCCACTAACTTTAATCAATGACCAAGGATCACATTTTATCAACAAAACCATTACAACCTTAACAGAGCAATTCAAAATCGACCACAGACAAAGCACAACTTACCATCATCAGTTTAACGAGGCAATCGAAGCATCCAATAAAACCTTGACAAGAGGTTTAAAAAAAATTGCAATACAGATAAGGATGATTGGGACATGAGAAAATTCTAGCTGTCTAATGGGTGTACAGAACAACATATAAGCGATCCACATACCAAACACCATTTAAACTTGTATATGGACAAGAAACAGTCGTCCCCCTACATTTTTGACAACAGACACCGGTAATAGCCGACATATTATATATTAATGTCAAAGAAGCTAAGAAGGACCGACTAATGCAACTAGCTAAGATAGAGGAACACCGACTAATCGCTATACAACATCAAGAAATCCAAAAACAACAACAAAAATCATGGCATGACCGAAATATCAAAAACAAGAACTTGTCGGTTGAAGATCTTGCGTTGTTGTATAACAGTCATGTGAAAGGAAAACCAAAGAAACTGCATATAGAGTGGATGGGACCTTATATTGTTGAAGAAATCAATGCCAACAGATCAGTTTGACTGAGAACTTTACAAGGAAAAGTATTTCAGAAACTTGTTAACGGTGTCCGACTAAAGCGGTATGCAAACTATAAGAAAATGATAACGGTTCCATAACTATTAAACAAAACCTATAAACACCATAAAAATCATAAAAACCTAAAAACAACAAAAAGAAGCAATCTAGCGATCAAAATGACAGGAAGTAACAGAATAAAAATCGACAGAAATAGCAACCAACATTTTAATCATCGACATACCGACTACCAACCACACAACTAACATTTTCATCATCATGCACATAAACAAGAGGATCAAAAGGTCCAATCAAGCCATCATGACTACAGACATAGGTAAGTGCAAACTCATTCTTCAAGAAGAGTCAGATGATGGGGAAGATCTGCTTGCCAGAGCTACCGACATCTTGGAGGATGCTTCCAAGAACAAAATATCTGTCGAGAAGCAGTTCAAACGCTTCATAGAAGCAAAAGCAAACCAAGCAAAATCTAAAAAGGTAAGAGTCACCACCCCCCTGAAGTCGACTTTATTGATTTAACCTCCACTCCTACGTTCCTTCTCCAACTAGAATAATGCAAGAAGAGATACCAAACCCGATCACTATCAACTCATCAAACCCTTATAAAGATGTATTGCTTGAAACACTTAAAGAAAAATTCGATAAAGATGATGACCTACAACAATTTATCAATAGTCTTCCCAACCTTTTCTGCAATGCCCAAAAAATAAATACCACACACCCACTCACCGAGTCAAGCTCTTCACGACGACTTCTCACCCAGCAAGTCATCCAACCACAAAAAGCTTCCCCAGAACCGAAAGTTGTGGGAGTTATTAAATCCTCATTCATAAGAAACCCCGACAAATCATCTCAAGTTGTCGCAACTCAAATTTCATCATTTATACCATCTACCGCAAATCCTCCCCTTCTTGTTAATGAAGAAGACAAAGGAGCAATTGATCTTGATGCAAATGATCAAGTAGAAACACTGACAATAGATCAAGAAATAGACAACTTACTCGACTCTATCGAAACCGATGACCATGTCGACTTGCAACCTAAAGTAAAAAATCTTATGCTGACAGGTGCCCTTCCGACCACCCCATCAACCCCAGAACATTCACCATCACCTACACTACCATCAACCTCAGCTCCACCTCCAAACTCATATCGACCATCTACACCACCGACAAGTACACAAGCAGCCACAGACCCCAGCCCCGAAATACAGTTGGTAAACCCCAATGCAACATAAGATCAGCTGACAAAATATCAGCCGACAGAAGAGCAATAGACGAAACAACAACAACCCGAACTAGTACTAGCAGGTGCAAAGGTTGTACAACATTCTCGACATAAAATAAAAAGAAAAGAGAAAAAGAGAAAAGAACATGAACAACAACAGACACAATCATCATTACAATAGTTACCAACAATTATCCACCTACATTAGCTAGGCTCGACTACTGCAGTCGAGACACCAAAACTCAGGGATGGAGAATTGGATCAACTGTCGGAAGCCCTCAATAAAGAAGCAAGAATAAGAAAAGAAAGAAAACAAAAACAAATTGAGAAACTTAAAACAGAGCAAATAGAATTTCTAACAAAATGTAGGAACTTGACACAGACAGTTTTACCAAGAGCAGCAGAAACCGACACCGACAAACCACTGGAAAGAGCTTATCAATTGTTTGAAAGTATCGTATCGAATCTTCAAAAACAATTACAAACAAAGAAGGATGAACAAGTAGAAGAGACTTTTGTTCTACTAAGACAACAATATACAAAATTTTCAGAAGCACGCAAGGTATTAAAAGAACATTTTGAGGAGTCCACTACTACAAATGAAGTCTTGAGAAACTAGTATACTTATTATTGCCAAGTATTCCAACAAGTTCAAGAGATTCACGAGCATATCAAAACATTGGAGAATCAACAAGGACCCCCATAAGCAATGAAGAATACAATATAAGATCAGATAGTACTGGAAACAGTAAAGCTCAAAAAATTAGAAAAATAAGCACATCAGTGGATAAATAATGCAATCCCTAGTCTCCACACACTTGACAAAACTTTTCCACACATGAAGAGGCTACTCAACACTGCAGATGAGAGAGTACAGATGTTAGGACCCGACATGAACAAAATTGTGGACCTGACGATACAACAAAAGATGTCGAACCTGTCGAGCCTGACCACACTCGCCATAGATATTCAGAAAGCACTCCGCAACTTGGAAGAGTTTCAACACCAACTAGCAATTACAACTGAAGCCATTGTGGAGATATGCATACAGAAATGACCATCTATTCAACAACACAATCCATGAGATAAAGCAATTATAAAAACTACTTCAGATAGTTTATTTTGTTAGGTACCTCCCCTATTTCTTCAAGACAAAGAAACATTTTGTCCCTAGGGGAGATGTTGGAGGAGCTAGTTGGTTAGCCGGCAAGACTAGTTAGCCGACTAATTAGAGATTAGGTCAGCCTCATAGGTTGTGTTGGTTGACTGAACCGACAAGTAGTTATTTGTAACTGTTTTGTAATCATATATATAGGATGTTGAGCCAGATACGAACTTGGTTCAGTTTGATGTATGTATGAACCCACAGTGTGTTGTTTTGAAATATAAGTTGTTATTCTACCCACTACTCGTGTCTCTTACCTTTGTTATGATTATATGATTCTTTATATGTATTGTCGGTAACCTTGCAATCTGAGTGATTACAACAGGGGATAAAGCTTGATATGTTTCACTTCAACACCATTTGAAATGGTCATGCTTCCAGATCGAGAGCCGATGAATGCATCAACTGCTGCTAAATTTACCCAAAATTAAAGGATGTCCACCAATTTTAGATTTTGGTTTTAAGATCTTGAAATCTACAAGATATTCCCAAGAATCTAGGGAAATAATGATATCTTTAATGAGACCGTGAGGTTTATTTATTTTTCTTCTATTCACTAGTTCTATTATTGTAGGAGTAGGTCTAATTTTTCCAATATTTAAATTTTGCATAGTTTCCATTGTCATGACATTAATAGATGCTCCTAAGTCAACTAGAGCATTAAGAATAGAAAAAATGTTAGAAAAAATGTTGATCAAAATTATAACAGTTGGAATAATTAGATTTTGCATAGCTTCCAATGTCATGACATTAATAGATGCTCCTAAGTCAACTAGAGCATTAGGAATGGAAAAAACGTTGATTATATTTATAACAATTGGAACTCAAGGATCAACATATTTATCTAACACAACCCTAAAGGTTATTAAACTAGATAGTTTCCCAACGACTTAAATTGTTGTTGGATCCTTCCTTTTTTCGTGGAAATTTGAACATTATTTTGATTAGAAAATGCAGAAAACTATCGATAACCTCTACCTTGTATCTTGCTATTCTTTAGTAACCACTTGAAACAAATTTTAGTTTCTATTTTGAAAGGTAAGGTGATGTTGTTTTTGGATTCCTATGTATTATAAAACATTATTTAGTAACCACTTACAACAAATTTTATTTTCTATTTTGAAAACATTATTTAGTAACCACTTGCAACAAATTTTATTTTCTATTTTGAAATGCAAGGTGATGTTGTTTTTGGATTCCTAGTATTATAAAACATTATTATTTCTAACCTTTATTTTCATATATTATTGTTATTATAAATATATTTTATTTATTACCAGTATAGATTCATTTTAAAATCAAATCTATATCATTTAGATCGCTTTTATAGTTGATAAATCTGGTTTTAAAATGGACCTTTATTAGTTTAACTTCTTTTAAGTAAATATGTAATTTCCATTTTCCATTTTTTAATATTTTTTATTTATATAAACTGTCATAAAAGGACAAACATAATAAAGTCTCCGAGGTTGAGTTGGAGAGCATCTAGATTTTCTCCAAAACAATAATATTTATTCAATATAATGAATTATATATATTTTTTAATATATTATAAATTAGGTACATCTGAAAATATTCTAATATATTATAAAATCTAATTTATATTGAAAAAAAAATATTTGCCTGGATCTGCTATCACCTGGTGAAAATGCCATCCGCAAGATATAGCACAATACTCTGATGGCCTTAAGCAGAGCGTTATGAGCTAGGGTTTGCTTTAGAGAAATATGCAGGTGTAAACAATCCGGTAACTGGATCGGATTGTTGTTAGGGTTTCATTAACTTAGGATTTCAGCAACCATGGCGGATGAGAAAACTGGTATATTCCATAGTAATAATATAAATGTGGTTAGTAATAACATTAGGTTGCAGAGGCCATGGTTGCAGCAGGGAACAGCCATGCCTGCTACTCAGTTTCGAGGATTTCAGCCACCAATGCCTGATGAGAAAACTGGTATTTTCTATAGTGATAATATAAATGGGGTTAGTAATAACATTTGGTTGCAGAGGCCACGGTTGCAGCAGGAAACAGCCATGCCTGCTACTCAGTTTCGAGGTTCTTTGTCGTCTGAGAAGTCGATCACCATATCAGACGGGGAATCGGAGGATACAGAGGTGTATTCTGACATAGTTTTGAAGTATATAAGTGATATGCTTATGGATGAAAATATGGACGAAAAGAAGTGTATGTATCAGGAGTGCAGCGCTCTGCAAGCTACAGTTAAGCCGTTTTATGACATTTTAGGTGAGAATTACCCCCCTCAGGGACTCTGTAATAGCAATACAGTAGGAGAGAATCAAAAGCAATCGTTGAATTACTATGAGGATGATGTTCAGAATAAGATTGAGGACAGTAGCTGGATTGGGGATTTTTTTAATTCTCAGATGCCAGGGGGCTTTGAGTCTCCTTTGTCCCCGAATCTTTTTGCTGGCTACTCTTCTCAGTATTTGTTCAATTATTCGGGTAGCAGTGCAGTCACTGATAGCCTGCCTGGTTCTCCCACTTATGAGCCGAGCCTTTCTGAAAGCAAACAGGGCTTGGAGGATATCCAGGTTGTACCCAAGCAAAATTTTGAGCCCGGTGTGGAGAATGGGTGTCATTTTCGAGCCCCAAAGAAGGTAAGTGAGCCTGACCCTGACTTGCAGCTGGGGAAGAGGGAAGATGCAATATTTGGTGTTGGTGTTACTTTTCAGATGAATGCGGCGCATAGCGAAGATGAGAACGGACCTAAGCGTGAGAAAGATCCACACCGTGGGGATCTGGACCTGGAAGACAGAGACAGCAACAAGCTTTCAGCAGTTTATCCAGACAATGTGATTCGTAATGAGAGTTTTGACAAGGTCTTGCTCTGTACTGAAAACGGTAGAGTTTTCTTGGCCGTGCAACTAGAAATTTTGCAAAATGGAGTGCTGAAAAGTGTTCAAAGTGGGTTCTTGAAAGGATTGCAAGGTTCGAAGGCTCGTGGGAGGAAGCAAGGGAAAAGGGCAGTGGTGGATTTGAGAGCCCTTCTTGTTCATTGTGCACAAGCTGTGGCAACGGATGATACTCGAGGGGCCAACGAGATTTTAAAGCAGATCAGGCAACATGCTTCTCCTTATGGAGATGGGACTCAACGCCTGGCGAATTATTTTGCAGATGCTTTGGTAGCACGATTGTCAGGCAGTGGTGGTAGATTGTTCTCTACGCCTTCAAGTGTTCTAACCTCTGCGGCAGAGATTTTGAAGGCATACCAGCTGTTATTGTTTGCCATTCCTACCGCGAAAAGCTCCTACTTCCTAACTAATCAGACAGTTCTTAATGTAACAGACAAATCAAATAGGTTGCACATTGTTGATTTCGGAATTCTGTACGGTTTCCAATGGCCTTCTCTGATTCAATCTCTGGCGAGTCGTCCTGGTGGGCCTCCCATGCTTCGCATAACTGGAATTGATTTTCCCCAACCTGGATTTAGAGCAGCAGAGAGGATTGAAGAGACTGGGCGCAGACTGGCAGACTATGCAAAATCTTTCGGTGTGCCCTTTGAATACCATGCTATTGCAGCCAAGTGGGAGAATGTAGATGTTGAAGAACTTTCTCTCCGGAGTGATGAGGTTCTTGTGGTAAATTGCATGTACAGGTTCAATAATTTGCTGGATGAGACTGTGGTTCTGGAGAGCCCTAAAAATATCGTGTTGAACAAGATTCGTAGTATGAATCCTAGAGTTTTTATACATGGTGTCGTGAATGGAGCATTCAATGCTCCTTTCTTTATCACCAGGTTCCGAGAGGTACTTTTCTACTATTCTGCATTATTTGATGCAATCGAAACCATTGTTCCTCGAGAACATCCACAGAGGCTTTTGCTAGAGAAAGAACTATTCGGCCGAGTGATCTTGAATGTTGTTGCATGCGAGGGATTAGAAAGAGTGGTAAGACCAGAAACTTATAAACAGTGGCAGGTCAGGATTCAGCGAGCTGGTTTCGTACAGCTTCCTCTGGATCGGGCTATTTTCTCTCAAACCAGGGATAACTTTAAATCATTCTTTCATAAGGATTTTAGAGTGGACGAAGATGGTAAATGGATATTATATGGTTGGAAGGGAAGAATAACTAGTGCTGTGGCCACGTGGAGACCTTCGACATGATTTGGCAGTGGATAGTTCTCTTCTCTGTTCAAAGAATTGAGCAACTTGATACATATTTGTGATTCTGCGAAGGCAGGCTTCTGACCTTCAAGTTTAGGAACTGCTAAGGAAATTGATAGAGCGTTGTGGAAGGTATTCTTAGAAGAAATTTTGTCTTCTCCTTCGAGTCACAACATTTAGATCCTTTCATGGCAACATAGATTACTGTAGAATCTGTAGATGTGATTTAGATCACAGATAATTACTTTTCAGCTTCATTTAAATTTCAAACATGAAAGGATATGTGTTTGCAGCAATGGGATCTCACCAACGATGCAAAACTGAATTTTTTGCAGTGACGACAAGGATTCAATCAACATCAACTTTGTGGGCAGTCTTGATTGATGCCAGTACTCAGATATGTGCATTATATGTGGTATAAAACTGTCTCAGATAAGTGCATTATTTGTGGTATAAAAGTTGCACGGTATAATATATGGTCTTGTAACATTTATGCTGTCAAGCAAATTGTCATTCATCTCATTCAGATGCTCCTGTATACTAAGGGTTGCCAGCGACTTGTGCAGAAGCTGGCTAAGAGTTGTAACGTGGCAGTTGATCATTATAATAGCTTTTCTTACTTGCATCCTCCATGGCTTTTCTATCTCTTGTTGAATAGGAGCTAGCAAAACTAAAACCAACAAAACGGCCCTTGTATGGTGTCTTTTATTTCACGTTCAAGTTTTTTTTTATCTTCGCTTTCATCGGCACTTATGAATATACAGTTAAAATTGAACATATGGTTTGCAGCGTGTATCAAAGACATATTTTTCTTGGTTCAATTTGAATTTTGTTGCCCTGCTAGATTTAGCTAAGCTCTATAAAGGTAAATGAAGATTGATTAATGGTCCCATCCTTTGTTCTCTTATGTAACATTTATGCAAAGGATGCATTCTCTAATGAAACAATGCATGAATAAGTCCAACACTTTTCCAGCAACCTTGTATAGAAGGATTCTCTATAATATGGGATATAATAAACTAGCAAGGTGATGGACTCTTCCATTCACTTGTATTGTTCCTTTGGTTCCAATGGATTTTCGAACAAATTTGCTCCAGATGGCTTGCATTTTTAATGAGCCATGGTTGCAGAGTATTTTGTTATTGATGTTCTTAATCAATTCATTGAAATAGATAGTCTTGTCAAAAGAATGTGAATGTACACTATTATACATTCATTTTAAACTTGGATATGGATTTAATCTTCTATGATGTTATGTGTAGATTCATTTTAAGTTCTCGATTTTTATTTATTTATTTATCATTTTAAATTAGGTTATTTATTTATTTATTTATCATGTCATATGTGTAATAACATTTATATATCATATTCCCCACCGCGGGTGAATCATGGGATGGTTAGGGGAGAAGAGGAGATGCATGTGGCAAGCCGTGTAGCCGCCGGTGCAAACACCTCATCACCGACGCAGATGATTTAACTCCTCCCATGGGCAATTGGCATAGCGCATGTTCGTCACCCTGCGAGGTTATCATGGCTTGGAGGGACGACAGTGCAAACTGTTGCCACCTTATACACACCTGGGTCACGTGGCAAAATTCTTCAAGCCACTCGGTGTGTCCTTGGGGGCAAGTCTCGAGTTAAAGTTGTCACCTTGTTTTTTACTCCTCCGTTTAGGCTCAACTCTTAATGAAGCCAAGAGGGGTAGACCCTATTGAGTTACCAAGGCTAAATTACTTAGTAAGGTAATGTTAAACTGAATGAGTTACTTAGGAGTTTGAAATTTAACCATAAACAACCATAGATGACAAGATACAAAAATGAGCGCACGAAAGCACAATGCTGAAACACAATATAAATATATAGCAAGAAAATAACCAGTGCCTTAAAAATGGAGTCAAAAAGAAATCAATATACTTGCATGTGCTTGGGGTGGACTCCAAATATACCCGAGAGTACTTGGAGTATATCCAAAACTAAACCTTCACGGCTACCCGCAAGGAATATGTGGGCTGAATGGAGTCTCTGAGGCTATTGTTCATAACGCACATGTTAGGGTGTGACAGAGATCAGCGCCCCGAGGTCACTTTTCAGAAGTTCTCGCTTCCTTTAGGTATTTTGCCACCGTAATGGTTTGATCTAGGTGTTGGATTTTCACCTAATGGTTTGTTAATTTGGGAAAGTGAATCCTAATTATACTAGTCACTCAAATGCTTTCGATACAGCTTGAATGATCAGACGAACCGCAGCCAAGTGCAGAGCATACGCACCAGAGTCTTGTCAATTTTAGTAAATTTTGAAATGGATGTTCTTGTTAAAAGGAAAACCTTCCAGGAACCTCTTTCTGTCCAAATGGACCTCAATCGGGGAATCAAGGAGGGGTTGATTTTATTATGGTTACTGAAACAAATGATGATAGCAAATGAAACATAAAAAGATGAGCAAACCACAATTTTCTAATTAGACTTTCACGAACCTTTCTTCACCTTTCGGCTCAAAAGGAGGCTCGTGGGGTAAGTATTAAAGTTACTTTGAAAACAATAGAAATGGAATATGGAATTGATTTTATATCAAAGTATACTACCCTGCAGATTAATACTATGCTAGATTGAAAAAGATGAACGAAAAGCAAAAAATAACACGGACGCAAATCCCTCCAGGGGGGATGGGGAATGGACTCGAAAGAGCCTATTCAAAAATTATTTTTATTACCAGTGGTTACAATATCAGCAAACTGATATGATGCTTCTTGATTCTTATATAGAATGAAATCAAGAGCTTACAAAGTACAAAAATTAAAGATTTCAGTCAGAAAATGAGACCCCTGGGGGGATTCAGAGGCCCAAAAGTCACTTTCGAGCAACAGCTCCTCCTTTTTTCTGTTATGCCTGCTAAAAACCAACAAGCTTATTAGACTAAAAGATGCCCAAAAGCACTCTGAAAGTATCTTTAGTTCAGCTTACTTTTAACCAAAAAATGCTAAGTAAAAACTAGTTAAAAATTGTAAAAAATGAACCAAGGAAAGCAAGCTTTCCTTGGGATCTTGGCTTGCCTTTTAGGCAGCCAATATGATGTGCACTGATTGCTAGATTTATCTTTTATAACAGCAAACAGAAATCTAGTGCATGCAAGCTATCAATTTTCTTTAAAATTCCATGCAAAAAGGATGATTTCCCTAAAGCTAGATCTAGAATGCTTATGAAACCTTTTAAGAGCAAGATCTAGACTATGGGTTTTGAGAAGATAGATCTATGTTAAATTTACTTTTAAGATGATAGATCTAAACAATATCAAAGCTATGAACAAAGTAACCGGGTAAAAGAGTTGATTTTGAGGGAGGAAGAGGAGGAGAGAAGTGCTGGTAGCTTTGAAGATCCACAGTGGAGCTTTCAGGTGGAATGTCGAGGGACTATGCCTTTGGAAGGCTTTTGAGAGAGTGAAGAAGTAAACTAGATCAGCATCCTCTCCAATCTAGGAACCTGCAGCTCAGCTGAAATCAAAAAACTTGCCGAAAAACTTGTGAGATCCGATTAGTACATACATAGAGATTCAGAATAACATGCATATAACCTTATAGAACATGCCGAATCTAGATCTCTAAACATGCATCAAAGGAAAGAGATGGCCAATAAACTTATTGAAAAGCACATTTCCTATCAATATTATAATAAGCTTATTATCAATCTTAGCAACGAATCCACAAGCAATTAGCAAATTATGAACACAGATACAGGTTACCTCAGTAAAAAGATGGCAATGATCATCCACACATGCACTGGCACAACACCGTCTTGCCTCCAAAGCCTCTCTTTATTTCAAATGAACAATAACAACAGTACAATAGCAGCAACACCTCAATCCCAGTTCTAACTCACTTGGAAGAGGTTGTTGTGCTTGGATATATACAAAAACTAGGAGATCCAGCCCAAGGGGGGGCGCGAATCCCAAGGAGACAAATCAAATCAGCTGATGGAGAGTCAATCAATGCAGATCTGAAGCTGAATTGAGCCTACTTGTCAACCGGGGGCCTGATTGAGCTGACACATCAACCCATAAACCGACACATCAGTCCATAGAGCATTGAGGAGAGTCCACACGTGTGGAGGAGAGAGAGAGGGCGCAATTCCCCATAAAGACTGTTGAAGATCAACTCTGGATCTAATTTGATCACCTCCTTCAATCAAGAATTTGTCAGATCCAGTCAATCTACTTCAAATCTAACTGATTTCAATCAAGTCGGCTAAGAATCCACTAATCTATGATTTTGGATTTGCTCCATTATTCATCAATTTATTAATTAAAATAATCAATAATTGATTTTTGGGGCTTTTTGACCTGTGTGATGGAAAATCACTCAAAACTAGGAAATAGTGGGTCCATGGGTTTACATGGTGCTCTTAGCTTGAAAATGAGCACCTACATGACTGAAACTGATTATTTGACCCACTTTTATTACAAAATCAATTTTTCCAATTAAACTATTAAAAAATAGCCTAAGTTTTGAAAAAATTAAATTTTTAATAAAAAACACTGAAAAAACTGAAAAATTGAAAAATTGAAAAAACGTAGGGAGATTTACACATGTTCATATGACTCGACCATGATGTCTAGCATGCTTATACATTGACACATAGACTCTAATAACCTTAATAGGCCTAAATGCCAAGCCGACCACCCCAACTTTGGAGGTATGGAGTGAAAAACTCAGAAATTATCAGTCGTTTATTCAACAACCAATAATAACCAAGGGAAAAAACACCCTGGGCTGATCGGATTGACAAATAAATTCTAAGAGACCGAGTCTTTTACAGACACTATCATGCTAGAACATTTATTACAATTCTCCCATGGGGTATGAACATGTGATATAGTACAACAAGCTCTTCCCAAAAGTACTTCCAAAGGTCTTCTGAA
This sequence comes from Pseudotsuga menziesii, assembly GCA_001517045.1. Lineage (NCBI taxonomy): Eukaryota > Viridiplantae > Streptophyta > Pinopsida > Pinales > Pinaceae > Pseudotsuga > Pseudotsuga menziesii. The sequence continues at coordinate 131,148 of LPNX010079459.1, read as the reverse complement.
GTCCGAACAAGTTATCCTTGTCCGGTTCACTAGGCTCACTTGATAAAAAACCACTAAGTACAACTTAGGTGGTAACATACTGGCTCCATCTAGGGACATTCTCTGACTGATATTCTGTTCAAAGGAGAGGATGTGAGAACTCTGGAATCTCTGGGTCCTGCATAGCAATTAGAGTTTGTCAGTAACATGTATACATAAGAAAAAATTAACTATAAAAGCAAACTAATGCACATAATTAGTCTATGATGTGCAAAAAGGAATATTTTACAAAACTAATATACAAAGAAAAATTTTCAAACATAGTACAAAATAACTATAATACAACAATATCTATGATACAACAATATGATATATAAATTTTAGAAATACATGCAGGGCAAGGTTTAGAAATTGGCCCTGAAACCACCGATGCCAATAAAGGCATCAAACTGTCTCAACGAAAAACAACTTGAGGAGGAAACCATTCACTGGGAAGCTCAACCTTTCTCTTTCTAGGTCATTTAGATAGAAGGAGTTTGTTCCTGCTATTTCATCAATGATGTGTGGTCCCAACCATAAGTTGTCTAGCTTTCCATGTTTCCCAGCTTTCTCCCATCGTTTGTCCCAACGTAAAACTATGTCACCTACATGGAAGGATCTTGGCCGGGTAGACTTATCAAAGGTTCTCTTGACCTTGTCTGAATTTCTGATATTCTGGTCAAGAGAATTTATTCTACTCTCATCTAGCTCGATCAACTGGTTTATTCTGCTCTGAATGGTCTCCTGATCTAAGCTGAAGGTCTGGAGAAATTGATAAACTGGAAGCTTTAGATGGACTGGTAAGGTGACATCAAGGCCATAGACTAATTCGAAAGGGCTCCTCCCGGTTGAACTTTTCTTGGTGATTCTGTCGGCCCATAATGCTAATTTGATCTTGATATCCCAAGCCTTCTTATTGTCACCCACAATTTTTTTGATTATGGTCATTAAGTTCTTGTTACTTGATTCCGCTAGACCATTTCCTTGGGGATAGTAATTGGATGAGTGGGATAGGACAATGCCGTACTTGAAACAGAAAGATGACATCTCGGAGGAAACAAAGCACGAGCCATTATCTGTGATGATTCTAGCTGGCACACCGAATCTTGTGATAATCTTATCTTCTAAGAAATCCATGACTATAGCATCGGTTGCCTTCTTGGTGGGTATCGCCTCTACCCACTTGGTAAAATAATCAGTGGCGGTAAGAATCCAAGAATAACCATTGCTCGAGTTATCTTTGAACTTACCGATGAAATCAAGCCCCCACTACTGGAAAGGGGTTTGGACTACTATTGGATTTAAAGGCAAGGCCTTCATTTGTTGTTTTTCGGTGAATAAATGACACTGGGGGCCAACTCTGACATCCTTGTGCACATCTGAAAATAGGTTTGGCCAATAGTAGCCTACTCTAAGGATTTTGTGGGCGGTTGTTTTTGCTGCAAAATGTCCACCACAAAATCCTGAATGGAACTCAACCATGAGTTTCTTGGCCTCAGGTTCATCGACACATCTAAGTATTAAACCATTGGGGTTTCTCCAACCCAAACCATCTTTTGTCAAACAATACTTAGTTGCTTTTAGCCTTAATGCTCTTCTTTTATGGCCAAGTAAGTGATCGGGGCATGTAAGGTTGCGGAGGAAAAATATGATGTTGATGTACGAAGGGTGCTGCTCTAATCTCTGAAGCTCGTCTGATACACTTTGTTCTGAATCACTGTTCTGGCAGATTATTCCTAAGGCATTTTCATTTCCTTGGGTCAACATCTTTGCAAGACCTTGTCCCTTAATTAACTTAGTAGGTTTTATCTCCAAATCATATTCCTGAATCTTTGAAACCCACTTACCCCTGATTCCTAGACAATCCTATTGAGACATGATATCCTTGACAGCTACATGGGGTACATATCCAATGATTTTGGAGTAACCTATATAAGTTATGAAATGTTTAAGGGACTTGACAAGAGCGTAGGCCTATTTCTCCATCGTGGTATACTTCAACTCTGAATTTTGTAAGGCTCTACTCATAAAGGCTATAGGTTTCTCTTGTCCCTCCTTATTCTTTTGAAGCAAAACACCGGCAATGGTGTCTTCTGAGGCAAAGGAAAATATCTGGAATTCTTTGGAATAATCTGGACTAATCAAGACCAGGGACATGGATATGGAATCTTTGATAGACTTGAATGCAATTTTTCCTTCATCTGTCCACTCAAACTTAGCATCTTTCTTTAATAACTTTTGCAGAGGTTTCATTAATTCTGCTAAATTTGGGATGAATCTTCTTATGAAATAGATCTGACCATTAAAAGATTGGAGAGCTTTTAGATTCTGGGGCAAGGGGACTTTCTTAATGGCTTCAACTCTCTCAGGATCAACCTTGACACCATCCTTATAAATGATGTGCCCCAACAACTTGCCTTCATCAACTCCAAAGATTGACTTGGTGGGGTTTAAGGAAATACCATATTTCCGACATCTTATAAAAACCTGCCTAAGATGACTTATGTGGTCAGATCTTTCCTTTGAAAAAACAGTTAAGTCATCTTGATATATTTCGATTATTTTGACTATAATTTCTTTGAAGGCAAAATCCATGGCTCTTTGGAAGGTGGCACCAGCATTCAATAAGCCAAAAGGCATTCTTAGAAATTTATAGGTACCCCAAGGTGTGGTGAATGTAGTCTTATGTTGATCCTCCTTATTTACCAACACCTGGTTATAACCGGAAAATCCATCCAACATGGACATCATTCCTGATCCTATTACTCTTTGAAGCAATGTTTCCATGTCGGGTAATGGGTAATTATCTTTGAGGCATTATGTATTTAGATTCCTAAAATCTATACATATTCTAATTGACCCATTCTTCTTTCTGACCACAACTAAGTTGGAGCACCAAGATGAATGTCTTGTAGGTGCTCTGATCCCTGCTGCTAACATCTTCTGAAGTTCCTTCTGTACAATGGGGGCCAACTCAGGATTTATTCGCCTAAGTTTTTGTCGGAAAGTTTTGACCTCCTTAGCTTCTTCTGTGAGGGGAATAGTGTGTTGAAACACATCATCCTAAAAGGCTTTAAGCTCATCATAACTAAAGGCCAACACATCTCTATACTCTTTGATTAAGTTGATCAAATTGTTCCTTTCCTTTTCCGAAGTACCTTTTCCGATTTTTATTAACTTGGGGTCTTTGTCAGTTCCTATGTTTATTTCCATATAATTTCCAATTTTTATTTCTTCTTTTTGTTTTTTATGATGATCCTGTCGATCAAAAAGATTCTCAAAAGCTATAAGGCTACTCGAGATGTGATTCCTTTCATTATCCTCGCACTCCTGATACTCTTTACCCTCCTGCTGATAACTGGTCTTGCAACCTTCAAACTCTTGTAGATTGTGGATGAATCTCAAGAGTTGCTCATCATCTTTGAACACCTGCCAGTGGTCTATATTATCTGGAATTGAAGGTCTGAAATTAATTTCCATCTTTCCATTCCCATTAATCATTTCATCCGATGGCTGGAGGGTGGATGCTGCTACTTCCAATTTATCTGCTAACCCATTCATTTCCCTATGGACCTTTTGAATGTTAAGTGCATCGAACCATTCCATAGTGTCCGATGTGGCATTTCTATACTTTCTTGGTCTGTCATTTTTGCATTGATATTGATTCTTAATCTGGAGGACAACTAGATCTGAATCACCCTTTATGTTCAACATCTTTATCCCCATATCTTTAGCGGTTTCTAACCCTAGGAGCAATGCCTCATACTCGGCTACATTGTTTGATGCTTCAAACTCTAACCTGAACGCAAAGTTGTAGATTTTATCTGAAGGAGAGATGATCATGATGCCCGCACCTTTTCCGGTTTTGGAATAAGCCCCATCAAAGTACATTTGCCAAACTTCATCGATCTTTTCTTTTTTAATGTTTTCCTTAATAGGGGCCATGAAATTTGACAAAATAGCATAGTTTCCAAAATTATCAGTGAAATGAACAAATTCATTTCCGGGCTTCTTAGGGTTTTCTACATGTCGTTTCCTCAGCTTTTCTTTGTGGAGAATCACTTTAGTGTTCTCTGATGCAGGTATAGTAGCATATGTCCAATCCATTTGAATGTGCCCACCAAGAGTTGCGGCCCATTTTCTGGATAGCAACATACCCCAATTATCTGGAACATCTATCACCACCACATCCATCGACATGTCGATATTAGGATCCTTGGCCAACTTAACCTGTAAATTTAAGATTATCCCTACCACTTCAACTTCTCTTGCATCCATGGCACAAACATTGTGGTAGGGTCGAGTGACCCTTAGATTTAGCTGTTCCATTACTTTTCTTATCATGACATTTGATGAAGCACCTAAATCTAACATGTAGTTATGAAGGAGAAGGTTATCAACTAAGAGGGAGACATAAAAAGGCGGGTGGTCTTCTCTTCTCAGATCAACATTGTTGAGGACTATAGGCATATCTATAGGTTCAATATGTTCAGCTTCAAATTTAGCATTGTTACTAGGAAGAGGATCCTCTTTGACAATATTATGAGCTTTACTTTGACTATCCTCTAAGTCTTTCAGCAACTTTTCTTTTTGACCAGGAATTTTAAGGACATCAGTTGCATAAACATGAATCTTAGCACTACTTATCCTTTCTCCCATATCAATATTTGATTCAGGGACAATATTATGAGCTTTACTTTGACTATCCTCTAAGGCTTTCAGCAACTTTTCTTTTTGACCAGGAATTTTAAGGACATCAGTTGCATAAACATGAATCTTAGCACTACTTATCCTTTCTCCCATATCAATATTTGATTCAGGGACAATAGGAGGATCTGGAAGGGGAGGAGCGGTTACCTTTGGCTTGTACTATTTAGATGGTGATGGCTTCTCTCTTCTTTGATATATTGCTCCCTTGAATCTAGCCTCCTTCATTTCCTTAATTGCTTCCGGAGAAGGCATTACACCATAAAAATTGGAAAGGAGATCCTAATCCGTGGCCTGCTGCCAATGCTGGTTGATAAAGGATAGGTTCGGCCTACCATATACACATGATCAGACTCGCCTGATGTTGTTTCCTGATTACTGACCTCGGCCATTCCATGTTCTATAACTTGGTTTTCTATATAGCAAGTGCTTTCCTGGTGGAATTTATCAAAAGGTCTACACCATGGAATGACTTCTTCTACCAAGTTAGTTGAGTCTAACTGGTTTGGAATCCTAGGTTCTTGTTGAGGAGCTTTATTCTGATACACCTGATTCTGTTTAGGCTGAAAGTTCTTAGGTCCATTATTTCTTTCCATTGTGATTATTCTATTCTGAATATTATTCAATTGTACAAATTGATTTGCCATGATTTGGTTCTGACTAGTAACCAATTTTTCTATCATGTTAGTTTCCTTTTCCATGGGGTCTTTAGAGGTTGCCTTTTCCTCTAATTCAACGTCTTTTCCCTTCTCTTTGTTGTATGAAGTGTTTCCCCTAGTGTAACCTGGAATGTTGGATTTGCCTGAAGACTGCATATTCTTTTCTATTTTCTCAGCCAAATCCTGAGCAGTTTTTAGATCGGCCGGCTCTTTGTCCCTTAATTGGTACTTCAAATCACCAGTGAAAGCTTCGATGTAAGATATGAGGATGGAGGCATCCCTTGGCTTGATTTCTCTAGGGAGGTTCGCAACCACACGCCTGAACTTAGTATTAAATTCATCAATGGTTTCATTCTCCATCTTCTTTATGTTATGAAGGGCAGCAAGCAGATGTATTGGTTCCTTCTTTTCCCCCTATTTCTTCTTAAAAACCTCTAGGAATTCAATAAGAGTTTTATATGAATCATCACCAAGGTCGGCGTACCATTCAGCAGCATCATCCTCTAAAGATAAAGCAAAGAGCTTCATTTTGACATCTTCATGGTTAGAGGCAGCATTATTGCAGTAACTGACCCTGGCTTATCAAACTTTCGGATGTGAGACTTGGTAGTGATAGCATTATTTCTCTCGAATATGGGGAGCTTCTTGATAGCATCTTTCGGAATGTCATGAGGACTACTTGCTATCTGAGAAAAGTCAAGGGGTTTGTAAAATTTCGTCATTTCTTGAGATTGGAAGGTATGACTCTCTACAAATATGTGATGTATATCTGAGAGGGATTGGTCTCCTAAATTTTCAAGGTTTCTACAAGAAATTTGCCTATTCAATCTGTCCCTAATAAACCTTTCGGGATCAGGGAGAGGATTGAATAATTGTCGGCGGTTTCTTCGGGTAGAAATTCTTGAAGGGATGTTAGACAGTGGAGTCACCAGATGGATCGAGTTTTAATTTTTATGTTTTTTAAAGACTAGATCAATCAAAAGTTTTTATCTTTTTAGTTGTTTAGAAAAAAGTTAAGCTAAGTCATACTCGAGAATAAAAAGACTTATCCCCAGCAATGGCACCAAAAAATATTTCCGCCTTACACACACCTGGGTCACGTGGCATAAATCTTCAAGCCACTCGGTGTGTCCTTGGGGGCAAGTCTCGAGTCAATGCTGTCACCTTGTTCTTGACTCCTCCGTTTACGCTCAACTCCTAACGAAGCCAAGGGGGGTAGACCCTATTGAGTTACTAAGTCTAAATTACTTAGTAAGGTGATGTTGAACTGAATGATTTACTTAGGAGTTTGAAATTTAACCATAAACAACCATAGATGACAAGATACAAAAATGAGCGCACGAAAGCACAATGCTGAGACACAATATAAATATATAGAAAGAAAATAACCAGTGCCTTAAAAATGGAGTAAAAAAGAAATCAATATACTTGCATGTGCTTGGAGTGAATGTTTTGCAATTGCCTATTGGTACGTTTTAAGTTAATGTGAAAATATGAGTTGATTAAAATTAGGCGAAGGGGTGGACTCCAGATATACCCGAGAGTACTTGGAGTATGTCCAAAACTAAACCTTCATGGCTACCCGCAAGGAATATGTGGGCTGCATGGAGTCTCTGGGGCTATTGTTCATAACGCACCCCTTAGGGTGTGATAGAGATCGGCGCCCCGAGGTCACTTTTCAGAAGTTCCCGCTTCCTTTGGGTATTTTTCCACTGTAATGGTTTGATCTAGGCGTTGGATTTTCACCTGATGGTTTGTCAATTTAGGAAAGTGAATCATAGTTATACTAGTCACTCAAATGCTTTTGATACAGCTTGACTTATCGGACGAACCGCAACCAAGTGCAAAGCATACGCACCGGAGACTTGTCAATTTTAGTAAATTTTGAGATGGATGTTCTTGTTAAAAAGAAAACCCTCCAGGAACCTCTTTTGGTCCAAGTGGACCTCAATCGGGGAATCAAGGAGGGGTTGATTTTATTATGGTTACTGAAACAAATGATGATAGCAAATGAAACGTAAAAAGATGAACAAACCACAATTTTCTAATTAGACTACCACGAACCTTTCTTCACCTTTCGGCCCAAAAGGAGGCTCGTGGGGTAAGTATTAAAGTTACTTTGAAAACAATAGAAATGGAATATGAAATTGATTTTATATCAAAGTATACTACCCTGCAGATTAATACTACGCTAGATTGAAAAAGATGAACGAAAAGCAAAAAATGACACGGACGTAAATCCCCCCAAGGAGGATGGGGAATGGGCTCGAAAGAGCCTATTCAAAAATTATTTTTATTACTAGTGGTTACAATATCAGCAAACTGATATGATGCCTCTTGATTCTTATATAGAATGAAATCAAGAGCTTACAAAGTACGAAAATTAAAGATTTCAGTCAGAAAGGGAGACCCTTGGGGGGATTCAGAGGCCCAAAAGTCACTTTCGAGCAGCAGCTCCTCCTTTTTTCTGTTATGCCTGCTAAAAACCAGCAATCTTAATAGACTGAAAGATGCCCAAAAGCACTTTGAAAGTACCTTTGGGTCAGCTTACTTTTAACCAAAAAATGCTAAGTAAAAACTAGTTAAAAAATGTAAAAAAGGAACCAAGGAAAGCAAGCTTTCCTTGGGATCTTGGCTTGCCTTTTAGGCAGCCAATATGATGTGCACTGATTGCTAGATTTATCTTTTATAACAACAAACAGAAATCTAATGCATGCAAGCTATCAATTTTCTTTAAAATTCCATGCAAAAAGGACGATTTCCTTAAAGCTAGATCTATAATGCTTATGAAACCTTTTAAGAGCAAGATCTAGACCATGGGATTTCAGAAGATAGATCTATATTAAATTTACTTTTAAGATGATAGATCTAAACAATATCAAAGCTATGAACAAAGTAACCAGGTAAAAGAGTTGATTTTGAGGGAGGAAGAGGAGGAGAGAAATGCTGGTAGCCTTGAAGACCCACAGTGGAGCTTTCAGGTGGAATGTCGAGGGACTATGCCTTCGAAAGGTTTTGGAGAGATTGAAGAAGCAAACTAGATCAGCATCCTCTCCAATCTAGGAACCTGCAGCTCAGCTGAAATAAAAAAACTTGCTGAAAAATTTGTGAGATCTGATTAGTACATACACAGAGATTCATAATAACATGCATACAAGCTTATAGAACATGTTGAATCTAGATCTCTAAACATGCATCAAAGGAAAGAGATGGCCAATAAACTTATTGAAGAGCACATTTCCTATCAAGATTATAATAAGCTTATTATCAATCTTAGCAACGAATCCACAAGCAATTAGCAAATTATGAACACAAATACATGTTACCTCAGTAAAAAGATGGCAATGATCATCCACACATACAATGGCACAACACCGTCTTGCCTCCAAAGCTTCTCTTTATTTCAAATGAACAATAAAAACATTACAATAGCAGCAACACATCAATCCTAGTTCTAACTCACTTGGAAGAGGCTGTTGTGCTTGGATATATACAAAAACTAGGAGATCCAGCCCAGGGAGGGCGCAAATCCCAAGGAGATAGATCAAATCAGCTGATGGAGAGTCAATCAATGTAGATATGAAGCTGAACTGAGCCTACTTGTCAACCGGGGACCTGATTGAGCTGACACATCAAACCATAAACCGACACATCAGTCCACAGAGCATCCACTGAGAGTCCACACACGTGGAGGAGAGAGAGAGGGCGCAATTCCCCATAAAGACTACTGAAGATCAACTTTGGATATGATTTGATCACCTCCTTCAGTCAAGGATTTGTCAGATCCAGTCAAGCTGGTACCGATGAGACTGGTTTCAATCAAATCAGTTGAGAATCCATTGATCTAGGATTTTGGATTTGCTCCATTACTCATCAATTTATTAATTAAAATAATCAATAATTGATTTTTGGGGCTTTCTGACCTGAGTGATGAAAAATCACTTAAAACTAGGAAATAGTGGGTCCATGGGTTTACATGGTGCTCTTAGCTTGAAAATGAGCACCTAGACATTGACTGAAACTGATTATTTGGCCCACTTTTATTACAAAATCAATTTTTCCAATTAAACTATTAAAAAATAGCTTAAGTTTTGGAAAAATTAAATTTTTAGTAAAAAACACTGAAAAAACTGAAAAATTGAAAAAACCTAGAGGGACTTAGACATGTTCATATGACTCAACCATGATGTTTAGAATGCTTATACATTGACACATAGACTCTAATAACCTCAATAGGCCTAAATGCCAAGCCGACCACCCCAACTTTGGAGGTATGGAGTGAAAAACTCAGAAATTATCAGTCGTTTATTCAACAACCAATAATAACCAAGGGAAAAAACACCCTGGACTGATCGGATTGACAAATAAAGTCTAAGAGACCGAGTCTTTTATAGACACTATCATGCTAGAACATTTATTACAATTCCCCCATGGGGTATGAACATGTGATATAGTACAACAAGCACTTCCTAGAAGTACTTCCAAAGGTCTTTTGAAGTCCGAACAAGTTATCCTTGTCCGGTTCACCACGCTCACTTGATAAAAAACCACTAAGTACAACTTAGGTGGTAACATAAACCGGCATAGCACTGCTATCATTTCAAGCATCCAAAACTTAATGGCCGGGATTGGAAAGACTTTGTGGAAGGACAAACACATCTCAGTCATAAATGATAATCATCTCAAGGCTCTGGGTTATATGGTTTCCATCGTCGCCCATTGAACTCGCCTCCATGGTTTCTCTGTGTGGAATGTGGAGAGTGTTCTACTTATGCTGTGGCCGAATCCTTGGAAAGATTCGGAGGATAAAGGAGTCCCTCTGCAGGTGGTGATTAAGGTCTTTTTCTTTGCACAGGACCCCGATTGCCCTGGCTTCTCCTTGCTGTTTCCGGAGCCTGTCTCTGTTTTGCTGCTTGCTCTTGTTGGAGCCACCTCTCTGGGTCGGGCCGTGAAGATCTTCTCCTTTTCCTCAGAATTCCCTGGAGCCCTTTCCTTCGGCCTTGCTGGGATGTTGTCAACTGCACTTGCATATGGCACCTTTCCCTTCCATCTTCGTTGGTCTCGCTGCACCCTTCGGAACCTCTGTTAAGCCTCTCTGCTTGTCACCATGCCTCCTCGAAAGCGCTCCAGCTCTGCTTCGTCCTCACAGGGGTTTGACAGGCACAAGCCGATGGCTCCCCCACTACGCTTCCAAAAGATGATTGTTGAAAAGAAAACTAGATTCCAAAAAGAATTCCCTGATTCTGTTTAGGAAACCATCCACGAGGCCGAGAGAGGGGCCGAATTAGAATGTTGCTGCCTGCCTCCGGAGGAAATCAGGAAGGAATTTAAAGAAATCATCCCTGACCTTGGCACCTCCAGGGGAAGGCTTACCTTATACCAGAAGCCGTTGAAGCTTCAATGGTCTTGGAAATTCATCCTCGACAAAACATTGGTTGATAAGGATGAACAAAATGGACAAATTCTACTGTAGCAAGATCAAATTTTGTTGATTCTGCAGAAAGTTATGGATAATCAATCTAAAATCACCAAGAAACTGGGTTTAAATCTTGAACCCCACGAGCATCTTTTCAAATGATTAGGTTCCTTTTTAGTTTTGTCATAAGTCTCTTTTTTCAGAACCGGTTTGTTTCTATGAGTGATACTTCGTTAAGAATTATTCAAACTTCTCGATCATTCTGGTTCAGTCTTGTTTCCTTTAGAGAGACACTGCCAGAATGATCTCTAGGCTTGTTTTTCCAGACATGAGAGAGCTTGGTTTTTGGTGTATCTCTCTGATATTTTGATTATAGTTGGTAATAGAAGGACCTACTTGCTTACAAAAAAAAAACATTTATATATCATATATGTAATTACATTTATATATCATACTGGGTTGTAAAATACCTTGTTATCCTTGATGTAAGAAACAAACTCTTAATATACAATATTAAACTTTAGTAAATTATGAAAAAAATTGCTAATTAATATAAAAAAACTTTAATAATATAATATGATATCTTCTGCATTTGCTATAGGTACTTTTGTCACTCGTAAGTAACACCCTGTTTTGCGAGTGAATTATATCACAAATAACTTGGGACTTTGCCCCTTGTTTTGTTTGCCCCTTGTCATTGCTAGAATTATGTTCAACCTCAATTATTGGCCATTCTATCCCTCTTTAGTTTATGTTATCCTTAATAATTCAGACCTATTTATATACTTATATGTTTGGTCCTCAGTGATTTCATATTCTATCCTATATGTACCATTATTGGAGACATATTGGTCTCCAATAAGTAATCCTGGATTCCATTGCCTCCAAAAACGTACTACCATACCATGTTATTTCATTACCATACCATGTTATTTCATTCCTAGAAATATCTGCAAACATTATTTTTAACTGTTTTTCGACCATTAAAACATTCATAGTATTTTTCCACATATATGTATCATATTCCTTCTACATGCAAAACATTAAAACCTTGCAAGAATACTACAAATGCAAGCCGCTGCATGGACTGTAAAGGTATGGTAAGGAAAAGGATTATGTATTCAAATTTGAAACTTTTTATGGGAGGGTATATAATTATTTCTTATATAGAAAAAAAAGCTAAAAAAAATTACATCCTATATATATGTTGCCTATGAAATAGCAAGTGGCTTTAATTCATAGTTGCATAATTGGTCTTTCGAACAATTAGAAATTCATACGATATTGATGTAATGCAAATATAGTTTGTAATAGCTCACCATTAAAAAGCTATTTAAAAAAACTAAATTTTAATTATTTAAACATTATAAACTAAATATTTTTCAATTTTGTATTTCATAGGGGTAAATATTTGTTACTTTCTTATTAAAATAATTATTAATAACTAAGTGTCTTCTCTCCGCCACTCTTCACATATATTTTGTTTTTTAAATAGTAATTTTGATTGAAAATTTATAGCATATTGGTGTATATTTAATTAAAAGTATTATATATAAAAAGTTTACTTTCGTATTTTAATTATGTTGGATTTTTTGTTACTTATTTTTTCCTTATAGAATGGAATTGTATCTGTATTTATACTAACATTATGTTACTATGCTTGTCTTACATCCATAATAAGTCTCATAAGTTAAAGCAAGATAATTTTCACTAAGAACAAGTATAGTTATTTGACTCAATTATTTCTTATTACCTTATAACAAGTCGAGTTATTTCTTATTACTTTATAACAAGTCCAATTATTTCTTTTACAAATATTATTTTATTAAGTTAGAAGGTACTTTTTACAGCTGCAAGATGTATCACATTTTTAAAAAATTAAATGAACATAAATATATATTAAAGTTAAAAATGTATTAAATTAATTAAACATAAATAAAAACCAAAAATAAAAATAAAAATATATATGATAAATATTTATATTAAAATAAAATAAGAAAATGTATTAAATTAAATAAATATATATATAATTACAAAATAGATTCATATTAAATTTCACAACCCAATATTAAAGAGATTGCAACATGGCTCTTCAACTAAATGTAATATCTTTAAAAACTAAAGTTAAAATGATAATTCTAAAAAATAATAATGTATATTAAATCTCAAGGATATTTTTTGTTGTTTATATTCAATAAATCTTGGTTATCTATAGTAAATGAATTTGTAAGTAGAAAGTATTGTATGTACAAAAATTAAGTGCATATACAACTATATATCTCAAATAATAATTAGGTATATTTATAGCCATTAAAAAATGATGTCAAGGAAAAAACTTTAAAACTAAAATATGATATTCTTGCCAAAGGCTCTTCTACAATCCAATATGGGGAGATGTTGTCACGTTACATTATGTAACGTAACCTTCCCAATAGAAAAATCATAAAGAAATTATTTTAGAACTAAGGTAAGGTAAATTTGGTGGCCAATCCAAAATGAAGTAGGCAACAATGGATCTTGGTCCAACGATTTTGAAGAGATTTAAGGTGACTAAATCCCATTTTGAGAATCTTTGTTAGGATTCGGGAATCATTGACTAACTTGGAATGGATAGACCAAAGCGAGGCCATTCCAAACAGTCTCCCAAGAGATAATGTGTCGTTGATCAAGAAAATTTATGTGCAAGAAATCTGGGATGCACTATGGTCTTTTGAACCAGGTTGGGCTTCAAGCCCTACAAATTTTTGTGCCCATTTCTATAGGGTTGCATGGCATATCCTGAAATGGGATCTTAGACGTAGGATATAATCCTCTCGCGAGAAGCACACGATTAGAGGACATATTAGTCCGACATTCTTGTCATTGAATCCAATTTCTTGTATAAAACCCTCACCAAAATAATTGCAATTGCGGACTGGAAAAAATATATTAGAGGAACAAATGGGGTTCGGCTAGGAAGGGCAACTAGGGATACATAATTTAGGATAAGGGGGGTAAGTGGTTGTGCAAGGCATGCTCAATCAAACTTTTGAGGGTAAGGTACATGTTTTTTTTAAGCTTTTGATACTATAAGATGTTTTGGTATTTGTAACGAACATGGGTGGTGAGGGTAACGACCATTCCTGTGCCAAGAGGGATCAAATCTTTCGAGGTGAAAACCTCTATCAGCTTTGGTGTGTCCTTTATATAGCCATTGATTTGATTCAAACTAAAATAAACATCATTTTATTTAAGGTGGACATATAATATTTTTATTATTAATATTTAATATAATTTATGGCCGACATATAATATTTTTTATTATTTTTTATTTTGTTAGGAACTAACATTAAAACATCTCTGCCATACATGGTTTTAAAACCTTGTGCAAGGCCCTCCTAAAACCATTGGTTGTTTAGGAGGCATGCACATGGTCTTACAACCATGTGCAAGGCCCTCCTAAAACCATGGGTTGTTTAGGAAACTTGCACATGGTTTTAAATCATTTGCACGGGCCTCTTAAACCATGTACAATAAAACCATGGGTTGGTTATGAGCCATTGCACATGGTTTTAAAACCATGGGCAAGGACAACATTTATTTTGGGGATAATTCAATTTTTTATTTTCTATTATTTTGTTAGGTAGGAACATTACAACATCTCCCCCATATTGTGTTGTTTTTTTGGGACATTTTTTTGGCTGATAATTAAATATTTAATTCTTTATTTTTTTAAGGTACGAACATTACAACATATCCCTGATATTAGGTTGATTAAAACTTTAACGTTACAATATCTCCCTCATAACAAACCTTAAAAATCTCCCATATTGGGCTCTAAAGGGCCTCTCACAAATATATATTTAGCTATATTATTATTATAAATATTTATTTAAACCAAGTAAACATTAGATGACACTAGTTAGAGTATAGATAATCACTTTATATCTAAAGTGTCACCCGGAGGCCAAAAATAGGTATTTTTCAACCTTAGCAACAAGTAGTAGGTCAATACATGTTTCCTTCAAGAGTATGAAGTTCAAGGGAAGAGATGATGGGTACTCCACCTCTCTTCGAGAGCCAAGGAAGACACTTGTGGTGTTGAATTTAGCCATGAAAATTAATTCCTTCGCCACGGGAATGCTTTCATCATTCATTGAAATTTTATCCCAAACATCAACATCTAACAACATAAAGAGTTCGAAAGGTGAATTAAGATTATCATAGTTTGCATAGAGAAAGGTTGCACGCAGTAGATATTTGGTTCCAATCTCGATGCTCATAGCAATATATATATATTTGTGTGAATGGTGTTCAACTATCTTGATGTTCCTCTTGCTATGACATTAGAGTTGGAAACATAGTAGTTGTTGGGTCTCCATAGTATTCGGTTGTTGTAATTGTAACCTCAATGCTTCCACAATCAAGGCTAACAAACATTTCAATCATTATCAACAACAATGATATACATAACTATACGTATGGTTATCAATAATCAGATTGTTATAACTTAAAAATCATTTAGGTTAGTGGACCGTGGGATCGTTAATGATTGCATGTTCAAAAATGACATGACTATATAGTTATCAAAACCATTTTTTTATAAATTGAAAGAATGTTCTGATTCGCACCTACACACAATGCCACAATCATATAGAAATCCAATGTGACCTGCATTAGTGATTTGATCTGCATTTTGAAAATTGAAAGCAATATTCTAACTTCATTAAAACTTTTCCTTAAAGTTCACTACTAATTACATAGTCCTGGATCTTAAATATTACTTGTAGGATTGGTGTTTAGATATCATTTGAGATTTTGGATTTCTTTTAACTAATCATCAAAATTAACCAAATATAACAAATGTACACTCCATATTCATTTCATGGTTATCCTATCTTGTTATACTTAAATGCTTCTTGATTAAGATTTAAATAAGCTTTAATTAAACAAATATCAAATTTTATTTTTTTATATAAATTTTATTTATTAAATAGTATTTATTTTATATTTATATTAATTAATTTAATATTATTACCATAAATTTAACAAAAATTTTAATCAATAAAAACTTTACCTTCCTTGAATTACCGGATTCAACGGAGGAGGCACAATTCATTATGTTTTTAGCCAGTGTCAACGCTAGCAAAGCTTCAAGTCTATAGCTCGGCACATAAACGTATATAAGCAAAATTGAAAGAGACGATTAACCCATGAATGATTTTGAAGACATGTCTGCGGATGATTTTGTCGACTACTACCTGTGTGTTAGGGTTACAATAGTACTGTTGTGCGTTTCCCTCATTACTGCCAACTACCCTCGATCGTGGTGCTTGTGTGAAAAGAAAGGAGGAAGGGCAGCCATTCGGCCGAGTCCCTTGGGATAATACAACAGTCGTTCGCGCCCTCTGATCGTCTTCTTCTGTCACCGTGGTGAAAATGCTATCGGCAAGATACAGCAACAATACTCTGATGGTCTTAAGCGGAGTCGTTCGCGCGCTCTGATCGTCTTCTTCTAGCAATATTTGCCTGGAGCTGCTATCACCGTGGTGAAAATGCTATCGGCAAGATATAGCACAATACTCTGATGGCCTTATGGCGCCGCTAGAGGATGAAAAACCTTGGGGTTTGTTTTAGAGGAATATGCAGGTGTAAACAATCCGGTCACTGGAATTCCTATTAACTGGAGTTGTCTCCCGAGAGTCGATCTGTGGATCGGATTGTTGTTAGGGTTTCATTAACTTAGGATTTCAGCCACCATGGCGGATGAGAAAACTAGTATATTCTATAGTAATGATATAAATGGGGTTAGTAATAACATTGGGTCGCAGCAGGAAACAGCCATGCCTGCTACTCAGTTTCGAGGTTCTTTATCGTCTGAAAAGCCCATCACCATATCAGAGGGGGAATCGGAGGATACAGAGCTGTATTCTGACATAGTTTTGAAGTATATAAATGATATGCTTATGGATGAAAATATGGAGGAAAAAAATGTTATTTATCAGGAGTGCAGCGCTCTGCAAGCTACAGTTAAGCCTTTTTATGACATCTTAGGTGAGAATTACCCCCCTCAGGGACTCTGTAATAGCAATACAGTAGGAGAGAATCAAAAGCAATCGTTGAATTACTATGAGGATGATGTTCAGAATAAGATTGAGGACAGTTGCTGGATTGGGGAATTTTTTAATTCTCAGATGCAAAGGGGCTTTGAGTCTACTTTGTCCGCGAATCTTTCTGCTGGCTACTCTTCTCAGTATTCGTTCAGTTCTTCGGGTAGTAGTACAGTCATTGATGGCCTGCCTGGTTCTCCCATTTACGAGCTGAGCCTTTCTGAAATTTTTTCTGAAAGCAGACAGGGCTTGGGGGTTGGAGAGTTTGAAGAGGCTATCCAGGTTGTACCCAAGCGAAATATTGGGCTCGGGGTGGAGAATGGGTGGCATTTTGGAGCCCCAAAGAAGGAAAGTGACCCTGACCCTGATTTGCAGGTGGGGAAGAGGGAAGCTGCAATTGGTGTTCCTTTTCAGATGAATGCGGCACATAGCGATGATGAGAACGAACCTAAGCGCCAGAAAGGTCCACACCGTGGGGATCTGGACCTGGAAGACAGAGAAAGCAACAAGCTTTCGGCAGTTTATCAAGACAATGTGATTCGTACTGAGAGTTTTGACAAGGTCTTGCTCTGTAATGAAAATGGTAGAGTTTTCTTGGACTGGAAACTAGAGACTTTGCAAAATGGAGTGCAGAAAAGTGTTCAAAGTGGGTCCGTGAAAGGATTGCAAGGTTCGAAGACTCTTGGGACGAAGCAAGGGAAAAGGGAAGTGGTGGATTTGAGAGCCCTTCTTGTTCATTGTGCACAAGCTGTGGCAACGGATGATACTCGAGGGGCCAACGAGATTTTAAAGCAGATCAGGCAACATGCTTCTGCTTATGGAGATGGGACTCAATGCCTGGCGAATTATTTTGCAGATGGTTTGGTAGCACGATTGTCAGGCAGTGGTGGTAGATTGTTCACTAAGCTTTCAAGAAGTCTAGCCTCTGCGGCAGAGATTTTGAAGGCATACCAGCTGTTCATTGTTGCCATTCCTTACGTGAAAATCTACCATTTCCTAACGAATCAGACAGTTCTTAATGTAACAGAGAAATCGAATAGGTTGCACATTGTTGATTTCGGAATTCTGTACGGTTTCCAATGGCCTTCTCTGATTCAACGTCTGGCGAATCGTCCTGGTGGGCCTCCCATGCTTCGCATAACTGGAATTGATTTCCCCCAACCTGGATTTAGAGCAGCAGAGAGGATTGAAGAGACTGGGCGCAGACTGGCAGACTATGCAAAATCTTTCGGTGTGCCCTTTGAATACCATGCTATTGCAGCCGAGTGGGAGAATCTAGATGTTGAAGAACTTTCTCTCCGGAATGATGAGGTTCTGGTGGTAAATTGCATGTACAGGTTCAATAATTTGCTGGATGAGACTGTGGTTCTGGGAGCCCTATTAATATCGTGCTGAACAAGATTCGTAGTATGAATCCTAGAGTTTTTATACATGGTGCGGTGAATGGAGCATACAATGCTCCTTTCTTTATCACAAGGTTCCGAGAGGTACTTTCCACTATTCTGCATTATTTGATGCAATGGAAACCATTGTTCCTCGAGAACATCCACAGAGGCTTTTGCTAGATAAAGAACTATAAGGCCGAGAGATCTTGAATGCTGTTGCATGCGAGGGATTAGAAAGAGTGGTAAGACCAGAAACTTATAAACAGTGGCAGGTCAGGATTCAGCGAGCTGGTTTCGTACAGCTTCCTCTGGATCGGACTATTTTCTATAAATCTAGGAATAAGGTAAAGATGGTAAGTGGATATTATATTGCTGGAAGGGAAGAATAAGTAATGCTGTGGCCACGTGGAGACCTTCGACACGATTTGGCAGTGGATAGTTCTCTTCTCTGTTCAAAGAATAGAGTAACTTGATACATATTTGTGATTCTGCGAAGGCAAGCTTCTGACCTTCAAGTTCAGGAACTGCTAAGGAAATTGATAGAGCGTTGTGGAAAGTATTCTTAGAAGAACTTTTGTAATCTCCTTCGAGTCACAACATTTAGATCCTTTCATGGCAACATATATTACTGTAGATGTGATTTAGAACACCAGATAATTACTTTTCAGCTTCATTTTGTTTGCAGCAATGGGATCCCACCAACGATTCAAAACTGGATTTTTTGCAGTGAGGACAAGGATTTAATCAACATCAACTTTGTGGGCAGTCTTGATTGATGCCAGTACTCAGATATGTGCATTATATGTGGTATAAAAGTTTCAGGGTATAATATATGGTCTTGTAACATTTGTGCTGTCAAGCAAATTGTCATTCATTCATCTCATTCAGATGCTCCTGCATACTATGGGTTGCCGCGACTTGTGCAGAAGCTGGCTAAGAGTTGTAACGTGGCAGTTGATTATTATAATAGCTTTTCTTACTTGCATCCTTCATGGCTTTTCTATCTCTTGTTAAATAGGAACTAGCAGAACTAGAACCAACAAAACGGCCCTTCTATGGTGTCTTTTATTTCACGTTCAAGTATTTTTTTATCTTCATTTTCATCTGCACTTATGAGTATAAAGTTAAAATTGAACATATGGTTTGCAGCTTATATCAAAGACATATTTTTCCTGGTTCAACTCAAAAACAGAGTAAAATGAGATTTACACAAAAAAACTCCAGAGTTTCAACTCTGTTTTTATTACTCTCTGCAGTGTATTTTCACCGTCCCAAATATGATTTACAAGCTAAGTATATATAGGATTATAGCTAAGTCGGTCATTAAATACAAACTGACCCTTCGTTTATACAAAAACGGAGTTCTCTATTAATGATTTACAATCTGTTACAGTCTGACAGAAATAAAAAACTACGCTGCCTTTTCAGAAAATTAGATCCGCATTGCTGGCATATAAAAATGATTTTTTATGATTTAATAATTTGTTGTTTGTAAGGCAGTGTGGCGGTTGGAGGTTGGAAGAGAAAACTACGCTCCCTCTTCAGAAAATTAGATCCGCATTGCTGACATATAAAAATGATTTTTCATGATTTAATAATTTGTTGTTTGTCAGGCGGTGTGGCGGTTGGAAGAGCAAGAACACGAGAATAGAGAGAGAATGTAAAAGAAATGTAATGTAATGTATATATAATAAATGTAGAAATGAATTACATAATAGATGCGCCGGTAATTTATATCGTAAGTGCGGAAGAGAGGTGACTTTTCAAGTCATCTCTTAGTTTATTTACTTTAATTAACCTAGCTTATAATTAAATTTGGGTTTTTGTTACATTGCCTTTCCCTTAAGGAAGCTTTGTCTTGAAAGCTTATTTGACGACAATGACTACGTGAACTATCGCAACGTCTCTGATGTGGACATCTATATGGGTTGTTACTGGCAGGTTTTGTCCCTGGTTCTATTTCGATTATGTATTCAGTTTTTCTGTTTGTTGGGAGCGCCATCGGTAACTCTTGAAACACCTTGCGATGTTTTCGAATTAGCTCTTGTGTCTCTGGTTGTTTGTCCATATCTCCTTCACTTGTTAGAATCCCCATTCTTCGACATTGAGGTATGTACATTGGTGCATCTTTCCAACGTAGCTTTTCCATCTGATGTGATGTAACCAGTTGTGTTGGAGGTGGTTGGAACCCATATAATTTGTGTGTTTTTCCAAATGCATGGAATTCAATAAAATGTTCTTGGTGATTTGCAGAGTATGTACCCAAGGTTTGTAACCATTGTATTCCTAATACTATGTCGATTCCTCCTAGTGGTACCGCAAAGAAATCTGATTCTAAGTTATATTCTTGCATTTGTAACTTAACCTTGTGACATTTTTCCCACATTGTCAATCTTCTTGCCATCTGCTACCATAACTTTCATGTTAGGTACTGGATGGATAAATAGGTTAAATACTTTAGCAAGGTTGATGTTAACGAAGTTATGGGTGCTGCCAGAGTCGATGAGAATTGTGATGTTATTATTTTTTATATGTCCTTTAATCTTCAATGTTTGTTGTTGGGAGATTCCGGTAATAGCAGCTATTGAGATTTGTGGGGAGTTGTCCTCGATTCCTGGGTGGTAGTTTTGTTGGCTATTCACATCGTTCTCAATTGCTTCATTGACTTCTAGCTCTGCTTCACAAGCATATAATTTCTTTTGTAAGCATCTGTCTCCATAGAACTTACATTTCTCTTCTTTTATTCTCTGGGCCTCTAAACTGGGCTTTGTTCCTTCCCTAAGTTGAGGCAGTGTATACCTTGGATTTCCTGTGTATCCTGATTGGAGGGGGTTCTTTTTGGAGTCGTCTTGGTCGACATTTGTATGAACGTATTTGCTTTCAATAATCCTGGCTTTACGCCATGCTTCCTCCATGGTAGAGATGTTGTGTAACTCTAGTTCGTCACGGATGTGTTGTTTTAGACCGTGTATGTAGGTCTGTAGTCGTTGGTCATCGGTTAATTCTGGGACTCGAGTTGACAGTGCTTCCCAATCATAGGTGTACTAATCGACACTGTTTTTTTGTTGTAACCTTGTGATTTTGGCAAAGAAGTCTTTTTCTTCAACGCCTTGGAATCTTTTGATGAGGTGGTTCCCGAAGCTAACCCAGTTGTAAGAACATATTCTTGCAGTATTCTTTCACCATAAGTCCCAGTTGTAAGCATTGCCTTCTAGATGCATGGAGGCATATTTAATTTTTTCACCGTCGTAATGGATGTTGTGGATGTCTAGGTATTCCTTGGCTTTGTTAATCCACGCTATGCATTGTCGTCCATCCCCGTCGTATATGGGTAACTCGACCTTCACCCGTATCTGACGTCCTTGTGTATACGAGTTTGAGGATGGCATGTTGAATAGAGGATCTGGCTGTTCCGGTGTTTTGGGAGAGTTTGGTAGTAGGTCATTTGATATTTGTAATCTGTCCAAGATGGCGGTTAAAACTGCTTGATTTTTCTTTTGGTCTTCCTGTAGAGTGAGAAAGCTATTCTCATTTCGTGACGTAAATTGTGTCCACTTTGATGTCAAACTGTCACTGGTTTGTTTGATCTTTTCATGGAGTTTCTCGTGGTTCTTGTTAATTTTATCATTGATTTGATCGAACCGAGTATCCATTGATATGGTGATTGCTGGAATTTTCTCGGTGCTAAACATCAATTTATTTTAAACATGTTGCTTTTGCTAGGATCTTCAATGGAATTTGATTTTTTTCTTCATGTTTTATCAAATGATCCTTTCCTTCAATGTAAATTTTGAATTTAAAATGACAAAGGGTTTGTTTGTGTAAAAAACCAGAAATCATAGAAATTGTGGTTAAGGGTAGGAATTAGAGGAAGTGTCGAAAAAGGGGCTCTGATACCAATGTAATAAACAATAGTTTATATACACAAAAATATCCAACTTACGAATGAAATATATTTGAAATTTTTAAAAATAAATTATATAATTAAATAACGATTGAATGGGATTGATTGATACAATGTGTTGTGATGGTATACTTATATGCATTAACTAGTCACAAATGTGAACATTTGTCCCTGACGTTATGCCTCTTAGTAGTTGTTGTTGTTGTTATTATAATGTTAGAATCAAAATTTTAGCCAGTAGAGTCATTTATACATAGGCCTTGAATTGTCGACTGGTTAACCCTAGACTCTACTCTTCCTTCAAAGGATCGTGAGGTCTTCACAAAGTCATTCTCTCTCTCCCTTCTTATACGTCATTATGGTGGAAGCGCTTGGCAGTGGATGGAAAAATTCAAATTGGATGGCTCTCTTCCATGTATATGTATCGTGGTACCCTAGTTTTGACATCTAGAATATAACATGTTGTATTATTTGTATGACGTGGTTTATGTAATGTGAGTCAAGTCAAGTAGGTTGAGTTAAATCAACATAAATCCATGTTAACCCCAAATATATCAAGCATCAAAAGAGATCAAATCACTTAAGGTGTATTTTATTATTATTATTCAAAACGGATCTAGATCGGTTGTAGTTTCACTCAACTCAATAAAACTTATGTAAATATGGATAAATAAAATACAATTTTGAATATTATCAAATATTTGTATTTACATTATAACGATGTTTCTATGCAAATATTATATTTTTTACTCTATATTTTTTTTATTTTGTTTATTTATTTATTTTCTATATAATAATTTTTATATTATTTATATCTATCAAATTTTTTTTTTCATACATAAAACTTAATTTTATTTTTATTTGTAACTATATTTAACTAATGAATAACTATATTATTTTTATTTTTATAAATAATTTTGAACCTCATGAACGTTAAACGTTATAAGTGATAACATCTACATCCTATTGATTGTAAAAACTACTCGCGACATTATAATTACAATAATTTAAAGATTTTTGTAAGTCTACCACTACGCAAGGCTTTCCTAAAAAGGAAATATATATTACTTTCATTTTTAAGAGTTTTACATATAAAAAAAAAATAGGACATTAAAATATATTATTAAGTTTTTTTTTTCAAAGGAAGAAAAAATATTTATACTCAAAGAGTTGTGACATTTTTATGAGATATTTCAAGTCTTGGTTTATGGTTACTTAAACTATCTCATGAAATTAATACAAATTATGATAATAATTTTTTTTCAAGGGAATCAGTATTTGGAGATTGGACTGGTACTTGCATGACACGGGGTCTAGGGATCCAATCCCGCTACCACTATACCCCTAGGTGCCCCACACACCCTGCAAGCATGAGACACGGGTAAAGCCGGGAGTGATTTGAACTCGTGACCTCAAATTTACAACATGTGACTTCATAACAAGTGAACTGCCAATGAACCACACCCGTGCGACGATACAAATTATGATAGTTATTAATAAGTTTATAGCAATATATAATATTGTTACAATTTATAATCGTAATTAACAATAATACGTGACAAATGAATATAATATTTATTATTAGTTTTTTTTTTCACTAGAGAAAAAAATTGTTACTTGTTATACATTAAACTTGAATCAAAGATAACATTTATAGTCTCTATCTGCTCAAGCAAAGAGTCTTAAAACACTAACAAACTATCATATCTTTATGACATAAGATTACATAGCAACAAGGGATTTTTGATGGCTCCTTCTTTATCTCAACCAAGTCCAAAATAGAAATGAAGCCATATAAACTAAGCCCCCATCCACATCACTTCATGCATATAACTACTTATATTTATCCATGAAAACTAGATGGATAGACAAACAAAAAAATCAAAAATACAAGACAAAGAACCAAATATCACTAACTAGATAGACTTGCTGGTCTAACCTAGAAAACATGGAGAGAACCTTTAGCCAAAACATGATTATCCTAGATTTCTTCAAAGAAAAGAAGCCCCTCCTCTAGTCCAATAGATTTTTTGGATAAGCTATTTGCTTCTATTGTAAGTTGACGATAGATATGTCTGAAGGATATGTTAAGAAACTTCGCCTGAAGATCCCTCAGTCTTTGCTTCCAATGATCCAAGAGAATCACTTGTAAGTTTGCTTTCCCAGAAACCTTGTCGACAACCACTCTAGAATCACCTAACACTTGAAAAGTTAAAATACCTTTGAAGTAGGCAAAATGTAGCAACCCTTAAAGTGTCAACAATTCTGTGCTCATGTTGGAGCCTTCACTATAACCCATCCAAACATGAAAACAATGATTACTCTTAAATACAATAACCATACAATGAACACTCTGTCCCAACAATGAAGCATCATCAATAAAACCAACAAGTTCATTTTCAGAAAAGGAAGGACTAGTAATAAGTCTAGGAGCTTTTTATGTTGTGTTCTTGTGATGCTCCTTAAACACTCCCACAATATTAGAATGAAGTCTAGATACACATTTATGGCCACTTTCAAAACACACAAAATTCCTATGAGGTTTCAAATCCTGTATGAAACATACAAAGGAAACCCCTTAAAGGAGCCAACATTCATAACTCAATGAATTAAACTTCTTTCAAAGGATCCTTGTGCCTAGTAGACAATAACTTGGAAACTCAAAGAAACTTCCAACCATACTTGCTAGAGAACAAGTAACGAACTAAAAGGTGATCAATTGATTTAGCACCCCTATTACATAAAATATAACAATTTGGTCCAATACCTCCTTTATTTCGAAAGTTATCCGAGGTCATCACTTTATTCTCCAAGACTAACCAACATAAAAACTTCAATTTTAAAGAAGCATCCATTTTCCATAAATATTTATGCCACCATTTTTCTACATATTCCACACAAGTAAAATAAATAGCATCATTGGGCAATTTTGCACTTGTCTTGTAGAAACATTCCAAGACCAAACAATTTCACCCTCCATGTCTGTCAATCTAATCCCACAATGATTTAAACCATGTATAACACATTTCCATTCTTCATCCATCTCCCTTTCTAACCCTAGTTCCTCAGCATGTAAACAATAACATGTGACAATTGACTCATATTTAGGTATTTTCACATGTACTAAGTACCTGAAACCTATATTATTCAAATATAAAATAATGGAAGGTGATAGCATATAGAAAACTTCTCCTCCAATATATTGATCCTCACTGAGTTTGACTTGGTTCCCATTCCCAATCTTCCATGAAATCCATTTACCCATACAAGGAAAAGAGGCAACCAAACCACTCCAAATATTAGAAACCATTGAGCATTTTTTGTTTTCCCTTCTAATCCAGTTAATCATAGGTTTATTTTTTAAGTATTTTCCTTGAATAATTTCACTCCATAGGATTTTCCCAAACAGTTCTCTCCAAAGACTCTTCATTGCCAAGGCTTGTCCTAACCAAAAGATGTTTTTTCAATCCCCAACCCCCAAAATGTTTTGGAATATAAATCTTATCCCATCTGCCAAGGTGAACATTTTCTTTACTTTTGCTGCTTGTCCATAAGAAACTAATAATTTTCTGTTGAATTTTATTCAATATAAATTTGGGTTTTTTCTAAGGATAGCTAGTACACAGGAATGTTCTCCATAACATATTTTACCAAAATCAATCTTCCCCCAAGGGACAATCATTTGTGACACCAATTATCCACTTTATTTTCAACCTTTTTTAACAACCACATCCAATCTTCCTTCAAGTAATTATTTGAATTGAAAAAATATCCTAAATACTTAAAACCTGTTTCAATAGAATCCATAGGAAGAGGGCGAAAAATTTGAACCTGTTCCAGAACTTCATCATCAACCATATTAATTAGAAAACTAGAATTTTGTATATTAACCTCCATACTGGTAGCATCACAAAATAACTTTCAAGATCTCATGGAAAACTATCCATTCCTCCATAGACCCATTTCCAAAAAGAAGCACATCATCTACAAATAATAAATGAGTAATATAATGCAGAGTTGATATTTTTACCCTTTGATTCCCCCTTACCTTCTAAACTTCCCAATTAATATGTTCAGTCCTTCCACAATTAATAGGAAAAGCAAAGGTGATAATGGGAAACTTTGTATAAGGAACCAACGACTATTGAAGAACCTGGAAAGATATCCATTGAGAAGTACAACAAAATTGGCAAAAGTCACACATGCCATGATCCAATAAGTAACTTCAATACTTAACCCAATTTGTAAAAGAATTAACTTAAAAAAAGTCTAGTTCACTTTGTCATATGCCTTTACCAGATCCATCTTCATAATCAAGACTTGCAATTTCTTAACCTTAATAGTATGGAGAATCTCCTATGAAACTCAAATAACATCAAATATTTGCTTGTTATTTAAGAATCCAAATTATTCTTTTGACGTGCATTCAACCAATCTTGACTTGAGTCTATTTGCAATAACATTTGCAATGATTGTAAATCAGGTTATAAAGGGAGATTGGTCTAAAATCATTAAAGGAGACTATGTTATCACTTACAGAAATAAGAGAAATGAAAGTTTCATTTATAGCACCTGAAACACACCCTTAGGTCCTAGACTCTTTGTTATCATGTGAAATGATACTTCTCTGTCTGAGTACTGACACTCAATGTGTCGGTACACAAAAGGACAAAATGCATGGCAGTGGCCAAAACCTTATATATGTGCATGCGCCTTCATATATTATCATCATGCCAGCCTTACTTATTTTTTATGAGGTGATTGAGGAGAATTCATGACTATTTCCATTGAAACCCACGAATCATACACGAGTATTGACATTACAACCCGGGAATACATGATCAGGGTTTGTACACGCGGGTTTCCCATATAAAAGCCGTGTATCACTCATGACCTGCTACTATCAATAGTCGTGAATGACCTAATCCAAAAATTAAAAAATTAAAACAAGTTTAGTCGAGGACAGTTGGGCTCCTAATCATAACTATCCCAACTTCCTCAACCATCTCAACCTTCATAACCTCTCTCTTTCCTCAAGTATAAATAGAGGGTAGGGGTTGAAGCTAAACATCATCAATTCTAGAGCAAATTTATGCTGGTGGATTGTCTTTGGAAATCTTGGAGAAACAAAACTTAGTTTTCTTGGCTAGCAGAGGAGCACTTGTTTCAGATACTGGTTGTAATCTTCCATCACTTGTTTATCAATAAAGAGAGACTTTCTTCCAATTTGTGTTTTTGTACTCTTATATATTATGATTTCTGAATTGTCTTGTTATTTCATTGCAAGCATATTATTTCATTATTATTCTATATAATATATAAGATATTGCAGGAAGGTTTTGTTCTTTGCAGGTGTTGAAGATTCCCTAGAAGCTGTTGGAGCAATTTGGATAGAAGAAGAAAGCTAGGATCAACCTCCATAAACAAGGTACACCTGATTTGTTCCTTATTTCTTTGTCAAATTCTTAAATGACTGAATGTATGCAAGTTTATTTAGTACATTGGCAACCCTAGAGACGCTAGTTTATAAGGTTGTATTCTCCTTAACAACATAACTAGCGACTCCACTAGGGAGTCCAACTTGTTGTGGGTCCATTCCTTTGGTTTTGTTTTAGTTTTTCTTTGTTTGATCCTGTTAGTGATTTGTTTTGATTTTTCCTTTATTTTTCAATGATTTATGCTCAGAACCTTTGGGTCATTTATTTTTCTCTTTGAAATTTTTTGTCTGTATTCGCAACCTACTAGTATATATAGTCACAAACTGTCTGTTGTATTCGCGGGTTGCTTTGGTAACAGTCGCAAATTGTACCGGGATACCTTGATGACAGTCACAAATTTCCTGTAGGTGACTGTCAATCTATAAGGTTTTTCTTTTTCTTTACTTTATGATCCTTCAGGTGCTTATTAGGGTTCTTATTTAGCATCCTGTTGTAGCTTTGGGTTTATACATTTAATGTGAATTCTTCGTTTGTGAATGTGTTGGGTCCTTCCTGCTTGCCTTTGTGGTCTGAATGCTTGTGTCTTTTTGGTTACTAGTGTCTATCGGTCCTTTAAGGACACCGATATACTTAGAATTTCTTTTATGGTAGTCTAAGTGAGTCATTCTTGCCATCTTTTTGATCTGTTTGGTCTTTGTAAGTCAATAGTTCTACCAAGTTTAGGGTTTGAGTCATCTCTGCCTGTTTGGTTGAAGATTGTTACTATAGGATCTTACTACTATCATTTACAATTTATATGATCAGATTGTTTAGTTTTCTCAAAGTGCATTTAGTTGCATATATTTTTTGATTTTTTTTTAAAGGAAAGACAAAATACATTTTAAGTCTTGTAGTTTCCCAAGTTGTTAAAAATTTCATTAGTTTTCATTTACAAAGAAAAAGAAAGGAAAAAATTGCATTGTTAGTTGCATTCATTTTAGAATTTTTATACATCATTTGATTTCACTTTGTTGAGTATATTACACCATGCACATAATTTTCTTTCACTTTGTTGAGACTAGGAGTCTATAACACCATTACGTCGTTGAAAATGTGCATATTGGTGCAAATTGTTCTTCGGAGGAGATTTCCATATATACTGCCTTGTTTAAGGAATTCCACAACGTCTTTTACTGGTCATATGAGGAGATTCCAAGCATTGATCCATCTATTGTTGAACACAAAATCCACACTTACCCTGATGCTAAACCTATTCAACAAAAATTTAAACCAGTAAATCCACGGAAAGAGGTAGCCGTCGAGGATGAAGTGGAGAAACTGCTGAAAGCAGGGTTCATTTACCCAATTGCTCTGATGGAATGGGCATAAAATCCAATTCCTATTGATAAAAAACAAGGGACTATACCCATGTGCACTAAGTTTTGTGACTTTAATAAAGCGTGTCCCAAGGATAACTACCCCATGCCCTTCATCGATCATGATCATTGATGCTTGTGTGGGTAGTGAGGTATTTCCGTTTATGGATGGTTTTTCTGGGTATAACCAAATTCAAATTAAGCCGAAAGACCAATATAAAACAACCTTCATTTGTCCTTGGGGGACCTTCCCGTACAAGAAAATGCCCTTCGGTTTGAAAAATGTCGGAGCTACCTTCGAGTGAGCAATGAACTTTTCCTTCCACGATATCAAGAATATTGTCGAACCTTACTTTGATGATCTGCCTGCCCATTCTCGCAAGAGGAAGGACCATCTAGATCATCTTCATATGATATTTTAATGATGTAGACATTATAAGATACGTTGAATCCCCACAAGTGTATTTTTTTTGCATAGAGTCGGGGAGGTTACCAGGGTTCATTGTGTCAAACAGAGGAATACATGTGGATACTTTGAAATTCGAGGCTATTGTAAATCTTCCTCCTCCTTGTTCCATCAAGAAACTGCAGATCTTGCAGGGGAAATCTAATTTACTTCAGCGTTTCATAGTCAATTATTCCAAGATAACTATGGGTTTCATGCGCTTGCTGAAGAAACACACCCCATTCTTATGAGATGAAACTGCACAGCTCGCTTTCGAGGCATTAAAGAAGGATTTACTATCGTCTCCTTTACTACGTCCACTAGATTACACCAAAGATTTTATAATGTATCTGGCTACGTCGAAGTCAACTATAGGAGTAGTACTAGTTCAGGAGGATGAAAAGCTCCAAGCACATGTTGTCTATTACGTTAGTCATGCATTGGCATGCCCTGAGCTTAGGTACTCGCACATTGTTCAGAGGATACATCACTACATCTTGCTAAGGACAACCACAGTGGTTGTAGATGTAAATCTGTTTCAGTATGTTTTGTCCCGACGCATAATCGGGGGAAAATTGAACAAGTGGATATTCATTCTCCAAGAGTTTGACTTGGATTTTCAATCTGCTAAATCCAAAAAATCCTTAGTTTTTGCAGAACTCATCTCGTAATTCCCTACAGAAGAGACTGTAGTGGCGAAAAAAACTCATTCCCAGATGAGTATATCTTTTTTATTTCCACCTCTGATCCATGGTACGAAGATATCCTAGTATATCTCCAGACTCTTAAGTGTCCTGCATCCTTCTCACAGGAAGATCAATGTAAATTGCGTGTCAATGCGAAAAACTACCTGATCATCAACAATACCTTATATTGAAAAGGGATAGATTCGATCTTGCATCAATACCTCAACCATGAGGAAGAATAGCATGTCCTAAATTATTCCTATAGCAGAGTGTGTGGGGGTCATTTATCTAGGTTAACAATGGCCCAGAAAATTTTATTTGTCGGTTATTTCTGGCCCACTATCTTCAAAGATTATGTGGAAGCTGTAAAGCGATGTCATCCTCGTCAACTCTATACTAGAAATATGCAGTCACATCCTTCTCCTTTGTTTCTCGTCATCTCGGTAGGGCCCTTCACCAAGTGGGGAGTAGATTACATGAAGTGTAACTCAGTTTTTGTTGGGGGCACAAGTACATCATTGTCACTGTATACTACTTCACGAAGTGGGCAGAGGCATTGCATACCTTCAAAGCCGATGGAGAAATGATAGCTTACTTTGTATTAAACCAAATCATTGCTCAGTTAGGTATACCAAAGCATATTGTCATTGACCATGGTAGTCACTTTCAAAACAACATGAGGATTGAGTTGACCACCATGCTAGGTTTTAGGAAATATCATTCATCTTCCTTTTACTCTCAAGAGAATGGACAAGTAGAGGTAGTTAACGAAACCTTGAATACCATTCTAAAGTGCACTATTAACGCGAGCATATCAAATTGGCATATCATGTTTTACCCCGACCTTTGGGCATACTGGACTAATGTTAAGATTGCTATTGGTTTCTCTCTGTTCCAGCTTGTTCATCGGGTGGAAGCAGTCATGCCGGTTGAGTGCGAGATTTCATCCCTTAATATTTTTATTCATGTGCTTCTTGACACTATAGATATGGAAGAACGTTTGCTTCACCTAGAAAATTTGGATGAACAACGCAAAGATACGTTGACTACAAACAAGGCTCACAAGAATAGGGTCAAGAACTAATACGACAAAGCCGTTAAACTGAGAGTTTTCTCCAAGGGAGAACTTGTTTTGCTCTGGGATCAAGACAAGGAACCCCTGGGGGAAGGAAAATTTAAGTAAATGTAGTTAGGACCTTACGTTGTGTCGAACGTTTTGAAAAAGGGATCTTATGAATTAATTGATTATGATGGAAATAAGTTGTCGGAGCCTAGGAATGGGCTCTACCTGAAGAAGTAATATGCTTAGGTATGGAACTTGTTCTTGTATTTTTATTGTATGTATTTTTATGTACAATAGGTCATTATCTGGTTAGTGTTTCTTATACAGTATGTTGGTTGTTTCAGATGTCATCCGAGTGGTTTGTAGGTTTTGTTGATGGCGTTGTCCACCATACTTGTAATCTGTTGACACCAATCCGTCGACAGGAGTTCACCCTCTGTCGACACCCTTAACTTAGTGATTTCCTTGAGCATCGACCTAGACAGGTTTTACCCTGTCTAGCAACACCTACGGAGTAGATGAGCTCTCACCCGAGATGTTCAAGGGAGAACTATCAGAACCACGTTTCCGCAGTAGGAAGGAGGATTTGCTCATTTACTTGTTCCACTATCACAACATTACTTCATAGACTCAAGAATCGGTTCATTATTGTAGATTCATATTAGCATTCATCAAATCACATAAAACCATTCATATCGCAACAATGCAAAATAGATCAATCATCATAACATGATTTAAAACATAAAAGCATCGCATCATTCAGAAATAAGCATCATACTGCAGTATTCATCCATTCACATCATATCGCAGAAAGAAGAAAAACACAAAGATGCAAAAGATAGAGTGTTTCCATCAAATCTCCATCATGTCATATTACTTTGCATGAAAACATAGGTTCAAAACAACTCCACAGTTTCTACAAGACAAGATCTTGATCAACACCTCAATCCCTCATAAGCACGATCTCATTTAAAAAGGTTGTCCTTTTACATTACAATACTAGATCTATTTATAGTGATTTGGATTTATGCAGGAACGCAACAGAATACACAAATAACCATAGAATATGCAGTGGAAATAACACTTCATTTCATTAATCAAAGAACTAAAACTTGTTTACATACAAAATGGAAATAAACTAGCTAGAGTGCTGGTAGCTGATCTCCGAGAAGAGATGTGGCAGCTACATGCCTCTGAAATTTGTGTTACAATGAGGCTCGAAGGCCTATATATTATTGAGAAACAATGGAAATCCTACACATCCAAAAACCTAGCCCTAGGAGGTGAAACGTCAGAATGTGGGCCACGTTGGGTAACTTGGCAGATCAATTTCCCGGGGTCGTAACTTTGGCATACTACCTCCGTTTGACGCGCAGGATAAATCGTTAGAAATATCTATTCAAAGACTACATCCTTTAATAATATATATGAATTCTAAAGTGGACTCCTATTTTCCCGACCATTCAATCCCAAAAAAACGTCGTTTAGGGCCTCAAAACGGCTCCGAAAGTTTAGGACCCGAAAAACTGCCAAAAATAGTAAATTTTGCTACAATTAAGGAAACTAGAAAACTGAAAGAAAAAATGGTGGGGTCCAAGTGCAATAGGTGGGTGGCCACCAATATCCTCCTGGATCATTCCTCCCCCCTTAGGAAGCAATGGTCCCCATTGCATTGAGTTCCTCTATGAGATGAGGAAACTTCTGCTGAACTTGGTCTCTGGTGAGCCACTTTCCCTAGTGAAGGAGTTGGCCTACTTTGACAACTCGATATAGTTGGATCTTCTGCTGGCGGGTGTTCTTGATATGTGTGTCCATAATTCGATGAGTTGTGACTTGTTCCATGTTGTCAGGGTTTAAATTTGTTGGTGTGATTTGTTCTGCCACGTTTGATGTGTCCAGCGAGGTGCTCCTTTTGTAAATGTAGCCACACTTTGTCGCCCACCTGGAAGTTGTGTTGCACCCGATGTTGATCATGCTACTACTTGTACTTAGCATTGGATCTGTCCAATATGTCATGAACCTGTTGGAAAATGTGCTGAATGCGCTCAATGAAGTTGTTCACCTTGGAAACTTCAGACTGGACATGAGCTGAATTAGCCTGAGTAGCTACAAATGGCATGGCTACGTCAAATGGGATATAGTGGTTGGAATCCCAAGCCCACCTGGAAGGGGCTGTGGTCAGTTGAGTTGTGGAGGGCTCGGTTATAGCTATGTTGTACATAGGGGAGGCTCTCATCCCATGTGCGTGGGTGCTTTGAGTTGTACATGCGCAAAATGTGTACGATCATCCGGTTGACAACCTCTATCTGGCCATCAGTCTGGGGATGGAAAGCTATGGTCTTTGTGAGCTTGGTGTCTAGCATTGACTATAGGCTAGACCAGAATGTACTAAGAAACCCGATGTCCCGATCTAAGATTATAGACTGTGGGATCCCAAAGTGTACCCACACTCATTCAAAGAAGAGTTTAGCATTGGATTCTGCCGTGATATTCTTCTTGCAGGCTGCCACTATGTCCATCTTTGAGAATTTGTCAACGACCACAAACACATAGTCATTGCCATGCTTAGTAGAAGGAAGGCCCGACATGTAATCCATGGAGATGGATTCCCAAGGTCGACTAGGGGTAGGCAACGGAATATAGAGGCCTTGCTTCTTAATGGATAGTTTGGTAATGGCGCAGGCAGTGCAAGATCAGATGTAGTTCCCGACGTCCTATCAAAGGTTCAGCCAATATAAATACTTCTATAGTACTCCCACTGTTTTATCAACCCTAAAATTCCCAGTGACCCGACTGTAGTGCACTTCCCAAATCATCTTGGCACGCTCGCTTGAAGGAACACAAAGGTGTCCCATGTGACATAGTAGTGCATCCTAGAGGTGAAAATTTGGAACTTGGTTTCCCTCTAAGAACATCCTGTATGTGTGGCTGAATTCTAGATCGCTCTTGTAGAGAAGCGACCAATCAGAGGTCTCATGCCCATAAGAGTTGAGCACGGTGGTTATCGCCATGATCGGTGGTTGGCTAAGGCAGTTTGCAACATTATTGGTGCTTCCCTTCTTGTACTTGATATTCAAATGAAATTGTTGTAGATATGTGGACCACTTCTGATGGTGATCGTTCTGTAACTTCGCTTGTGTCTGTATGAACTGCAAGGGTCGATGGTCTATGTGGATGATCGTTTCCTTCCCCAAAATGTAATGCTTCCATTGTCCACAAGCCTGTACAATGGAATACATCTCTTTGTCATAAGTGGGATGTTTGTGGACTGTGTCGGACAATGTCTCACTATGATATGCCACTGGATGCCCTTGTTGAGTAAGGACTTCCCTAATAGCATAGTCAGAGGCGTCTGTCTCGATCTCAAATGGTTGTTGCAAGTCTGGTAATGTGAGCAGTGGGGCATAGCAGAGGTGATGTTTCAATTCTGCAATTGTCTTCTGTTGAGTTTTCGACCAGAAGAATTTTGTTTTTTCTCCTCCCTTGGTGACTTGACTCAAGGGCCAACTGATATCAGAGAATCCCAACACAAACCTGTGGTAGAAATTAGCAAGACCCAGAAAGTTGTGAAGCTCTGTTAGAGTAGTTGGGGCTGGCCAATCCTGAATGACTTGGATCTTGGCTGGATCCACATGTACACCATACTCATCAACAATGTATCCCAAATACCGAACCTGGGTCATACCAAAAGTGTACTTATCCAAATTGGCACACAACTTGTGCTGCCGTAGCGTTTGGAGGACCTGTCGGATGTGGTGGAGGTGCTCTTCCCAAGTCTAG
Organism: Pseudotsuga menziesii; assembly: GCA_001517045.1. Taxonomy (NCBI): domain Eukaryota; kingdom Viridiplantae; phylum Streptophyta; class Pinopsida; order Pinales; family Pinaceae; genus Pseudotsuga; species Pseudotsuga menziesii. Next base: position 96,203 of record LPNX010079459.1, on the reverse strand, counting down.
TTGAATATCAAGATGTCATCGAAGTACACTACCACAAATGAGTTAGTGAATGGCCGCAAGATGTTGTCCATCAGTCTCATGAAGGTTGCAGGAGCATTCGTGAGCCCGAAAGGCATGACCAACCATTCGAAAAGGCCCTCCTTGACTTTGAAGGCAGTCTTCCACACATCGATCGGTTCGATCGATACCTGGTGATACCTGGACTTTAAGTCGATCTTGCTAAAATATTTCGCCCCTTTAAGCTGGTCTAGGAGGTCGTCAATCCATGGGATCAGGTACCTATTCTGGATAGTGATCTTGTTTAGCGCCCGATAGTCAATACAGACTCTCCAAGTCCCATCCTTCTTCTGTACCAACACGATCGGACTCCCACAGGGAGATGAACTTGGATGGATGTGACCCTTTTGCAACAACTCCTAAATTTGCCTCTTGATTTCATCATTCTCCATAATAGAGCATCAATAGATCAGTCCATTGGGCAGTGGCGCACCTAGGGTCAGATTGATTGGGTGCTTGACCTGATAGTGCAGAGGCACCCGTATGGGTGAGGTAAATATATCCTGGTACTCCCTCCACGACCTTGTCCATTTTTGGTTGTCATGCGGATGGGTTTTGTCTGAAGGTCGTGGCCACGATATTCTTCTTTCCCTGAGGGCAGATCATCAAGCCTAACAAATTTGTCGATTTTGGAAATGAGCTTATTGCATTGTTTTGCAGTAACCAAAGAGATAGTGGTAGGAGGTGATACCTCTGGTATCTTGTACAACTTATTTCCCAACGTAATAATAACAGCACGAGGCCAAGACTCATACACAACATGTCGCTTCCATAAGTATGGTTGACCTAATAATACATCACAAACATCAAGAGGAGCAATATCACATAATACCTCATCGGTGAAGGGATTGATGTTGTAGGGAAGGAGACACTGCTGGCTGATGCGGAGATCCCGTCCTTGGTGAAGCCACCCGATGGTGTACGGCTATGCATTTGCTGTGGTCAGCAAGCCCAAGCGCTTCATGACCTCTGCTGAAATGAGGTTCTTTTGGCTCCTGCTATCGACAATGAACTGTAGCGCAAAAACTTTTACCCACATATGGGAGTGGAAAAGATGCTCCTCCTCCTCTGAATCTTCTAGTTCTTACTTTTGGATCTTCGTGGTGGCAACGATGGCATTGGGCTCTGCATTGATAATATTCTTCCCTCTTTCAGTCCCCTTCTTGGGTTCTGATTCAGTGTTAGAGTATGCATCTAATTCGGAAGCCTTTATCTTGGCCACTAGTGACTGCTTGCCCCGACACTCATTGGTTTTGTGAGTGGGGCTCTTATGGAACTCGCACCACTTTCCCTCTTCCTTCTTCAGTTTCGTAGTGTTTCTCTTTGCTTACAGCTTTGGAAAGTTGTCTTGAGTCACCATGCCTTGGCTGTGTCCTTGGTTCTGTGGTTTGGGGGCACTTTTCGCTTGCTTCTGATTTGCAGATCCAAAGTCTCACTTTTTCTATTTGAATTTTTGCTCAATTTTGGCAGCATACCAGTATGCAGTACCAAGCGAGGAGATGTCAAGGAACTCCATTTCCTCCTAAATGTATCTATGCATAAAACTGTAATACTTCAGCACCAAATGTTTCTCTGAATCTTTAACACCCAACTTGGTGTGCAGGGTATGGAATAGATTTGTCAGCTCATGCACATCTTGATCTCTTTGCTACTGCAACGTAGTCCATTGTATGTACCTGTCCTCATAGCTCCCCATGGAATAATATTGTCCCTTTATGGCATCTCGAAATGAATTCCAAGTGGGTATAGCCGAGAATAGAGAGGGTTCCTCCTCGTTCTTTCTCTCACAGTAGGTTTCCCACCAGTCCTTGACACGGGGGGCGACTTTGAGTAGCGAAAAAGTAATATTTTCCTGGTTGAAGAAATCCTGAACCAAGAAATATCCTTCTAATAGATTCAAATATCTATCTACAATGTCTGCATCTATTCGGCCATCAAATATGGGAATGTCGAAGTTTACTTGTACCTTAAAAGGGGTTGCGCCTCCAGAGTGGCTGTTAGATGCAGATGCACCGCCAGTGGGAAGTAGTTGAATATCTGGGCGAAGTTATCCATCATCGTGTTCCTTTTTTTTTTCAAGGGCCTCCTCAAGCAACATTTTGATAGGATATTCTATGCCCTTGTCTTTCTTTTCATCCCCCATGGGAGGCTATCAGGATTTGTGAGGCTGATCTTGCAAAGGTTCAACCAGATCGAGCCCTAACTCTTTATACCCTGCCCTCGTTGGGGACATGCAAAGAAGGATCGAGAAACAGTAGATTGCTCTGATACCACTGATCCGGATTTATGCAGGAACGCAATAGAATACACAAATAACCATAGAAACAAATATGCAGTGGAAATAACACTTCATTTCATTAATCAAAGAACTGAAACTTGTTTACATACATAATGGAAATAAACTAGCTAGAATGTTGGTAACTTATCTCTGAGAAGAGATGTGGTGTCTACATGCCTCCGAACTATGTGTTACAATGAGGCTCGAAGGCCTATATATTATTGAGAAACAATGGAAACCTTACACATCCAAAAACCTAACCCTAGGAGGTGAAATGCCAGAATGCGGGCCCTGTTGGGTAACTTGGTACATCAATTTCCCGGGGTCGTAACTTTGGCATACTACCTCCGTTTGACACACATGATACATGGTTAGAAAGATCTATTCAAGGAATATTTTCTCGACCATTCAATTCCAAAAAAACGTCGTTTAGGGCCTCAAAACGGCTTTGGAAGTTTAGGACCCAAAAACTGCCAAAAATAGTAAATTTTGCTACAATTAAGGAAACTGAAAAACTGAAAGAAACAATGGTGGGGGTCCAAGTGGTGTACATGGGTGGCCACCAGTATCCTCCTGGTTCATATAGGCTTGTGCCTTTTACAACGTGGTCCAATTAGATCAACTTCCTAACTACTTGGACCAAAAAATAAAAAATAACCACCAAGATCTACAAAATGTCCTTAATATGAACAATCCATCTTGTGCGCCAACTTTCACCCTTGCACGAAATATTTGACCTTGCGTAACATCCTTGATTATGTGTAACTAATTATCCTTGAAACTACCTGCCAACAGGCCCCCAACACAATGTTGTAGCTTGCCCTTGAGCCACGTCAGCTGGAAATAGTGTAGCCACTGATCTTAACCTTGAAATCCTCATATTGCTGAGTGATTTCTTGGACCTGCTCCTTTACTTTACCACTAATTTCGATGCATTCTGTCACTTCGTGCTCCAGTGGACGCTAAATAATCTTTGCATTGACATCTCTTTGTCCTTCCTGAATTGCATGAAGCGTAGTAACCGCTTTCAATGAGAGTTGTGCACCGATGTCCTGAAATTATTCTAACTATGTTGTGAACCTTAGCTGACACTCCCTCACCTTTGTGACTTGTTGCTGCAACCCCTTCAACTCTACTGCTTTTGTTACCTGTACAACTAGAGGCACTGCTTTGAGTGATGTCCTCAATGTGTATAGCTTTCCCTATGCTTCCTTCAGCTACGTTTTGAGATGCTCCAAATCCTCATATTGGACTACAATACCCCAAAATTGTGTAGTCACATATGTCACCAACTTAACCTCTTTTTCCAGCTCCTATAGCGATGTCCCAAAGTCTTTGATGGTGCTCTTGCGCTCTGCAGCCTTCTCCAGCGGTGTGCCTGGGTTCACCAGTGCATGCAAATCTTCAATGTCACACTTGAATGTTGTGATCACCTCACCAAGCTTCTATGCTTTTATTTCTGCATCCATGTCTTTGGTGATCTCTGGAACTTGCTGACATGGGATAGAGATCACCTTTTCTAATCGATCTCTTTCATCCCATAGTTATGCCTTTTCTATCGTTAACCTATCTTGCTCCTTCTTCAATTCTTTGATTTATTTCTTTGCTGCTGCTTCGCTCTCCTCCGACTTCAACAGATGATTTCCAACAATATGCTCCAGATCAACTAGTTCTTGTGCAACAAAATTCTGCAGTCGCACCAATGTGTGCATTGACAACTCATTGATGTCCAACGCAATGGTTTCAAATTGCTGCAAGGTCGCATCAATATCCTCACTCTACGTCTCTATTTCTATTGGCATAAGGGGCACTATTCTGGCCCAATTCCCCATACTAATCTTAGCCACCCTTTGCGCCATATTTGCTTCTAGTACTCTCTCCGAAATTGTGTTAACTAAATAATTCAACCGAGTTGTGACCGCATTGAATCCGTCAATGGTTTGTTGCTTTAGTTGCGCTTGTCGCCGCTATAATTCTGCCACAATGCGGTCTACTTATGCGTCTTCCATTGGCGTTTTTCCGCTGGCTTCTCCCTGCTCATGACTTCTCTTTGTTCTGGTCTCCTCATAGATTCTCTCTTCCTCTGAATCCATAGGGTTTCTCGACGATTCCTCTCTTAAATCATGATCACTGTCGTGCACTGGTGTCGTATCTACGGGTGCATCCACTGGAGGACTCACCTCATCATATGATACCTATTCTAGACTCACTATTGCTTTCTAGTCCATTGACCACTAAGCCACCATGGCATCCAACTCATCCTCTATTATCTTGTATTGTGTTGCTAACCATTGTTTTTTAGGGTCCCGCTGCGCTTGCACATGGATAACATGCAGACCAATAGTGAATCGAATGAATCGTTAATACTTTGCCACTACTGCTTCTGTGAGCTGTGAAACCTTCATGGCTGCAACCTGCAATGCATCCCAATACAACCAAAACTATATGGTAGAGTCCTTTAGCATGTCTTCTTGACTCAGGTGCTAGAGGTTATGGTAGCTCGCACCCTTGTAGACTTGGGAGACTGCGATGTCTATTCCTTGGTAGTCCTCTAGCTCCATCTAGGAAACTAATGCAATCAAGATGAGCATCCAACTATAGGTGAATGTGTGCTTTCTCTGTTGCACGATCATAGCATCCTCCGTCAACTGGTTCAACACAAAAAGAGACCAGTTCATTTCTATGCATGGAGTGCACTGTTCGACACATGCAACCACCCATGAGGTGCACTGGATTGACCGATTATTTTGCACTACCTTTATGGAAAGAATCATGGTTGCAATATGCACAACCTACTCATTGATACTGTCCACTACATATGCATGCTCGTCACACTCTAAGTCATACTTATTCTTGAGCTTAGCGTCCAGTCGCTTGTCGTTGTATTTTTCATGGAAGTACTACAATAGTTCGAGCCCCTTTTTGGGAAACACAGTGATATGTGAAATCAAATATACGGTGACTGGCACTGGTTGGTCCAGCCACAAGTATCCTCCATGGATGCATGCCAACAATTGCTTGGCACATGTATTTGCCTTCGTTAGTCTCCCAAAATGGGGCATGTGAATCAGGCCTAAAAGCCATGACTTTTCCAACCCTAATGCCCACTGTTGTGGGGTGCACACTATGGTATCACTCTCCAATCCCATCCTTTCCTTGAAAGGGTCTACGGTATAGTCCATGGATTCTAGGAAATCGTGGTCCTCATATTTAATTTTGACCAAGCAGGGCGCAATCTCGAAAGTGCATTTCATTCCTTTTGGAATCACAGGAATATTGATAGGATATTTCTTATTCTTCGTGAGCTTCCTTTCCTTGGCACCGAGTTTGCGTAGGGGAACAAACCTAGGGATGTCTGCCACAGTTTCCCCTACCCTTGACGTGGAGGCCTCAAGTGCCTCTGAATCAGCTTTGATCAAACTCCTCATGGTTCTCTTCTTCTACTGCAGAGACTTGGGCCGATTGGACCTCCTCTTCTTCCTTGTAACTAGCAACGAGCCCACCAGCATACTTGCTACTTATTCCTCAATTCAAACATAGATGACTGGTGAATCCCCAACACTCCCACTTGAAATTTCTTATGGTGTTACCCACTGCATTAGTCACAACTACTCTCCAACTTAATCTACAATTCAATCTCTGAAATTTCAACTTGCAACTCACTCACAACTCTACAACTAAACTCTGTGATTCAATCTCTACAATTCACTCTCCACACTTCAATTCTTCACAATGGTGATTTCAAACTGCAATCCACTGATTCTTATAAATCAGTATCGACTGTGTGAAATATCTGCCAATCATTTTGACCAAATCCTCCCTCATCATCCCTATCTACTGCTGATCCTCTCGACCTAGCGGTCAGATCCGCTATTAATGCACGCCTCGTCCAAGAGTGTTGTCAGATAACTAGTTTAACTACTGCATTTACTTCCAATTTGACTCTATCATGTCCTTGTAGACTTCACAACATGGTTCCCTAACTGTGACCTTGACACCTCTGCTTACACGACCACTTTCTCTTAGTTTGAAAACCTCTTCCTTACCACCTTATGCAAAAATAAAGATTTTTTTTCATTCTGCGCAATGCCTCAAGCATTGCGTAGTACCAGGCCCATCATGTAGGGATCCAATCAATTGCCATTCACCAACTTAGGAAACATCGCACCGTCTAACTGTTGCAGCTGCACTACACCTCCGTTGGTAATGAAATTGATAACATAAGGACCCAACCAATGCATTTGCAACTTACTTGTATGCTTCACGAACTTACTGTCATATAAAAAGACTAAGTCACCTTGTTGAAAATGCTTGTTCTTGATGTGGCGGTTGTTCCATCATTTCTGTCGGTCCTTCTCAATGCGCATATGAAATCCCACTACAAAGAAATCTTCCTCTAACTGCACTAACTAAGCTAGGCGTTCCTCTAATGCTCCTGCGTCATCCATCCCTGTCGCTGCTGCAATGCACAAAATTGGAACAATATATTCCATTGGCATGACTACCTCCTGCCCATACACAAAATTAAATGGTGTCTTCCCTATCAACCTTTTGCATGTAGTGCGATATGCCCATAGGACTGTCAGAATCTTCAAATCCTAGTCATCGCATTTTGCGCTGCAAATATTTGTTAGCACATGCTCCAACACTTTATTGAATGCCTCAATTGTCCCATTCGTTTGCAAATGATAAGGGCTACTCTTCCAGTGCTGGATATGAAGTTCCTCCTTTAGTGCACTGATGGTGCAATTGATGAAGTGAATCCCTTGGTCTCTCATCAAGATCTTTGGGCAACCAAAATGAGTGACAACATTACCAAATAGAAACCTTGCTGTTGTTGCAACGGTGCAATGTACAATTGGTGCAGCTTCTTCCCACCTTGTCAAATAATCTGTTGCTGTAATGATATATCATGCACCGGTTCTCTTCCCTCGTGGGTTGATTGGTCCCACAAAACCCACTACCTATTTATCAAATGGTTGTAGTGTCACCTGAGGTACAAACAACATCTTATCCCTCCATGATGGCTTCCCAGTTCTTTGACAAACATCGCAAGTCTGTGTATAGTCTGTTGCATGACCGTTAAGAGTTGGCCACCAAATTCCTTCGTGAAGTACCTTCCTGGTAGTAGTGCAGCCTTTGTAGTGTCCACCTATCACTCCCACATGTGTCTACGCCAATACCTGCGCCTGTTCATGAGGTAGGACACATCACTGTAAGATATCGCCAGGTCCCATCTTATAGAGTTATCTAGCAATCAACTAGAAATATTTGGCTCAAACAACCAAATGCTTCTTCTAATTTGTAGTGATGCATTCTGGTGCTGTTCCCATCGCCAAAAACTGAACTATTTGCTCATAGTAGTCTTCAACCATTCCAACCCTGAACAGTTGTGCATCAGGTAACCCATCTTCAATGTTCGTCGGTTCTTCGCTTGTCTCAATTCACGACAAATGGTCAGGTCCTGCATTCAAGCGACTTGGTTTCACAATTATCTCGAAATCAAAGCCTTGAAAGAGAAGTAACCAATGACATATATTCCCCCCTAACACAAGCTTATTCACCAGGTATTTCAAAGCAGAATGATCAGTGAACATCTTGAAATGACCTCCCAACATATAGTGTCAAAACTTTTGTAATGTGTAGACCATTTCCAACCCCTCTCTCTCCGTCGTGATATAATTCTTCTTCGCGGATGACAGCTTTTGACTAGTGAAAGCAATCAGGTATTCAGTATCCCTTTCACCTGGTTGCGCTAACACCACTCCCAACAGGATTGGTGATGCATCAACTTGAACATGGAACTCCTTCATCGATTCTGGAAAAACCAATATTGGTGTGGTATCCATCTTTCTCTTCAATGTGTCAAAGGTTCCCTAACACTCATGAATCCATTCAAACTACGAATCCTTTTTCAACAACTTCTCCATAGGTGCTGTGATCATGGGATATCCTCTGATGAACTTGTGATAATATCCCGTTTGGCCTAATGTCGCTCTAAGTTACTTTACATTTGTAGGTGACGACAAGTTAAGAATCAATGCAATCTTGGTTGGATCGACCAGCAAACCTTCCTTGCAAACAATGTGCCCCAGCAACATCCTAAAAGGTGCACAAAATATGTACTTCTTTGAATTCAATGCAATCTGATGTTGTCGACACCACTCCAACATCGGTCGCAGATTTACAAGATGATCCTTCACCAACCCGTATACTGTCCAGTCATCCATGTATACTTTCAAAAACCTCTGTATAAAATCCTTGAATGCAACAACTATGATCCTAGAGAATATTGCATGCACATTTTTCATCCCAAATGGCATCACAGTGTATTGAAAACATCCCCATTAAGTAACGAAAGTTGTCTTATGTCGATCCTCTTTCACGATCTTGATCTGATGATAGCCAGAAAAACCATTAGTGAATGAATAGATTTCTTGACCGCCCACTCCTTCCAACACTTCGTCAGTAAATGGTTTCAGGAATGGGTCATGAAGGCATGTGTCATTCAGATTTTCGAGATCAACACAGATCTTGACCTCGCCTGCCTTCTTATATTACACAACCATAGGACTGATCCATTATGATTCCTCGTCTAGTTCTATGATTCTGGCATCTAGCATTCTATTGAGCTCAGTTGTTACTCTCTCCTTGTATCATGGATTCAGGCGATACAACTGCTCCTTCACAGGATTTGCATTAGGATTTAGTGGGGTTTTTATTTCTCCCAAATCTCCTAATATCCCCTCCATTTCAGAAAACTTCATCGGAAACAAGTCTTGAAACTCATGCAATAGATCAATGATCTTTGCCATTGTTTCTTCATCCTAGTGGTATCCAATATTTGCGAACTTCGGTTGCTCCTCTATCCCAATGTTGACTTTCTGAATCTTCAATGGCTGATTGATTTTATCTGTCGGTATCTCAGGTGCTGCGATATCCTGACTTTCTTCAGATTCTGGAATATTGACATTTCTTAGGTCATTTTCGTCCTCATGCCCTCCTCTCACATTGTAGCCCTCCATCATTGATTGCATCATTGGTGCCTCGTGCGGGTCTACATGATATACAATTGGAAATGCCTTCAGAACAACATCGCAAATATGCTATAGCGCACTATAAATGACTGGATCAATTCCTGCAAACTTGAAGGTGTGACTAAAATCAATCAACAACTATTCCCATTTTGTAATCTCTCTTCGAAGCTCAGCTGATATATACCACTGTTGCGACATTTCATCCAACATGTGTACAAAATCATGTACCCACTCATTCTCTGATCGTGATACCTACATGGCCTGACATGCAACCAAATGATTGCTGGTATTATTTTGGCCATCATAACTCTCTGCTTCATAATGTTCTACTTCACCGAAGCGAACCTACATCAACCTGGGACATAATGACCATCCATTGATCGACTTCTTGTGTGTCGCACACCACGGCACTGGAGTAGCCTTCAATGCTTTATCCAATGCCAACAATCTTTGTGGTTATGACACCTTATCTTCAAATTCAACAAGAAATTCAGATAACTCAGGTAGTCCCTCATAGGTTGGTAACTCAACAATCTTTGTTGTGACTCGTCACAACGACTAAGTGATTAAACCACACTTTCGAATCGAAACCTTGTGCATTTGATTTCGCCAATTCTCTAGGGCATCATCCAAATCCGAGGATGCAGAGATAAAGCTTCACCATCCTAGCTCTCCATCAATAGTAGGTTGGATATGGTCTTCTAAGATGTTGTACGCATGATCCCATCCCCCTACAACTTCTTCCTTAACTGGTTCAACATACCTTCTTCCTTCATTTGCGTCCATCAGAGCTATGAATCTGATATCACGGTTCTCAAAAGTCATCACACGTTTCTTGAAATTGATCGCTACCAAACTGTCATTAGCCCATACAATTCCAACAAGTGCGGGATATGAGCTTTCGCCATCAACAATCTCAATAACATCGAAGTTCGCGTAAGTCCTCATTCCTTCAAATTCCACTGCTAGATGCATAACTTGCCCAGTCGGTGTCACTTTGGCTTGGTTAGCCAAGTGATAGTTGCACAGGGGATTAAACTAGTTGCATGATTCCCATCTTCTACCATGTCTGATTTGTCAGAATATCGACGTTTGAGCCTAGATCCAGAATGAATGAATCTACCATGTAGTCCCCAATCTGAATATTCATTCTCATTTATTTCCCAGTCTTTTTCTTGCGCAAGGAGTTCACCGTAGACTCCTTCTGTCCCTTCTCTGTTTGATGCAAAAAACTCGCAATTTTGATGAACGCATCATGGTCTTTTTCCAATGACATACAACTTTCAAAAAAGTTCTGCAAGTTACCAAGTTGCCGTGATGTTCCTGCTACCAAAGTGGAATAAAAAATAGGTGGAATTTCATAAACATGAAACTTACCCGGATCTCTTCTTATCACATCACGTGCTTCAAAGAATGTGTCCCTCTAAGTCTCAAAATCAAACTGCACCTTCTTCTTTCCAGCCAATCAGACTTGTGGAATTGGGACATCATCGCTTGTTGTCGCATCTCCATAAGTAATGACAACAACATCAGCAGCTTGAACTTTGGGTTCTATTGAGATATTTGCAACCCTTGGTCTTTGGTTTTGGTTTGGTGGTGGATTTGCTGACTTATTCGCATTCTAATTTGCATTCTAGTTCTGGTTTTGATTTTGGTTCTCGTTCTGAAACTATGGAGCGTTCCTTGCTTGCCACTTCGTGATCAGTTGTGGAAAGTTCTCAACAGTGTGATCCGCAACGATACAATAAGTACATTGCACTTGTAAGTTCGAGCAATCTCCATTAGAAATGTGCCTAAGTATGAAAAATCCGATCAAGGATAAAGTCTGGGCAAGAATGGACGGTGGAGATTGCGCTTGGAATTCATCTTCTATGCTCCGTTTCATTTATAAGCCTTATTTGTGCATAGTTATTTCATCAATCCAGGGTTTTGATTTTTTATACTTAGACACATTTCCAGGTTGCGCAAAAGGATTTCTTACTGTTTTGACATTCAGGCTTAGGAATAAGCCTCCCTAAGCAACTTCAAACCCCTTTCTTACATACCTCTATGTCATAGGACATGAATTTTTTTTACCCTACCCCTCATTTTTCACTAGTTTGGACCTCTAAAGGGGAATTATTGCAGATGCCTTGTGTATAAATCTTCAAAACTTAGCACAAGTGCTAACAATTACCCTAGTTTAGAACACTTTATTGTCCTTCTACCCATGTGACATTTGCGTTAAGTTTGCGGGAGCCTTCTTAGTTGTTTTTCATGACAAAATGAACCTCATTTTGCATATTTTACGAGCTATACCTGATTATAAGGCTCCCCGCACTTATGGAGTTTTATTTAGGCCCTGGTCCGAATCCTAATAACATACTGGACAACTGAGTAAACTTGTTCTTTCAGACTCGTTAAGAATAATTGAACGATCATCTACATTGGTGGTAATTTATCTCTTTCTCGAACCATATGGATTATTTACGCGAAAGGAATACTCTCCTTTCAGCAGATTTGAGAAGAGTATCTTCATGCACAAGTTTATCTCTTTTCCAGACACGAGGGACTAAATTTATGGAAAAGGAACACTCGATATGAGCTTAGTTTTCTCTTTTTCATGATCTGGACCCAAACATGCAAAATATTTTGAGCATACTTTATGTCTTTGTCACGATCGTAAAACCTAAAGAACAAAGCATCGAGTTTACTATTGTAATCCCCATTTCTCGCAATCAAATGGATCTTTCTGAGTGATCTTTCCTTCCTTCACACTCATTAAACTCAGGCTATATGTTGCTTTTGAAGGTGCGTCGGTCTGGTATTAGTTTATCCCTTTTTCATACCTTATTGACTAAGTACAGAAAAGGTATACCTTAGTCCTTCTGGAGCTAAGAGATTTCTTCTGTGGATTGTTTTATACTTTTCTGGCCTCAGTAGACTAAATTGTAAGAAAAACCACCCACCTAGAGTCTTCTTCAGATTTTCCAAACTCTCAAAACTATGAAAACACCAACGAGCATCTACTAGTTCAGGCTCATAAAATCAACGGCTCAGTGAATATCAAGCATTATTCTCTCCCCTCTTCAAGCTTGTCAAAAATGAAGAGAGGTTCAAGTTGAATTTCTTGGACTTATTAAAACTTAATAAGAAAGATAAGGAATAATTTCTCTCTTTGGGTTATAAGAAGTGGAAGCATGTCATCCTTGAACAAAGCACTCTCTGAACTTTCTGATACTATGTCTCAGTTTACACTTCCAGCTCAGCTATTACTTCAAGTTTTTACTCCTCCACTTTTCATTTATACATGGGGAATGTGATCATGTCTCCTACATGACAAATAAGTCTAGTTGTCATATCTGCAAGTCAAAAGCTACCTTGGGTCATCTCTGTGTCGTGCTCATTATTCAAGGATATGTACCTCTATCTGATCATCTTGATTCCCATCATTATCATCTCTGAGAATTCCTTGTGTCTACCTTCCCTCATCCAATTTCCTAGTTAATCTTGTGATATGTTGAAGGATTCATTGCCTTCCTCCTCACATCATGGTTTCTCATCAGCATCTCTTGAAGACAAAGACCTAAAGTTTCAATGATGGTATCTTAGGATTCACTACCCTTATTGGTGAAATCCTTTGCTTCAGTTGTCAGCATCACTCATTCACTGACATTCTGTTGAGTTCCTTCCATGTTCGACTTTAACTCATCTTTCACATGGTAGGAGTTGTACTGGTTATTATGGATTTGGATGAATACCTTAGGTTCACACCTCTATATCCTAAATTGTGCAAGATTTTGTTATGCTCAACAACACTGCTTGCAGATTTTGAAGATTCATCATTGTATATTGTAGATCTTATCCACCTTTGAAATAGCTGCGAAAAATAGGGCTTCCTATTTTTTGGATCTCTCTCCACAGATTGTTAGCAAAAGAAGGTTGGGATGACTCTCCTCCCTAGGGCGCATCTTTCTGTTGAAGCAGAATCTGATTCTGAGCATTTTTCAGTTTTTGACCTGCACTGCTGCCGGAAATTAGGGTTTTCCATAGAAGTGGAATTTTTGAGTGATCCCAGGCCTGGATTGATCTCCTCCTCAAAATCAAAGTTTAGAGATCAAGATCAAAGCATTTGGTTGGACAAAACTCTGAGAAAATCAAACCCTAATCTACTCCTGAACCAGCACTGCAGAAATTTAGCTACAGATCCAGATCCGACATCTTGACCTGGTAAGATATAAATCCTTTGTATTTCCATTTGAGGGTCTTAGTTAAGATGTCTCATCATACCAAGCTTGATGAAAAGCTTGAGGAAGCTGATAACTTTCGAGCCTGGAATTATAGGATCTCCCTGGTCCTAGAAGAAAATGAGTTGGACTCCTATATCAATGAGGAGGTTCCAGTTCCAGAAGGAGATGAGGCTAAGGCATTACACATGAAGCAGTTGGTCATGGCTAAGAGGATTATTGCTGATTCAATCAAGGATCACCTCATACCAGAGGTGTCCTCCCTAAAGACACCTAAAGCTATGTTTGATTCCTTGACCAAACTGTTTGAAGGAAAGAACATAAACCAGAAGATGACTTTGAGGAACCAGCTAAAGAATGTAAAGATCCAGAATGCAGAGAACATATAGTATTGCTTTACAAAGGTCTCTCAGATCAAAGAATAGCTGGAAGAAGTAGATGAAGAAGTGAAGAATGCAGATATTGTGATGACCACCTTGAATGGTCTTCCTAGGGCATGGTACTCTTTCATTCAAGGGATCTGTGCTAGAAAGAAGCTAGTCAAGTTTAGCAGACTATGGGAAGAATTCTCTCAATAAGAATCTCGGATAGTAGCTTGAGAAGAAAAGATGGGAAGTGAAGATCAAGCTCTCACATTCCACACCAAAAAAACCAGAAGGGACCATCATCACTCCAGAGGTAAGAGTTCACACTCTAGAATAGATATGTCTACTATTAGATGTTACACATGTGATGAGAAAGGACACATATCCAAATATTTTCCTAACAAAGGGAACTCAAAGAAGAAAAGGGGAAACAAGAGAAGACATCATGCTCATGCTGCAGAGGATGATGAACCTTCCACAAAGAGAATCAGACAAGAAAGTGATGATTCTTCAAGTGATGAAGAATATGTGCTGATCTCCACTCTCACGGGAACTATCTCACATGGAAGCAATGATTGGATTATAGACAGTGGTGCTTCCAAACATATGACATGATTCAAGGAATCCTTTGTGAAACTATTTGAACATGAATCACCTCACAAGGTGAAACTTGGGGATGACTACCAGTATCCAATAAAAGGTAGTGGTGAATCCTCCTATAAGCTAGACTCTGGAAAGTCTATGAAGATGAAAAATGTATTGTTTGTACCAGGACTAAAGAAGAACCTCCTCTCCATATCTGCATTAGATGCAAAAGGAATGAGGGTTGCTTTTGTAGATGGATAAGTTCTTATGTGGCCAAAGGGAAAGACTTTTGATGATGCAATAGTGATTGGGGAACAAAAAGGAGGTCTATACAAATTGAAGGTCCAACCAGAACAAGCTTTGGTTCATGACTGAGCAGAACTAAATGAACTTTGGCATAGAAGGCTTGCACATGTGCATTGCAGGGCACTACCACTTGCAAGCAAAGCTATTGAAGGTCTTTAAAAAATGCAGACAAAACATGATGGTGTTTGCAAAGGATGTGCAAAAGGAAAAAACACAAAGAAGACATTTTCAAGTAGCGAAAGCAAGGCAAAAGGAATCTTGGAAATCATCCACTCCAATATATGCGGTTCGATGTCATCTAGTTCATCAAGTGGGTATGTATACTATGTTTCTTTCATTGATGATTTTTCTAGGAAGACATGGATATACTTTATGAAGAACAAAGATGAAGTATTCAGCAAGTTCAAGGAATTCAAAGCCTTGATTGAGAACCACACAGAAAACAAGATCAAGATTTTTCGATAAGATAATGGAGGAGAATTCACATCAAATGAATTCAAAGAATTATGCAAATATTTAGGGATTAAGAGGGAGTTAACCAGTCCATATAATCCACAAAATAATGGAGTTGCAAAAAGGAAGAATAGAATGATCATGAAAGCTGCAAGGGCTATGATTCATGATCAAGATCTTCCCATGCATCTATGGGTAGAAACTGCCAGGACAACGGTGTATGTACAGAACCATACTCCACATAGAGTACTCAAGAATAAGAGACCTGAAGATGTCTTTTTTGGCAAGAAACCAGAAGTCAGCCATCTCAAAATATTTGGCTGTCTAGTGTACATACACATTCTGAAAGAAAAGAGGACAAAGTTAAATCCTTCAGGAAGGAAGGGTATATTTGTGGGATACTCTGAAAGCTTGAAGGCTTATAGAATATACTTCCCAGGATTCAAGAAGATCGACATCATCAAGGATGTAACATTTGACGAAGACTCAGCTTACAACAAATCTAGAAAGAGACCTGCTGATGAACCTGAAGAAACAGAAGCACCCAGAATTCATGACACAACCATGAATGAAGAATATCAAGAAGAATATCGAGAAATAGAAGAACCTCAACAACCTGTAGATCCACCTCAGGAGAAGAATCCTCACAATAGGAAACCTTCTTTGGGTATGAGAAGCTATCCAAGGTGCAGAAAGGTATGGGGCTCTAGAAGGAACACACAGAGAAAGGAAAAGAACCAGGTCTTGTTCTAGTTATGTAGCCTTATTATGTGATTTCATTGATAATGAACCTTCCAACTATGAAGAAGCGACAGAAAAGAAAGAGTGGAAGGATGCTATGATCTAAGAGTACCAATCGATCATGAAGAATGATGTTTGTGATGTTGTCCCAAGACTTGAGGGGAAGTCTATGGTGACTTCCAAATGGATCTACAAGATCAAGCATAATACAGATGGCATCATAGAAAAATATAAAGCAAGATTTGTGGCTCGTGGCTTCTCCCAGAAAGAAGGACTAGATTATGAAGAAAATTTTGCACCTGTAGCCAGATACACTTCCATCAGATCAGTAATTTCTCTGGATGCAGTGATGAAATGGAAGATACACCAGATGGATCTCAAGACTACTTTCTTGAATGGTGTAGTGGAGGAGGAAGTGTATGTGGAGCAGCCACTCAGTTTTGAGACACATGACAGGGAAACTCATGTGTGTAAATTGAAAAAATCCCTGTACGGTTTGAAACAAGCACCCAGGACATGGTACAACATAATTGATGGCTTTCTATCTAGTTTGGGATTTACCAAAAGTAAAGCAGATTCCAACCTTTACTACAAGGTTGAAGAAGGCAATCCAATGATACTCCTTCTATATGTAGATGATCTATTTGTAACAGGTATGGATGGATTGATTACTGATACGAAGAGAAAGCTTGCTACCGAGTTCAAAATGAAGGAATTGGGTATGATGAATTATTTTCTAGGCATGGAGGTGTGGCAAAATGTGAATGGAATCTTCCTCGGACAAGGAAAGTATGCATTAGAGATCCTGAAGAGATTTGGGATGATGGACTGCAAGGACATAACCACAATTATGGCATCGAACCTGAAGCTATTGAGTGATGCTTCATCTAAGTTAGTTGATGCCACAGTGTATCGTCAGATGATTGGGTCCTTGATGTACCTGACGAATACGAGACCAGATATTTTCTTTGATGTGAACACCTTGAGCCAGTTTCGTACAGATTCGAGACATGTTCACTTGATTGCTGCAAAGCATATTTTAAGGTACCTAAAGGGTGCAATTGATTATGGGCTCAAGTATAAGGCTGATAAGAAGATTAACCTAGAAGGTTATGTTGATTTAGATTGGGTAGGTAGTGCCATCGATAGGAAGAGCACTTCAGGGTGCTGCTTTAGTATGGGATCAGGTGTGATCTCTTGGTTTATCAGGAAGCGATCCTGTGTGGGATTGAGTATAGCTAAAGCAAAGTATGTCGTAGCTTGTTCAGCTAGTTGTGAGGTAGTATGGCTGAGGAAGCTACTGTATTATTTATTTGATCTCTATTTAAATGCTACTTGTATATATTGCGACAACCAAAGTTGCGTGAAGTTTTTGGAGAACCCGATGTTCCATGACAAGTCAAAGCATATCAAGATCAAGTATCACTATATCAAGGATATGGTGTAGAGAGGAGCAGTGAAGCTCCAGTATGTTGCGATGAACAAACAGATAGCTGATGTGTTGACTAAGCCATTGGATAGGGTGAAGTTTGAATAATTTGGGGAGAAGCTTGGTGTTCTCTAGATCGAGGTTCCTTCCAAGAGGAAGTGATGAGTCTGTGATGTGCCCTTCTAACATGGTGAGAGGATTGGTTCCTTCCATGGTCAGATGTAAGAGCTGTGACATGGTGAGAGGATTGGTTCCTTCCATTGTCAGATGTATGTGATGATGCCACATTCAACATGAAAAAGGGTTGGCTCTGTGGAGGCACATCTAGTATGAAAAAGGACTAGCTCTGTGTAGATCCCACATCCAACATGAAAAAGGTTGGCTCTATGAAGACACATCTAGTTTGAAAAAGGACTAACTCTGTGTATATCCCACATCCATCATGAAAAAGGGTTGGATCTGTGAAGACACATCTAGTATGAAAAAGGACTAGCTCTGTGTAGATCCCACATCCAGCATGAAAAAGGGCTGGCTCTGTGAAGACACATATAGTATGAAAAAGGACTAGCTCTGTGTAGATCCCACATCTAGCATGAAAAAGGGCTGGCTCTATGAAGACACATCTAGTATGAAAAAGGACTAGCTCTGTGTAGATCCCACATCCAACATGAAAAAAGGATGGCTCTGTGAAGACACATCAAGTATGAAAAATGACTAGCTATGTGTAGATCCCACATCTAGCATGAAAAAGGGCTAGCTCTGTGAAGACTCATCTAGTATGAAAAAGGACTGGGTCTATGTAGATCCCACATCTAGTATGAAAAAGGACTAGTTCTGTGAAGACACATCCAGTATGAAAAAGGACTGGCTCTGTGTAGATCCCAAATCTAGTATGAAAAAGGAATAGCTCTGTGAAGACACATCCAGTATGAAAAAAACTGGCTCTGTGTAGATGCCACATCTAGTATGAAAAAGGACTAGCTCTGTGATGATACATCCAGTATGAAAAATGACTAGCTCTGTAGATGTACATCTAGCATGAAAAAGGGATATCTCTGTAGAACTTCCTATGACAAGAAGAATTAAGAGATTGCACCCGTAATGGTGACCCAGTGATGATCCAGATCAAGTGATGATCTAGATCCAGTGATGATGATCCAGATCCAGTGATTATGATCCAGCAGTGATGATCCAGATCGAGTGATGATCCATATCAAGATGAAGATGACTTGAATATGAAGATAAATTGAAGATGAAGATGACTCGAAGATGAAGATAACGAGAACTCATTGATGATCCAGATGATACATAGAAGAAGACCCGTGCTACTAAATTGTGTCGAGAGAATACCTTCCTAGTTAAGAGGGAGTGTTGATGTATTTGTAACTTTGGAATGTATTCACTTGTATATCTTATGTCTTGTACCCCGACGTTTATTCTAGGAAGTATCTGTAATGTATTTGAGTCATGTCATGCCTCGATGTTCCTATCAGGAGATTCAATAATGTAAACAAGTCATGTCAAGTTATTGTGGGTAACCCTCCTATTATTCAAGGGTTAAAGTCCCTGGAATTATGGGGTCCTAGGGTTATTAGACTGTCCTAGAGAATTCAGCCCTAGTGAGTTATTTTCAAGTCAGGAATTAGTATAAATAGAGAGTAAGCCTCTCTATTTAACACACACTCACTCACACTCAATTGTAGCGCATAGCTGAGAGAGAAGAAGTTGTTGGGGCTCGAAAGAAAGAGGCTATTGTTGTTGGGAGATCATCTTACTGTTTTGGGGTTCTACTTTTGGCACTGATTCTATCTATGGGAAAGTTGCGGGGTTTTCTCCATTTATAGTTTCCCCGAGGAAAAACATTGTGTTCATTGTCTCTTGTGTTTGATTGTTATGCTTGTTATTCTCTCAGTTAAATATCCTAATATAATGCTAGCTTGAATGATAAAAATATAACATTCATCTATTATCATCATGCCAGCCTTACTTATTTTTTATAAGGTGATTAAGGAGAATTCACGACTATTTCCATTGAAACCAGTGAATCATATGTGAGTATTGACATGACAACCCCCGAATACATGATTAGGGTTTGTACACACGTGTTTCCCTTATAACAGTCGCGTATCACTCACGTCCTGCTAGTATCAATAGTCGTGAATTCCCTAATCCAAAAATTAAAAAATTAAAAAAAGTTTAGTCGAGGAAAGTTGGGCTCCTAATCATAACTATCCCAACTTCCCCAACCATCTCGATCTTAGTAACCTCTCACTTTCCTCAAGTACAAATAGAGGGTAGGGGTTCATGCTAAACATCATCAATTCTAGAGAAAAGTTATGTTGGTAGATTTCCTTTGGAAATCTTGGAGCAACAGATCTCAGTTTCCTTGGCTAGAAGAGGAGCACTTGTTTAAGATGTTGGTAGTAATCTTCCATCACTTGTTTATCAATAAAGAGAGACTTTCTTCCAATTTGTGTCTTTGTACTCTTATGTATTATGATTTTTGAATTGTCTTGTTATTTCATTGAAAACATATTATTTCATTAATCTTCTATATAATATATATGATATTGCAGGAAGGTCTGGCTCTTTGTAGGTGTTGAAGATTTCCTAGAAGCTGTTGGAGCAATTTGGATTGAAGAAGAGAGCTAGGATCAACCTCCATAAACAAGGTACACCTAATTTCTTCCTTATTTCTTTGTCAAATTCTTAAATGGCTGAATGTATGCAAGTTTATTTAGTACCTTGGTAACCCCAGAGACCCTAGGTTAATTCTCCTAAACAACACTCTTCCACCACCTTCTTTAGATCACCTCAAAGGATATAAAAAAACTCTAGAAAAAACTCCATATTCCATCCACCTAAACCTAGAATTTTGTTGGCAAGGGGTTGGACATAGGTGAGTTTCACAACATCTAGGATGCTGCGCATACTCATGAGGCACCGCACAATGCAAAGATAGCGCAACAGGTAGAAAATAATTCACTTTATATATATTTTTATGTCATGTTTTGTACTCATTGACCATTTCTTCGGAATATTGGTCCTTATTGGTTAAATTAGTTAGAAGTTGTTAGGATTTAGTTAGAAGTGGAACTTGAATGTAAAGGCGCAAGCCTATATATAGAGTTAGAATTGAAAATGTAAAAGATATAGCGGAGAGAGAGGTGATAGCAGAGAGAAAGTGAGAGATTGAATCTTTTGTTATCTGTATGCGACCTTGTGGGTTGGTCTTTCTCTCGCTGTGGAGAAAGACAGCTGTTGTTTTGGATCTGTTGTGTAGAAAGTAATATGATATGATGGATGTTGCTCTGAATTGCTAGTGTCTTTTATCTGTTTTTTGCTCCTATGTGTTGCGATATCAATGATGGATGTTTTATGGATCTGCTTTATGAATAAATGATATAATGCTACGTAAATGATGTGATATGTTTAGGTCTATGGTTATACTGATAAGATCTGTGATGAATGATGTGATAACTGACGAATGGCTCTGCTAGATCTGATAGTTATGCTAATAAATCATTGATGCCCCGATCCTCCTACTTACTACCGAAAAATTGGTTCCGACAGCTCTCCCTCGAACATCTCGGGTGAGACTTCATCTGATATATGGATGTTTTCGGGTAGGGTAAAAGTTGTCTAGGTCGGTGCTGAGGGAGATCATGCTGGTTGGGCATCAACAGAGCGAGAACCCCTGTTGACGAGGCTTTGTTGGTGGGTTTTGGCAAACAAATGGTCCCATTGCTGGGACCTCATTGCGACTGAAGTGGAGGATATGTTGTGGCATCCGACGGAACCAGAGATCCAATATTGGTTCGACCTAAGACTGCGAGAGTTCGCCATAGCCGAGAACCAGAAATTGAATTTGGCGACAAATGCATGGTTGGAAAGGTGCATTCATGACGGTCCTCACGAATGTTTTTTCTGTGAGTTTCCCATCCTACTCTATTATTGGTTGGCGCGATTCACCTACAAGAAGTGAAACTTTGAGGGAGGAGAGTTGATGTCCTGGACTCTCGAGCTAATTCAAGAAATACAATAGATGAAAAACAAGGCGTCATGGGCTGTTGAAGTTTGGTTGGATTATATTCTGGAAGGATACATCAATGAGTTCGCGATTGATACAAATAAGTCCTACGGTGAAGTAGAACGAGAATTTTTCAATGGACCACAAGGTAGGTTCTTACTATCTCTGCAATTGTTAATCAAGATGCTTGTTTATGAAAGGGCATACTAAATATGCACCTCAAGTAGTAAAACTATGGTGTGCGGAGGCTGTGAACATCATGATAGAAGGGGTGTGATGAATGGAAAGATAAAGGGTAGATGGGTGTAAGTTTTGATGAGACTGTGAGGGCAGCCAAGGAAGAGAGTGGATGTACAAGGAGAGGAGCAAGGTTTCGAGTAGAGAATAGGTAGAGAACAGGGGAAGGTCCTGCTACAATAGCAACGCAATACCACGAAGGACAACCACACGGGACGAAGTGACCCTACAGCGACAAAGAGGATGAGCAGACCTGGGATACACCCAGAGTAGAAGCAAGGTCAAACCCTAGTAGCAACATGTCCACACCTCCGCGCACTACTCCACCATTAGGAAAATATATCCAATCCACGTCGATGTGTTCGATGTTCCTAGAAACATCCAGTAGTAAAGCCACATTTGTAGGAAGAAGGTCTAGGATGACAGGAGACAATATGAAGCTACCTATGTTCCATGGAAATGACACTGATGACCTAGAACGATATTGGTTCTTATGTGAGACAGTCTGCACTGGTAGATAGACTACTGATGACAATGTAAAGAAAGACCAGTTAGCGACCACCCTCTAGGGTCGTGCACTCTATTGGTATATGAGATTGATTCAGGTATCACAAGGGACCACAGCAAATACTTTGGATGAGTTTCAGAACGGACTGCTTGAAGAATTCCAGAAACCAAAATCTGAAGCACAGTACATTACAGAGCTAAAGGAAATCAAACAATTCCCTAATGAGACGATCTGGAACTTTGATCAGAGGTTTCAAATGCTAATGGCATGGGTCAACTTCGATATGAGTGACTTCTAGCACAAAGAATGGTTCATTGCAACATTAGTCCCTCATAACCGACATCCATTAGTGCAACAAAAGATTGGGACATAGAGAAAGGCTCTGGAAATTGCAATGAAGCTGGAGGCTTCACCTATTGGAGAAACTGCTATTGGCATGAACCAAATCCAGGTGCAGCTAGCGAACCTGACGCTTCAATTGCAGGATATCAAGAAGGCGAAAGATGAACATGATTATTTGTGGTGCACTTGGTATCATGTGGATGGACACACCAAAGATACCAATCCTACTTTCCGGAATTATCTACTCTTAGGAGCATCGAACCCATTGAGTTGTGGTGGTGTTCTGTGGTGTCGTATATGTCAAGTATATGGGCATCGACATGCAGATTGTACCTACATGCAGAAAATGGTTACGAATCCAACAAGCTTATATTGCACCTTCTGTCACTTAGTTGGGCACGAGGATAAGGACTGTCGAGCTTATGATCTGCTTCAAGAGCGGACATATGATTCGTATTTCGTGAAAGGTGAAGATCCTCACATGGTACAACAGCCAAACCTGTAGGTGATACAACCGCCACCTCAAGTACAGTATACGCCGCCACCATAGATGTAGTTTATTCCATCGCAACCACAGACAGAGCCACATTTTGCGCTGCGACCGCAGTACACCCAAACCCATATGGCCCCGCCACAACCACAGTATTTCCATGCCACACATTATGTTCAACAGCAGTCAAATCCCCTGCAACAGCAAGTGCTCCAATCCCAGTATCAGTAGAAAGTATCTCAACCACAATATCAACAGCAAGGAGGATTCCATGGAGGATTCAGGGGAAGGGGAGGTTTCGACCATGGAGGAGGATGAGGTTGTGGATCAATCTAGTGTTACAATTGTGGGACATTTGGGAATGATCAATAAGATTTTCCCCATTTTCAATGTGTATACTACATGGTGAATGATCGTACTGTTGAAAATTTCCCTCAGTTAATTGTGAGATGGCATGCCAACAATGTTCCTTTATTATAGAATCAGAACCAGTTCCAGGTCCAAAATCAAATCTAGAACCAGCAGCAACTGTAGAATCAAGGTTAAACCCAAATTCTAGTACATAATTAGAATATAAATCAGCCTATGAATCCCTCGGTGAACCAGAATCCACCTCTAAATCAGCCTCCATTGAAGAACCAAAATCAAGGTTCGACAGTTGCAACCATTCTAGCAGGGCTGCGTTTAGAGGATGTTGAAATTGGTATTGTTACTAGAGGAGGCATGACGACTGGATAAGATGGATCACGACCACAAGTGTGACTAGCTGGAAAGAAGAAAGCACAGTTTGATATTGCGACTGAGAGAGATACCTTTTTTAAGGCTCATGAGGCGCTTGAAAGAAATCCTGGTAAGACACCTATTTTTGGCATGCCTTCCGGTTTTGATTCTTCATTAGAACCTGGACCATCGCGGCAGTATGGTAATTTACAACAGTTCTTCGAGATTTATTTATCCCTGGAAAGAGATCTTGATGCTCTAGTTGAGATTGAGAATTTGTTGCACCGTTCGGATAGAGAGTTGCAGGACTCTGTAGTGAAATCTTTATAGAAGAAAAAGACGGAAAAGGAAATGCGAATGAACATCCGGATTGGGGACTACAAATTTGATTTAGTTATTCTGGATCTTGGTTCAGATGTGAGTATATTGACGAAACATACGTGGCAGAAGATGGGGGAGCCAAAACTTGTTTGGTCCCTGGTGCAGCTGATATTGGATAATCAAGCCAAAGTCCAACCAATTGGTCGTGTGTCGAATCTGGTTGTAGATGTCGAAGGTATGAGGAATTGTGCTAATTTCATTGTTATCAAAGTCATTGACGGAGGAGGTTCCTATCCCACATTGCTAGGGATTGGATGGGCCAACGATAGCATGGCCATGATAAATTTTAAGAAGCAATTGATGACATTTGAGAACCAGGATATTCGAGTCATTGCACCTATGGATCCTAATTAAGGAAGGTGATATATTGAACCTGTAAAAGATGAGGTTGTTCAAGGATGGGATCACATTTATAATATTTCTGAAGATTATATCCATCCTACTGTTGATGGAGAACTGTGTTGGCGCAGTGCTAGCTCGGTGTCCTCTGATTCTGATGATGTGCTAGAAAATTGGAAAAATCGGATGCATGAAGTATCACTCAAAAAATGTGGGTTGATCACGTAGTCGCTACGCCATGTCGTGACTGAGATCGTTGAGATGCCAATATATGAAGGATTACCAGAACTACCTGGGTTCCTCGAGCAGTTTAAAGCAAAGGTATCTGATCCTCGGTGCTTTTTGGCATTAGGCGAAGCATTGAAGGCCACTCCAGCACGCTAGTGGGCATTTCATAAGGAGACCATTCATGAATGGGCACAATGTTGATGATTGATGACTGCGTGCTTAAGATATATAGAGGTATATCACACTGGGAGATATGATGGACAAAATAACCCTTGTAGTCATCTGAGGGAATGCCAAATGTTGTGGGCATCGTGAGCTAAGGATGAGTGGGTCCATGCTTTTATTCACACATTGGAGAAAATGCCACGGTCTTGGTACGCTTCAGCAGAACTGCGCAAAGAAATAACCACTTGGGAGGAGCTGACTATTTTCTTTGTGCATGCCTTTTTCTTTATAGATGCCAATGCAGAGGTTAACAATGCACTACATATCATTCGAGATGTCGTCTTGAAAGTTGTCCTAGTTGCATATCCTGTGGACCCACATGTGCACTGCCATATACAATCAATGATGGAATGTTACAACATCTCTGGTGAGCCAGACGATGATGATGAGTTGCACAATATTAATATTCCAGAGACTAAAGGAAGTTGGGATGTCGCAGCACCGAATCTGCCGACTGATCCCATGACTCAACCGCTAAATATTAAGAAAGTCAACATTGGGATGGAAGAGAATCCAAAATTTGCAAATATTAGGGACTACTGGGATAAGGAGACCATGGCAAAGATCGCAGATCTATTGCATGAGTTTCAAGATCTGTTCCTGAAAAAATTCTCAAAAATGAAGGGGATATTGGGTGACTTAGGGGAAATGAAAATCCCATTAAAACCAAATTCAAAACCAGTGCGATAGAGGCCATATCGCTTGAATCCACGATACAAAGAACGGGTCAAGGATGAACTTGATTGGATGTTAGATGAAGGGATTATTGAGCATGTTTAAGAATCATAATGGATAAGTATTATGGTTATCCAAGACAAGAAGACTGGGGAAGTCTGAATCTGTGTCGATCTAAGAAAGCTGAATGATGCTTGCATGCATGATCCATTTCCAACACTGTTCATTGATAAGGTTCTTGAAGGAGTAGGTGGTAACGAAATGTACTC
This sequence comes from Pseudotsuga menziesii, assembly GCA_001517045.1. Lineage (NCBI taxonomy): Eukaryota > Viridiplantae > Streptophyta > Pinopsida > Pinales > Pinaceae > Pseudotsuga > Pseudotsuga menziesii. Next base: position 70,282 of record LPNX010079459.1, on the reverse strand, counting down.
TTTTACAGATGGATTTTCTGGTTATCACTAGATAAGAATTGCAAAGGAAGACCACCACAAAACCACATTTGTCACCGAATGGGGTTACTTTCAATACAAAGTGATGCCCTTTGGGATGAAGAATGCACCTGCGGTATTCTCTCAAGTTATTGTCTCCACATTTAAATATTTTATTCTGAAATTTCTGCAAGTTTATATGGATGATTGGACATTCTACGGGCTAATTAAGGATCACTTGGAAAACCTACGCTTGATGCTGGAAAGGTGTCAACAACATAAGATCGCATTGAATTCAAAGAAGTGCATCTTTTGTGCACCATTTGGGATATTGTTGGGTCATATCGTTTGTAAGCAGGGGATTTTGGTTGATCCAGCCAAGATTGCACTCATCCTAAGCCTGCCACCACCTACCAATATGAAGATGCTTCACGTGACACTGGGATATACTAGGTACCATCGCAAGGTTATCCGTGTTTACATTGCAATTACTGCCCCTATGGAGAAATTGTTAAAGAAGGATGCCAGATTCATATGGATCCAGGAGTTTCAAAGAAGCTTTGACACATTGAAGGCCAAGATGGATTCAACACCCATACTTGTGTTCCTCGATTGGAACAAGGAGTTCCATGTCCATGTCGATGCCTCGTCTATTGCACTGGGTGTGGTACTTGAACAACCAGGAGAAGGAGATATGGATCACTCAATTGCCTTTGCTAACAGGAATTTATCCTTTGCTGAGAATAATTACACGACCACAGAAAGAGAGGGGGTGGCGATGGTATATGCGTTGCGACGGTGTGTTCTACCTCATGAACAAGGACAAATTATGGAAGAAGTACATGCAGGAGTTGTAGGTGGAAATTATGGAGGATGGGTGACTGCGCTTAAGATTCTGTGTGTTGGGATATGGTGGCCTACTTTACACAATGATGTAGTAGACTATGCGCAGAGATGTGATGTCTGTCAATGTGTCAGGAAGCCATCACGATGGGATGAAATGTCGCTTGTACCATAGGTAAATTTGCAACCTTTTGATAAATGGGTTGTAGACTTTGTGGGTCCCATAAACCCACCAAGGAAGAGACGGGTACATGGTACATAATCACTGTAACTAACTATTTGACAAGGTGGGTGGAGGCTGCACTAGTTGTGGATTGCACCGCTACGATAGCAGCAAAGTTCATATTTGAAAACATTGTGACATGGTTTGGATGCCCTCAAATATTGATGAGCAACCAGGGCAGTCACTTTCTCAACCGCACAGTAAAAGCACTGACAGTAGAATTGTAGGTGCAGCATCATAAAAGTATCCCATATCATCCACATGCAAATGGCACCGTAGAAGCCTTCAACAAAATCTTGGAAACTACATTGACAAAGGTATGTAATGCTAATCATGATGACTGGGAATTAAATATCCTCCCATTCTGTGGGCATATCGCACCACTTGCAAGAGGCTAACGGGGTAGACGTTGTTCAAATTAGTATATGGGAAAAAGGCAGTAATGCCTATGGAATACATTGTTCCTAGTCTGGGCATTGTAGCAGCAACTGGCATGGCCGATGAGGCAGCACTTGATGAGAGAGAAACACATCTAGTCCAACTAGAAGAGGACCGCTTCATCACAAGCTTCCAGTAGTGTGTCGAGAATGATCGACAGAAGCCGTGGCATGATTTCCATATAAAAAACAAACAATTTTCCTAAGGAGATTTGGTGTTGTTGTATGATAGTAAGTTCATGAATCATCCGAGTAAGTTACAGATGCACTAGTTAGGCCCCTATCTTGTTAATTCATATACCTCTGGGGGTGCAGTTCAATTGCAGTAGTTAGATGGAGCAGTGTTGCTAAATCTAGTGAATGGCAGTGATTTGAATCCCTATAGGACAGGGCCGAAGGTGCACACTGCTTGATAAAAAATAAAAAACAACACATAGAGAGAGAAGCTAGAGATAGGTAGCAAGAGGAACGGTGGGCCCATGAGTTGGGGCTGTATTAGGTTAAAGGGTAGTTGATTCAACAGAAAATAGCCAGTTAGCCATGGAAAACAGTTGCACTAGAACAAGGTTGTGTGACAGGCAAAGGTGGCGTGTCCACAGGAGGCTGCGCCAATGGAAGAGGGCTGCAACAAGGTGGTCTGCTGGCACAAGGGGGTGCGATAGACAAAAGGCTATGTGTCAGCAAGAGGATGCGCTAAGCGAATAGGGTCGTGGCATGCAAAAGGGATGGGGTTGCGCGACAGGAGGTCGCCATAGATAGAAAAAGTGGCTTGTATTGTATGGGAGGCTCCGTGACGATGACCAGATGTCACATAAATACTCAATAATGGTTGTCAAAAAGGGAAACAATGAAATGGTTGACGTCACAGTTAATGATGGCAGATTTGCAAGGCAGGGTGGCAGAATCGACGGGGTATTTAGCACACACATGAATGATTCAGTCATAATGATGCACCCAAGTGAGTCATGATGGGATATAAGCCAAATTTGGTGTTATAAGCTGAGGACCAATAGTTGTATGAACCCCATTAGGAAGTGCTACACTGAGCAAAGTTGTAGGAGATTTGGGTTGATTCGTTGTAGAAAGCTCCGCTGTGTGAGGTAGTGGCAGTCGAAGGGACAATACGTTCCTCCCTTGATACGAGGCAACCTATGAGTGAAAATGTTGTCTCAGCTGAAATTGACGAACAAGTTGTGAGTATGTGGGTTAGTTTGGCTGAGATAGAAGTCTCTGGTGAAGTCATCCTTGGCTATATTTCTTCCAATCGGTCTGAGGTGTCGACTTAGACACCCATGAGGATTCCGGATGGGATCAGGGTTCCTGCCCCATTTGAATAAGTTTGCAGGAATAGGGAATCGGGTCGACTTCAGGTAGGGCGGGATGGGCTCGAAAGGACCAAGTGGGTAGAGGCGGGTTGAGCCTGAATGCACGGAAGGACCAAGTGGCCAGATGCAGGGCTCTAGATTTGGCCACTGATTAACTTCAGTTTTAATTTCTTTTAGTTTGTATATAATTTGTTGCAATTGAAGGAACATCATAAAAACGAGGCAATTCTTTCCACTTATCTCCAACCAAATAAGTAAACGATTCCTCTTCATTCCACGAGTGGTTAAATTTGAAAGGATATTTAATCATGTTTGAAACAACATCCACTTTGAGGAAAAGAGACATATGGTTAGAGACACCTACATTTACCATCCAATATTTGAATCTATCTACACTATCTATTAAACCTTCATCCATCGGGGATTTATCTAGATGATTAGCCACTCGAACTGAGCTTGATCTCCCATTTCTCCAAGTGAGGGTCAAAGTGAGAGGATGATCATCTATGAGTTTTGCATCTTGGAATATATGATTGAACAATCCCGACATAGGATCCAAATGAAGATTAGCACCCCACATTTCCTTATATATGTTGTGAGATAAATACACCCCCCAAGGACTAAGAATAATTCCTTCAATAGACCACTATCCACCACCTCACCCCACAACTACTAATAGTTATAATAAGTAATAAAATATAGGTAAATTTTACATTTATTATTTTTATTATTATTATTATTTTTAAAACCAAATAACCAACGATAATTTCAAATTGAAACTCATAAATAACATATAATAATAATAATAATAATAATATCAATATATTACAATTTATAATATTAGTTTAAAAAAATATTACAAATTAATATAGTAGATACTAATAGTTATAATAAGTAATAAGATATAGTTGGATAAATTTTACATATATTATTTTTGTTTTTATTTACAAAGAAACCAAAGGAATGGGATCAATGATTAAATTTGAAGGGCTACTCTATATTTCAAGTTAAAGGGTATATTTTCATCCAACCCTTTAATGCTGAAAAATTGCAAAAGTAGTCATACTTCAATTTAAAAGAGTAGTTATACTTCAATTTAAAAGAGTTCTTATACTTCAATTTAAAAGTAGTTTCATATTACCAACTTAATTGATGGATAAAAATGTTGCTCCAAGCATTGAGGTTGTAACGGATACATCTTGCTGATCTTAGGCTTTGGATGAGGCAGAGGGAAAGATACCCATGTGGCATTCTCAAATACTTGACATTTAAAAGTATTGCCACATTGAATCATGTCAATGCTGCTTAAAATGAAAAGAAGAAAGGGAATGAGTATGATAGATAAAGATCCATAGAAGTGGGAAAAGGGGAATGATCAAATAAGCGAGGAATTGATGATGCATAAATTTGAATAAATAGACATATAATTCTCATTGTTGTAATCCCATTTTTAGCTTTTGTGATGTTGATAAGGTATATCTATTTTGTGTTATTTCATATCTAAACTTAATAAATAACATACAAGTTATCATTTATCTTGATATAATTTTTTATCCCAAACAAAATGATCAACACATTTTTTTGTGAAACAAATAAAAATGATAGATTATTTTCACAATAAACCTAACCAAACCTACGCAAGATCCATGGATTGTTGAGAGATTTACAATAAGTATTAATTATGTGTTTCATCTCCATTAATTATCTATTTCAATAATATGGATACCATGAACTACCTATTAAGTGGTTACCTATTAAGTGGTTGAGAGGCTAAAATATGTTCTCAAATAATAAAAAATATTTGAGAATCATTGCTTTAACCTTGTCGTGCGTTATAATACAAAAACACAACATTTTGATGCAACAAAATAACTATGAATAAACATGTTAGATACTTTTAGAGAGATGAATATTTTCAACAAGAAGAAATAGAGATGACCCCATTTCTTGAGGTTCACTTGTTGTATTTTGTATACTCTCCAAAATTGTCATTGAACCGCACATTTGAAGTGAATCCCGTGAATAAGTTTCCAATATCATTACAATTTACACTTGTAACCCATGGTCAAGTCTTTTGGTGTTTTGTAGAGACTAGGGTAGATGTAAATATAACAAAGGAAATTAAATTATGGTGAGTGTGGGATTTGAATAGATTAAGTATGTACAAATGTTGAGTAATAGAACTGTCTAAATTCTAAAACATTTATTTTTCAACTAGGATAAGTAAACTTGTGAGGTGCATGCACTGTATGTTCAAAATTGGTCTTGTTATTGCTCTAAGTAAACTTAATCCTAGTTACTGACACTGACTTCAGTGGTGGAAACTCATGTTACATACTTATGCAATTGTGTATATTCCTGTAACATGTACATTGTTGAGTTAGATAGATTTTGGTCATGCTAAGACTCCTTTAATTGTAATCTGATTCACTAATTTAAGATCAAACTATTCATTCAAAGTGAAATTAAGAAAAACTTGATAACCTATAAATGAAATTATACAAAATTAATTCCATGGTTTTAATTATGCTGTTATAAAGCAACACATGTTATTAAGTTTATTCAATCTCAAGGATTGAATTACTTGAATAAAAATACACCAACCGGCCGACTTTACCTCGACATGTAAGGAATTTTATCTATAGAAAGTGATTGTACTTGAAGCTTATTAACTATGATATTCTATTGAAAGTTAATGATTGTTTATAGAAAATTAATGATCACCACCAATTACAAGAAATGAATGTAACTACAAGAAAATATAATTAGAGGAACATAATACAAAAATAAAGAACACAACACATACCAAACACACTTACAAGACTAGAAATTTAAGAACACTTCAAAAGATGCATAAAGTTCTTATATTCAACAATTTCATATAGGGTTTACGGATTAAGGATGAATCTATCGATAATAACTTCAACATCATTTATTTCTAACTATGTACTTACTTTATCCTGAATTTATAGATATCAAATGAAGATAGTGGCACACTATGTAGATACCACTATGTTCCTAAACTACTCAATTAGTTACAACCACTATCTAATATTGGGACATGAAATCAATGACTCCTGAAGTATTCACCGAGTATCTACTCCTATCTCTCCAATTCTTCAAATGATGTAAATGTCTAACATTGATTCCAAGAGCGAAATGATAGAATTGCCTATTTTTGGCTCACATATCCCTTATTTCTAGCTACTGCATTGATTACATATAAAATGAAGAGAGACAAATGTCTTGAAGGAGACAAAACATGAATTTTTCCCTTTGATGAAGATCATGAACATGTCCTCAAGTTTTAGATCTTGATTAGTGGAGTGTATCCATATGGAGTTTAGATGTATTACAATAAATGTTTCGGTAATTATCTTGAAATACTGGTAAAATAATAAGTAATTTGACTTAATAACGTTCTACTTAACCAAAATCAGGACTTTATACATAAAGATAACTTATTACCATAAGTATGATTTTTGTGTCATCAATCTTCAAAAAAGTAGACAAAAAGAAGGATTTAGGATTAAAAATGAAAGGTAATAGGCTTAGTTGAGAGAGATAAAAGTGTCCAAATTTGGAGTTTAACATCTCCCCATATATAGGGTTTAGCATGTCCTCATGGAGTTAAAATTGAGATAACCATATTTGCTCATTTTTAAAATTGTTCAAAATTTGTTCAAACTGCCTCTTTAAAAATTCTTTGTTGCATCAACATGGAGATCCAAATTGGAAAATGAAGTATTCTTTCTCTTTGGTTTCTGCAAGTTAATCTTGATCATCAACCTCCTATTTTGATTCCTTTTCTTCTGGTTCTAATCATACCACTTCTTGGCATGTTTTGTTAACAACTTATACTTTTTCTGTAATTCCTGATGTTCTTCTTTCATTTTGGCACTCTGTGTTTACCTCTCATTTTCTACCTTAATACTTCGATCTAGAATTTCCAGTTCCTAAATGGTTCTCTTGAGACTACTATTTTTCTTCTTTTGCTTCTGCAACTTGGGAGTTAAAATAGAAACAATAAGTATTATAGGAGTCGCTTGTATTTCTTTAACTAGATTTTACTCAAAAACTGATTGGCCTTCAAAAAATATCTACTCTTCACAAACTGATTGTTTTCCCAAAAGTGGTTGACCTTCAAAAGTTAGTTATTTTTCCGAACTTGGTTGATATTCAAGGACTGTCGGTTATTCAAAAAAAGACTTTGTGAATGCCTCTTTACTGAATGTAGAAGATGGATCTGAATTTTTTACTCTAAAATTCTTAAGTAACTTGTGAAAAACTAAAGCTTTATATACATGTCCTGCTTGTTCTTGTGACAACTTTCCTAAATTTCTTGGTATTTCTGGGTCATACGCCTAGTACTTTGCAGGGAAAAGAAGAAACGTTTCCATGGTTTGAGTTTCTAGCTTTTCTTGATGGTTTGGTAGATATAATTTCTATAGATGAGTCTGAGCCCTCATCCTATGATATTTTTCTTGTGTCATGTAAATATTCACCTTGGGGAATTTCTCCTTCATCCCATGGCATATTACCCTCGCTATTCAAACCTTCTTCTCCTTGTAGCGTATTTCCTATGTTTTGTAAACCCCTTTTCATTTTAAGTAATAGGTGTTTCAGGGTTTCCTATAATTTGAGGATTTTCCATTACTGCTACTCCCTCTTGAAAACCACTTCTTTCTAGGAATTTATCCCAATCAAAATTTCTTTTTCTTAACTCCTACAACAATTAGTTTGACTAGGGAATGATGGAAAATATACCTATCTAAATTTGGAGGGTTTTTCTGTACAATTGCTTCCATCATTGTGAGAATTTTCAGAAGAAAGAAAGGCATATCTATCTTTTTGTTCTCTTCTTTAAGATGGTATAATACATGAATATGATAGGGAAACATAATACTATACCTCCCTTCACATTTTAAGGATTTATGCATGAATAATGTAATGTCCCTCCATGGATCAATTAACCAAGTTTGTGGCACCCCTTGCTCCAGCCAGTGTTATTTTTGGATCTGTTGATGAACAAAGTCCATATTTTTCCTTTTAACCACTAATTTTTAAACTATTGTTCACCTCTTCTTTCCAATCACGTTACCAATGCCAATGATTCTTCTGTAACAGAGATTGGAATATTCCTATTTGAGTAGTTTCCCAATAAATGACTTAGTAAATGCCCTGGTTATTTTACTCTTATGGCCTTGGAAACGTTCAAACAACTGTAGTAATCTTGCACAATGAAATATTATCCTACATTATGGTTAATTTTCTAATACATCGATCCCTTGAGGCTCATACATGACAACACTTGGGACTGCCATCTTTTCTTCGATGTATAGGTAACATGATAAGAAACAAATTAACACTTTTACAAGGGCCTAGATGTAAATGGAGAAGTTGGCTAAGTGTTTAAATGAATTAAGTTATGACGCAATTGGGTTGATAGGAATGGGTGTCAGAATCATAATCATGAAGTGTTACTTAATGATTCACTTTATTAAAGACTTACTGAAATGATCATGTGAAAATGCTAGACATGGGTTAATCATTATACTGAGTAGTTATGGTTTATGAAATATAGTTGTGGCATGTAACATGTAATTTACTAGGTTAAGCCAGACATGAAAATGATGGTAAACAAATCATGAAGAATGGAGGTAAACGATATATAATAGGAGACATTCATAGCAATGACTAATGTAATGTGAAGATAATAGATGGAATTGATAATAAACATACATAAGTTATCTTTTGAAGATTTCCAAATGAGAGTTACCCCTCTCATTCTCAACTTGCTGAAGTAAAATACAAAAAACACCATCCGTTGTCATAAGCTTATTATTAAACTTCAATTGATGGTGATTGACTACAAATGAAAATTCTGTACAATCAATTGTCTTTATCAAATGAAAATTCTGTACAATCAATTGTCTTTATCCTAATAAAACCATTGTAAAAAATGTTTCAAATTAATATGGGCCAAGTTAATGAGTGGTAAACTTACCTTTGAAATATTTAAACTTTGAGTTAAAAAGTAGGGCCCAATCACCAGTCTTAAACTGGTTCTTCTTAATAAATATCCGATTCCATCTTCTTGTTGCTCCTACACAAGAATGGTCTGGGATAAGGTATCTTGATGTATCTCATCTATCTCACTCAATTGTGAAAATCTCTGTTGTTGAGCTTCACATAGATTTAATCATAATTCTACTACATTCTTGAAAGCATTTATCTTGAATTCAATGGGAAGAAGTATCTATTTCACATATGCTAATTTATATGGGGTGAAATCGTTGTTTTTTTCCATGTTATTCTATAGGCCCACAAATACTCTAGAAGCCCATCTTCCCAATCTGTCCGATGGAGCTATAATATCTTTGTTAAAATCCCTTCTAGAAATTTATTTGTAGACTCTACTTGGCCATTAGCTTATGTATGATACAAAGTAGAATTTTGGTGTTTAGTTTTGTACTTATGAACAATTGTCTAGACTGTCTTATATGTAAATTGTGCTCCTTGATTAGTAACAATTTATCTAGTCACTCAAAGGCGAACAAATATGTCTTCAAACAAAAATTATTTCATTAATGGTTCAATTGCACATGGTAGATATTTTGCATCCACCCATTTGGTAACATAATATGTGCAAACCAAAATGTACCTTTTCATTTTTTGATAAAGGATTAATGGGCCCAATTAAGTTTAAAGCCCATTTTTCAAAAGGTTCAACAAGTATTTGTGGATGAAGTGGAATTGAATTTGTTGCAATTGGACAACCCATTTTATGGCAACTATCACAACTTCTAACATACTTTTTGGCATCTCTAAAGAGAGTAGGCCAATAGTACCCTAGATGAAGAATTTTGTAAGCGGTCCTTTTGTCTGAAAAATCCCCACCACACGACTCATTGTGACATGCCTTCAAGATGTCAAACATCGCATATTCTCTAACGCACCTACAGGTAATCAAGTCTACTCTAGTATAGAAAAGGTCTCCTCATATCCAGGAACATTTAGCACTTTGTGTAATAATCCTTTGCTTCTCCTTTGGTGAAAAATATGGTGGCAGTTTTCTTGTAGACAAATAATTGGCAATATCAACAAACCAAGTAGATTTAAAAGAAATTGCAAATAATTTTTCATCAAGAAAATTATCTTTTATAGGAGTAGTGTCACTAGGAATGTTGATACGAGAAAGGAAATTTGCTACTTGATTTTCTCTTCCCGACCTGTGTAGGACTATAATATTAAATTCAAGTAATAATAGAAGCCAACTTCTTATCCTTCCATTTGTTATTGGTTTATTCATAAGATATGTAATGGAAGAATTGTCAATACGCACAAAGAATTCATAACCATGAATATAATGTATAAATTTATTAATTGCATAAATAATTTCCAAGAACTCTTTTTTCAGTAATGATATAAATAATTTCAACATGAGTCATGTTTTTTGTCGACAAAGTAAATATCATAGGTTTGTTGGTTTTCTGTTTGTCCTAAAACAACTTCTAATGCTGAATCATATCCATCATTATATATATGAAAGGATTATTCCCAATTTGGTCCTCTTCATAGTGGGGTCATATAAATTTTCTCTTTAAGTTCATTAAAAGAATCTTGACATCTAGTACTCGAATAAAGTCAACATCTTTTGCAAGAAATTTGAATTTAAACATGAAGCAATTTTAGTAAAATTTCTTATGAACCACCTATAATACCCTGCATGCCCAAGGAATCTTCTTACATCCTTTTGGGAAGATGGACTGGGTTAGTTAATAATCATCTCCATTTTGGACGGATCAACCTTGATACCTACAAAAGCTACATGATGGCCAAGAACAATTTTTTAGTAAACATTAAAAAACATTTTTCATTGCTTAATGTAGGATGTAGGATATGTTTCCTAGCATATGGATAATTTTTTTGCAAATTATTTACTTCATAATTCCTCAAAAGTGTCCCCATATGATGTAAAATCATTCATGTAGACCTCTACATAGTCATGGATTAAATAAAAAAAATAGCTAAAACTACTCTTTGAAATGTAGTAGTTGCATTATCGAATCCAAAGGGTAATACGTTATAAGCATCATTTTTCCAAGGATAAGTAAAAGTCATATTGTCTTGGTCTTCTAGATCTATTCTTATCTGATTATAGCCATTGAAGACATTGAGGAAAAAAATATTTCTTTCCTAATAATGTATCCATGACTTGATCTATGAAAGGTAAAGGAAAATGATATTCTTTAGGTGGCTTTATTTAATTCTTGATAGTCAACGCATACTCACCGCATTTAATTATTTTTGGGAACAACCACCAAGGATGAAACCCATTTATTGTTTGATATAGGATAAATGAAATGTACATCCAAATTTTTTTGAAGTTCCCCTTTTACAATGCCCTTCAAAATAAGGTTAATTCTTCTTTGTGGTTGTCTTACTAGTTTAATTTTTTCTTGTGTATAAATATGATGAGTGCATGTATATAGATGGATGCCTTGCATATCCATATAATCACAGGAAAAATCTTTAGAAAATTTCTGCAAAATTGGAATTAATTTGTTTTGCTGTAAATCATCTAAAGCAAAATTAATATTTAAACTTTTATGAGGATAAATCTCAACAATTTTAATACAGGAACTTTATATAGAGTTTACAAGAAATATGGTCCTAAATAAAGATGTCAAACTATCCACAATACATATTTCCTGAAAAATTCTATCCTAAAAGATGAGCAACATAATATTGTTCAAAGTTATTTAATGACTTCCCCCTAAAATACATATGAAAATCAGGATAAGAAATGGAATGATTAAACTAATTTTCATCGGTATTTTCTTTAAGATAAGAAATGGAATGATTAAACTAATTTTCATCGGTATTTTCTTTAAGATCTATAGCTTGTCTAATTGGTAGAAGAGGTTAAATTATTTCTTCATCCATGTCAATTTCATCAAGCCATACTTTGTGCTCAAATTTAGTTACGGATTTTGCGGGGGGATGTTGGAAGAGCTAGTCGGTTAGCCGACTAGACTAATTAGCCGACTAATTAGATATTAGATTGGCCTCATAGGTTGTGTCAGTTGACTGAACCGACAAGTAGTTATTTGTAACTATTTTGTAATCATGTATATAGGTTGTTGAGTCAAATACGAACTTGGTTCGGTTTGATGTATCTATGAACCCACATGTGTTACTGTGTAATATAAGTTGTTATTCTACCCACTACTCTTGTCTCTTGTCTTTCTTATGATTATATGATTCTTTATATGTATTATTGGTAACCTTGCAATTTGAGTGATTACAACATTGGTTCCGTTGCTGGTAGTACATGTACAAATGAAATGACCATGAGCAGATGATCTCAGAGCAAGAGATTAAGGATTGGTGGGAGCGTAAGATCACAAACTATTTGCAGAACTACGTTCAGAGAAACATGCTGACCATTGCGCAAGCTAAGGAGAAATTCTTCTCCGAAACACATGAGAAGTTTGTAGAATTAGTACCTCAGTCTCTGAAGAAGTTACTGCATGAAGAATCCAGTGGACATTAAAGAACAAGAGTTACTCTAGATGCTGACGAGAAGTGGATGAACGAATCTGTCGGAGTGGTTTGAAAAAATTGCAGACGAGTTTTGTGAAGTCCGTGGTGTGGAAGAGAGAGTCTCTATCGAGAGCACCGAGAAGAGGTTCTATAATGATTTCACTGAGCAGTTTCTTTTCTCACTGCCGACTCTTTTGTTTAAGTTCCCGATCGACAGGGGAGCAACCCACATTGTTGAGCCGCATCCATCACTAATCGAACTGCCATCAAACACCAAATGGGCGGAAAAGAAAAAAGCGTGGGAGAATTTTATTGCGAAAGAGAGTGGGAATACTTTTTAAGCAAATAGACAGAACCACCCGGGCTTACTAAAGCATTGGGTAGGATATGGGGGGGTAATTGGTCATGTGTCAGGGTAGAGTAGAAGGATTCTAGTTGACTGTGGAAGCGAATGCCAGCAATGAAAAGTTGGGATAAGAAATAAATAATTCGGATAATGACACACAAAAGCACTCCATATTTACAGAAAATAGAGAGAGATAAGAGGCAGAAGAGAAGGGAGGACCGTAGAGAGCAGGCCATTGCGCTCCAGAGAAGAATGACTACCAGGATGACTGAACATGAAGAAAATCCGCCAGATTTGGGTCAAGACCGACAAGAAGAGGGTTTTGAAGCCCGGGAATTTGCAGGCAACAACAGTAAGGGATTATCCCCAGTCAACGTTCCCAATTATCCCGTGACTGTTTGGTGTAGGGAATCCGTCCGGTTTGCAGTCCGGCTACCATAGGTCAAGTAACAAAAATAAAGGTTTTACCGGTTGCGGCCCGGTCCACCGTATGTATTTTTTTTTTGTATTTTTGACTTAAAATATGATATGCACGTGCCTAATTAACATGCAGGGTGATAAAGGATGCAAGGAGTATTCACAAAGTGATGCGCAGGTTCTTACCTCTCGTCTTAAACTCACAAACATCTAAATCACATATATTTTAGAAAATAAATTACTAACTAAACTATCTCGAGAGAGATAGATATTAATTCATGAGTACTGCAACGCTGTTCACGTGTTATGGAAAATCACAGATAGTTGTTCCTATGACCAAAACATATAAACATGAATAAAAGTATACATGATAAGATAACTCATCAATAGTTAAAAAGTCCCATTACTCATAGTGGAAAAGCATCACAAAATGTACTGGAGAACATTCAGACAAGAACATAGGTTCAGAAAGTTAGAACATCCTCACAGTTAATGAAACACAGTCGAAAGCGAAATAGTTCCCATTCAACATCGTTCATTTAATCACATTGAGACATTCCACATAGCACTTTCTCTAACAGGTAAAATTTGCAATTTCTGGTTGTAAAACGAAATAGTTCCTCTTACAAGCGATAGTTTACAAGTTTTCTCTCAGGGAAAAATCCCCTCTCCGTTCTAACTTTGAAATATTTAAACTAAAACAGTTGACCGCTTGGGCTGCCCCCAAACATGTGACCTTTCAGTCCCTCAAACGTTTCATATCCATATTTTTTATCTTTTCTGCACGCACTCATGACCCGCTGAGTAATTGACAGACCTTCTAGATCTGCACCTTCGTTGCTATTGGTTTTTCCTTCTACCTTGCTTTCCCTCCTTGCAATCCTATAGGTTTCGGTTCGAATTTTTCCAAAACTGCCCAGCTTCCTTCTGCTACCTATCTCCCAGTTGTACCTTCGCACTGTGGTAGTTTGAACAGTCTCTTGAGTCCACCTGCAATCAAATGACATCTATCATTCATTGGGATTGTATTTTCAATAAAAACAAACCATGTCTATAAAATGAGTAATCATCAAGAGAGGCCATGCACTGCATTCCAGTTCTGGGAACCTTAACAGGTGTTGTCGCCACTGTCTCGTCCACACATGGGCTTGAAAAACTCACTAACGACGGGAAGAGGAAACTCATCGGTGGCTTGAAACACAAAACATCAGTCGGGTAGACTTATTTTAAGCCGCGTAAGCGGGTCTCAATAGGCGACGGGCACCCCAAAACCATTTAAAGCCTATCAGAGTCGAAAAAGTCATGAACTAAAATGTGGTCGGGAAAGCTTCCAGTCAGAAATCAGAAAGACATCGACATCGGACGACAAGTGATTGGCACATCCGCAACAGTGGAAGAGAAAAGGCTACAGACACGCGACCAGAAACCGACACGCATCGGTGGGTGGAGCACTTACGTTTCGGGTGCTTAGCTGCTTTGGGAGCCGCAACGGCGGAAGACGAACAAACAACAGCCTCCGATACATAAAAATGCTAAATGTTTGAAAACTTTAAAATTTTAGCAACGGCCGAACTGTTTCACCTCCGAAACAATGGTTTTACAAAGGATGATTGGTCTGAACCATCCTTGACTAGCAAAATAAAACAGACTCCAAAATCCATGACCCACAGTTGCTACAAACACAAGCAACTTCTGAAAACAGGACGAGAGTTAATCTTCAAGATAATCTGAAATTAAAGCATGGCCCAAAAAATAATGGATCCAAACGATTCAAAACAACATTAAAATCATGAGGGTGACCAAAATTTGAAAAATTTGGGGAAAACAGTTGCAGCTGCAACAATTGGCGATTACCTGGTGAACCTAGATCTCTGGAGGAATATTCCTTGAGTGATAGACTATTTAACAAAAAACGAACTTATTGAATTATTCCAGCTATTTGGATTTCTTGAATGGCAACTGTATGTACTTTTAATCATTGATGATAGTTCGATTTGGGAGAGTGGAAACCAGGACTTCTCAAGTCAAGATAACTCTTTTGAGGCCTAAAGATGAGTTTCATTGTTACCTCTGTTGTCAGGTAGCTGTCAGCTTGGACACCACAGGATTGCAGCATATGGTAAATAGAAATATTCATTTGTTCCTCATTCCCATGCCACTTTAGCACTTTTCATGCTTTTGGAATTTTGTCCTTTTCATATGAGTCCTCCTGTAGGCCTTTCTTTCTGAATTTTAATTCAGGCTCCTCTATCCCAAGTGTCCTTTTGTGTGAGAGGTGTATTCAAGTTTCAGCTCACGGACGGAGAGGAACTTTCGGCGATTTAGTACTTATATGGTTCTGCATTTGTTTTGATATATAATGCTTTCATAAGAGATTTTGACTCTTATCTGCCCTTTTGGCATTCTTTTCTTGGCATGGGATCATTTGTATCTAATATATTGTTTACCTTGCTTCTTTCCATGGGCCCTTTGCTGTCACTCCCTAGGACATTTTAAATGTGACGTGGACGGAGCCTCAAAATAGTATTCCAGACCCTTTCATTCTGGTTTATTTCACAAGGATTAAGTAGGACTTCAATGCATACATAGCTATTTGAGAAAACTGCTAAAATGGAAGAAGTTCTTTTAGATAAACAACAATGCACAGTCTTATACCCAAGAATTTCAATCAGTCCCAAATTTTGATGTTCCCCATGAAACCACGGGTTTTATTAAAAACGATAGAAATTTAAACTAAAACAAAACTGAAAATCATGACTCAAAGAAGAAGGTCAGGCCAGATTATTTATATACAAGAGAGAAGAACACCAACAAAACTTAGGAAAAATAGGGCTTGAGAACTAAGCCATTCACTGGTAAGTTCTCTTCCCACCCTTGTAAGTCTTGCAACCTATAAGTTGAAGGGCCAAGCTTTGCCGCAATCTGGAAAGGACGTACCCACAACTACTGGAATTTTGTGTGTTTTCCTTTCTCATCATGGGGGTGGTCCCACTTGAGAACCAAATCTCCTACTTCAAAGTCTTTTGTTCTTGCCTTGTGTTTGTCGAACCATCTCTTTATTACCTCTTGTTGTTGCTTAAAGCGCTATCTGGCTTTAGATCAATCCTTTTCTGCTTTCAAGAAATTATATATCCTCATTTGCAGGACTTCATTATCCGATCCCCTAGATTCTTGAGCTATTATGGAAGAGGGTAGCATGACATTGGGGGGAAGAATGGCTTCTTTACCATACACAAGGGTATATGGAGACACTCCTATCGAAGACTCGGGGGTGACTCTATTGGCCCAAAGGGCGTTTGGTAGCGCTGAGTGCCAACTCTTATGGTTTTCTATCACAGTCTTCTTTAAAATTCTAATCAGATTTTTGTTAGTAGATTCAGCCAAGCCATTTCCCTGTGGATAGTAATTAGCATAATAATGCAACTTTATTCCTTTCTCATGAGCGAAAGTAGTTAATTTAATCGATGAAAAGTAAGTAGTATTATCAAAGACTAAAGAAACTGGAACTCCAAACCTGGTCATAATATGGTCCTGTAGGAAGTTGATGACCGCTTCCTCATTTATTTTGCGCAACGGGATAGCTTCGAACTAGCGAGTAAAGTAATTGGTTGCGGTTAGAATATACTTGTGTTGTAGGGAAGAGTTCGGCTTTATCTCCCCAATAACATCCAACCCCTATTACTAGAACGGCTCCGTGATCATCATAGGCTTCAGTGGTCCAGTTGTTCTAGATTGTCTTCCACTACACCTTTGACAAATGTCGCACTACCTGACATGGGCGTGTGCATATTTGAAAAGCGTGGGCCAATAGTAACCGGCTCTGAGAATTTTGTGAGCTGTAGTATCTCCTAAAAAATGTCCTCCAGTAGGCCCGTCATGCAGATCTATCATTACCTTCTTCGCATCTTCTTTCTCTAAGCATCTAAGATGAATTCCGTCGTAATTTTTTCTGAATAAGATTCCTTCAACAATTTGATAGCAGGCTGATTTAAGATGCAGCGCTCTTCTTTGCTTAGAATTCCAATGTTCTGGCAACAATCCTGTCTGAAGGTAATGCACGAGGTCTCTATACCAAGATTCGGGGGCTGTGAACAGAGGACATACATCCATCAAATGTAACTCAGCCTCGTCTTCCCAAGCATGTTCTTCATTGTTTCCATTTTCAGTCATTAGTTTGCACAACCCTTGCCCTTTAACTATAGAATCTGGCCTGAACTCGAGGTCATACTCTTGAAGAGTTGTTACCCAATTACCCCTTCTTTCTCCTAACTCCTTCTGTACAAAAAGGGACCTCATAGCTGGGTATGGGACGATCACCTTGGTTCGATTTTTTAATATGTAGGGTCTGAATTGTTTCACTGCTTTGAATAATTCATAAGCTTGTTTATCAATAGCCAGGTAATTTAATTCTGCCCCTTGCAGACTAGTGCTCATGAAATATATGGGGAATTCATCCCCCCCGTCTTCCTTTTGAGTAAGCACAGCTGCTAGCAAATCATCAAATGCAAAAGTATACAGAATAAAATCTTTACCGAAATCTGGGCTTTTTAGGGAGGGTGCATGTGCAACAACAGTTTTAATCTTGCTGAATGCGTTCTTCTCAATCTCAGTCCATTTGAATTGTGCACTTTTCTTCACCATTTGCTGTAGAGGTTTGACAATCTGAGCAAAATCTGGCACAAATCTTCGCATGAAGTTTATTGTTCCCATAAATGATTGCATCCCCTTTTTATTATGGGGCAATGGGATCTATTCAATGGCCTTGATCCTTTCCGGATCTATAGAGATTCCCTTCTTTGAAACTACGTGACCCAGCAACTTGCCCTCCGTAACAGCGAACACACACTTCTTGGGATTGAGGGAGATACCATATTTCCGACAGCGTTCAAAAATTTGCCGTAGATGAAACGCGTGTTCTTCTCTCCTCTTTGAGAATATCGTAATATCATTGAGATACACTACAGCACTACAGCCAATCAAACCACGGAAAGCTATGTCCATAGCCCTCTGGAACGTAGCTCCAGCATTTATAAGCCCAAAAGGCATTCTTCGGTAAGCGAAGGTTCCCCATTTGGTCCTGAATGTTGTATTCAATCTATCTTCTTCAGCTACAATTACTTGATTGTATCCTGAGAATCCGTCTAATAAAGAAAATAGTTCAGAACCTGAGACCATTTGTAGTAGTTGCTCCATGGGTGGAACAGGATAGTTGTCTTTATCCGAAGCGCAATTTAAATTTCTGAAATCCACGCAGATCCTGATTTCTCTAGATTTTTTTCTCACTGGTACCAGATTTGAGACCCATTCAGAGTGTCTGACCTTAAAAATGATTTTAGCATCCAATAATTTCATAACTTCACTGTGGATCAGGGGTTCCAATTTTGGGTGCATTTTCCTTAAAGGTTGCTGATAAGGTTTTACGCCAGATTTGATGGGGATAACATGCTGGATGATGTTGGTGTCATATATCTTCAAATCCTCATATGTCCAGGCGAAAATATCTTTATATTGATTAAAAAGATTGATGAACTTATTTCTTTCTGCTGGTGAACAGCATTTCCCAAGATTCACATATTTGGGCTTTGTCTCGGTCCCTAAATTTATCAATTCAAACTATAGAGATGAGCTATGAGTCTTCACGTTTGCTGGTATTCTAAATTTTTCATTTAAATCAAACATCCGCTCTAAGGTTCTGACTCCTTTAAGGATGAAATTATCAAATTTCTGCTCAGCCTGATGTTCTTCGTCATCAATAATTGCCCCTTTAAATACTTCGTCATTCGTTAAGCATTCTATAATCTGTTGATCGTCGTCGAACACTCGTAGGTTGGTAATCATGTCTGGAACCGAGGACCTAAAAAGCAATTCAACGGAGCACCAATTATTAGTAGGTAAAAGTCTAGCAGCTGATGTGGCCAACAAGTCAGCAGCTGCATTCTTAAGTCTTGGAATTGATATAATATTAAATGCATTAAAACATTTGAGTAAGTCCCATACGTCATTTTGATAAGCTTTTAAGTGAGGAGAAATACAATGTATTTGATTCCGAATCTGTTTTACAATTATTTCAGAATCTCCAAAAACTTTCAGTTTACTTACCTTTAATTCGATTGCTTTCCTTAAACCTTGTACCAACGCTTCATACTCAGCTGTGTTATTTGTACATTCAAACTCTAATCTGCATGAAATAAAATGTTTATTCTTCTCAGGGTCGATCAGGACACAGCCGGCCCCTGACCCTTCTAACGTCTTAGAACCATCAAAAAACAATGTCCAAAAATCGCTAACTAATGCACGAGAATCTACCCCTACCGCTAAGTTTACTTTTTTACAGTCGATTTCATCAGCCTGTGAAAACCAAAGGAGATCACACTGAGCGTCTGATGTATCGCTGGCTTCTTCTGCTTGGTAATTTCCCGGTTCTAACTCAATAAAGTAATTTCCCAACATAGAATCCATTGGTTTGTTCTTTTCCTCGAGCTGAGTAACGTTGTATTTCATATGGGGCTCCCTCAAAATTTTGATTTGATTCAGGCTTCCTTTATACGGCAGCCACAGTTGCAACCAGTCTGAGGCAAAATATCCGTTTAGCTTTGTCGACCAGTCTCTGCTCAGAACAAGCCCATAAGCGTCTAGTATATCAGCCACCACGATATCAATAACTTGACACATCTTATCATTTGAAGACAGGAGAACTAGGACATCCTCCATTTCCCCAATCACCTTCACATTCGTCCTATCCAACTGAACAACCCTCCAAGTGGATGGCTTAGGCTACCCATTTATCCTTTTGCAGACTGATATTGGCATGACGTTAATCGATGCCCTTGAGTCTACCAGGCAATTATGTATGTTGTGATTAAAAATTTCAAATGTGAGGAGGAAAGGTGGATTCTTGTTCTTAGACTTACCCCCAATGCTTGCTTCCTCGATTTCTTCTTCTTCTTTGGGTTGATTGTCAGTGGGCAGCCTCTCCTCTGATGCTTCAAGCACCTTCAAAAGTTTTTATTTCTGTTGTGGCACCTTACACATTTCAAATAATGAGATATGCACCCTTACCTTCTTTATATCTTCTACGATGTCATAATCTATCTGAGGTTCGGTGGGAAGCGGTTTATCAACATTCCTCCTTTCTTCATTGTGCTTGGTCAACATATCATTCTGTCTAGGATCTTGGCTGGTGATGGTGAATTCAGGAATTTTATCAGCTGAGGAATTATTCTGAAATTTTTTAACATTTTTCTGAAGCCTTTTAATCTTTGGGAGCATGAGACTGTCTTCTTTCACCAACCCTTGGATTCTGGTTGTTACATTTTTTTCCACGACGTCCTCGTACTCCCAATTGCTTTCCTTCTCAGGGTCGAATAGTGAGACAAAATTCCACGGAACCATGGTCTCGTCGTCTTGTTCTTTTGTTGACGCATTACTGTCCTTTCTTTCTTCATCTCCATCTTCTGTTAATTTAGAATCCAACAGCTGATTCATCACTAACCTCATTGAGTTTATCCATTGAGGACAATTCTTTTCAGAGTGAGGTTGTTGGTGGAAAGTGCAAAAATTGTCCATTTCGACCTCTGTTAAATTCATAGATGTCGAATTGTGCGGAGGGGGTTGGGATTGATTGTTGTCCTCCCGTTTCTTGTAATAGGGCTTGTAGAACTTTTGGGCTTCCTTTTCTTTCTCCAAGTCTATGATTCTGTTAGAAATATTCTGCATCATTTTTGCCATACTTTCAAAATTTGGTGATTGCTCTTCCTTAGGCTTGGTAAACAACAAGGATTTCCTTCCCACACTTTTCTCTCCTGATCATTCTGGATAATCTTCAATACTTTCCCTTTCAGTCTCTACTTTCTCCGCCTCCTCATAGGTCTCTACTAAAGTGGGCTTGGCCTTAATTTTGGAAAACATGGCCAACTCGAGTCCCAAAGCTGAGGTATAATATTCAATCAGGACTTTATCTGTAGGCCTGTCAGCTTTAGAAAAACTCTTGAGATATGCTGCAAACCTTTGAGTGAAACTGTGCACCTTTTCCTTTCTCTCTTTCTTCAAGGCGCACAGTCCTTTCATAAGAGCTGCATGAGTCTTCTGGGTTGCATACTTACTTCTAAAAATCCTCTCGAAGGTATCCCAATCAGGGATAGAGTTTGCAGGCAAACCAAAGTACCACGATGCCGCAGCTCCTTTAAGGGTGTGCGAGAAAATTCTGCAAACTACATCTACATATTCCCCAGCCCTTAACCCTTCTATTTCCAAAGATAAACTTTGCAAGTGGTCGTCTACTAGTATCTTTTCACTTGGGTCGAATTTGGGCAGCATCTTTTCAAAGGATTGAGGTAAATCATGTAATGGAGGTGTTAGGTTTAAAGGTGATCTGGCTCTCCAGGAAGGTGGTGGATTCGGTGGGTTGGGTGGTTGATTTACATTTACGCCTGCCATGAGTCTGGGTGGAAAGTGAGGAGGTGAGCAAACAGGAGTGTGAGCAGGAGAATTGTGAGGAGTATCCGGGCCCTCTTGATTCAAAGGTAGTACAACTTCCTGTAAGGATGTTTCTACAAGTTCTTCCCAATCCTCAACCAGCACTGAGTCTTCCAATATAGGATGATCCTTCCTTTTATATTCTCTTCTGGGAAATTCAGGGATGATTGGCAATCCTCCAATATTCTTCACATATGCCCTAGTGTGTGTTCTCAGATTATTAAAAACTTTGTTGTCGACAGAATACAAATGTTCTCTACCTTCTCCTTCCGGAATTGGATTAGGAAACACACTGGCTTCTGAACTGTTACCGGTGGAATAGTTTCAGGAAAACGGGTTTCCTCGGCCAGCCATGCACTGGTGGCCCTCCTTCTAGCACCAGAAATTGTTGAGGCCTGGGAATTCGCAGGCAACAACAGGAAGGGATTATCCCCAGTCAACGTTCCCAATTAGCCCATGACTGTTTGGTGTAGGGAATCCGTCCGGTTTGCGATCCGGCTACCGTAGGTCAAGTAACGAAAATAAAGGTTTTACCGGTTGCGGCCCGGTCCACCGTATGTATTTTTTTTTGTATTTTTGACTTAAAATATGATATGCATGTGACTAATTAACATGCAGGGTGATAAAGGATGCAAGGAGTATTCACAAAGTGATGCGCAGGTTCTTAAATCTCGTCTTAAACTCACAAACATCTAAATCACATATATTTTATAAAATAAATTACTAACTAAACTATCTCTAGAGAGCTAGATATTAATTCATGAGTAATGCAACGCTGTTCACGTGTTATGGAAAATCACAGATAGCTGTTCCTATGACCAAAACATATAAACATGAATAAAAGTATACATGATAAGATAACTCATCAATAGTTAAAAAGTCCCATTACTCATAGTGGAAAAGCATCACAGAATGTACTGGAGAACATTCAGACAAGAACATAGGTTCAGAAAGTTAGAACATCCTCACAGTTAATGAAACATAGTCGAAAATGAAATAGTTCCCATTCAACATCGTTCATTTAATCACATTGAGACATTCCACATAGCACTTTCTCCAACAGGTAAAATTTGCAATTTCTGGTTGTAAAACGAAATAGTTCCTCTTGCAAGCGATAGTTTACAAGTTTTCTCTCAGGGAAAATGCCCCTCTCAGTTCTAACTTTGAAATATTTAAACTAAAACAGTTGACCGCTTGGGATGCCCCCAAACATGTGACCTTTCGGTCCGTCAAACATTTCATATCCATATTTTTTATCTTTTCTGCACGCACTCATGACCCGCTGAGTAACTGACAGACCTTCCAGATCTACGCCTTCGTTGCTATTGGTTTTTCCTTCTACCTCGCTTTCCCTCCTTGCAATCCTATAGGTTTCGGTTCGACTTTTTCCAAAACTACCCAGCTTCCTTCTGCCACCTATCTCCTAGCTGTACCTTCGCACCGTGGTAGTCTGAACAGTCTCTTGAGTCCACCTGCAATCAAACGACATCTATCATTCATTGGGACTGTATTTTCAATAAAAAAAAACTACGTCTATAAAATGAGTAATCATCAAGAGAGCCCGTGCACTGCATTCCAGTTCTGGGAACCTTAACAGGTGTTGTCGCCACTGTCTCGTCCACACATGGGCTTGAAAAACTCACTAACGACGGTAAGAGGAAACTCATCGGTGGCTTGAAACACAAAAAATCAGTCGGGTAGACTTATTTTAAGCTGTGTAAGTGGGTCTCAACAAGCGACGAGCACCCCGAAACCATTTAAAGCCTATCAGAGTCGAAAACGTTATGAACTAAGATGTGGGCGGGAAAGCTTCCAGTCGAAAATTGGAAAGACATCGACATCGGACGACAAGTGATTGGCACAGCCGCAACGGTGGAAGAGAAAAGGCTACAGACACGTGACCAGAAACCAACACGCATCGGTGGGTGGAGCACTTACGTTTCGGGTGCTTATCTGCT
Organism: Pseudotsuga menziesii; assembly: GCA_001517045.1. Classification (NCBI taxonomy): domain Eukaryota; kingdom Viridiplantae; phylum Streptophyta; class Pinopsida; order Pinales; family Pinaceae; genus Pseudotsuga; species Pseudotsuga menziesii. The sequence goes on along the minus strand of LPNX010079459.1, from coordinate 46,712 downwards.
TTGGGAGCCACAATGGCGGAAGACAAACAAACAACAGCCTCCGATACATAAAAATGATAAATGTTTGAAAACTTTAAAATTTTAGCAACAGTCGAACTGTTTCACCTCTGAAACAATGGTTTTACAAAAGACCATTGGTCCGAACCATCCTTGACTAGCAAAATAAAACAGACTCCAAAATCCATGACCCACAGTCGCTACAAACACAAGCAACTTCTGAAAATAGGTCGAGAGTTAATCTTCAAGATAATCCAAAATTAAAGCATGGCCCAAAAAATAATGGATCCAAACGATTCAAAACAACATTAAAATCATGAAGGGGACCAAAATTTGAAAAAAATTGGGGAAAATAGTTACAGCTGCAACAGAGGGCATAGATGAAGAAGTGTCACAAATGGAGAAGGATTTGTCGATAGAGCAGTGCGAAGCTCTCCAAATTGAGTTACCCAAGGATATAATACCTCTATCTCTAGTAAATTCAAACCTGATTTCCTGAGTGCAATCCATTGTCGAAGAATACTTAAGGCTAGGAGTTGGCTAGTTCGGTGTATGGATCTGACTAGACGACGAAGGAAATGATGTTGACCATCTTGTAATTTGTCGACCAGAGGAAGGAAACTGGGTCACAGTCCAAGCGTACCCATCTAACCGAAGTATCCACCTACTCTACCCAGATCATGAAGGAGAACCCCCCTAGCCAAACATAGCTTTAGAGGACACAGATCAATTCGTCTCGTAAGGAAGGATATCCCAGCAACAATAGTCTATGTGGATATTGACAAAAGGATTTGAACTAAATCGAGAACTTGTCGAGGAAGAAACGACAAACAAAACTTCCAACGGGAACGAGAGTTTCGTAAAAAATAACTGTGAACAACACAAGGTAACATAGAGTATCCCAACCCCACCACCCTCACCACCACCATTAGAAGGAGACAACGATGCCGACGACATGGGGCATGGCGCCGCATGCATCCCCCTCTATGAGGGTGATGAAGATCCTAGACTACATTGGTTTGTTTGTGAATCGATATGGGAAGCAAACGCAGTAACAAACGAAGATCGTCACATGGCGCAGTTCGCTCGTGCTTTGCGCAAGCGAGCACTAACTTGGTACATGACATACACGGAGAAAACACCTAATGCAACTAAAGAAGAAATTAAGAGACAATTTCTTTCATTCTTCAAAACCTCAAATGTGAAGCATTTGGCGGCAAAAAAGTTGAAAGCGATAGTCCAGAAGCCGACGAAGACTGTTAGGGAGTACGATAAAATGTTGAAGGACTTACTTAGCCAACTAGATTACAACATAGATGAACAACTATTAATCCAATGGTTTCTTCAAAGACTCTCACAAAAAATCTGAAGGCACATTAGCTTGGAAACATTTAAAACATATGAAGATGCACTCACAAAGGCGTTACAAGTCGAGATGGATGAAGACTACCCAACCCACCCTATGGACATCCGGCTCAAAGAGCAGCTAGAAATAATATAGAAATCATTAAGGGAACTTAACCTCAAAGGGAAAGAAATCTGGTATACGAAATGTTCAACGACCAGGCATACTAAAGACAATTTCCCACAATACATCAGTCAACAAGACATCCTCTTTGTTCAAACAAAATGCTTCTGTGACATCTGCCAAGAACACAGGATGCACGAGACAAAGGATTGTCCATTTAATACGAAAAACAAAAAATATTCCTAGTGTGCAATTTGTGAAGTTAAGAGTCATGCGACAACCGACTGTCACTTAAACCTGAAGAATCAACAGAACTATCACGCAGTTTATCAAACAAACGTTGTTCCATAGAACAACAATAATAATGAACAAAATGAGCAAAGAAACCAAAGATATGAAGGTCGGAGATATGAACGTTGGTACGACAATAATCGTCATGGGGGTTATGTAGGTCGAGGCCAATTCTTTGGAAGTCGAGACAACAGACCACGATGACCCATCCAATGCTTCACGTGCCACAATGAAGGTCATTGATATGCAGATTGTCCATATGAAGATCGGACCAATCTCAAATTTTGTACTAGTTGTGGTGTGGGAGATCACTCTTTAGAGGATTGTCCCACCATGCTTGACAAAATAAATAAAATGGAAAATGTTAATGTCTTGTCACATGTTCAAAAGTATGATATAATTCATACAAAGAATTTACAAATAGTCACTACACAAGGAACAAAAACTGGCAGTGATAATCCAAGAATAAGTGAGATAAAAGGAAAATATGACTATCCTAATCCTATAAAGCAAAACAATTATATAGTGATGCATAAGTATGTTTCAAGAATTCACTAGACAAGAAGAAAACAATGACAGTAGACAAGATATATCCCAAGAACCGTTTAACTTAATACATAATGATAACTCAGTAGCACAATTTATTGATTTATTATACACTATTAAGAACAAATCTAGTGTGGAAAAACAAACCAAGAATATCTGTAGCCTAAATAAAAAATATAAGAGTGATGCTAATCCACTTGTCAACCTAGAGATTGAAGGATATCATGTTCGATAAGTAGTTCTCGACTTCGGATCTCAAGTGAACATTATGACAAGAGATACTTGGGAACAATTGGGTATACCTCAACTAAATGAATCAGGTATATATTTGAAACTAGCCTACCAAGGACTTATTGAACCTATTGGGGTATGGAAAAACGTCGACACAACCATAAAGGGAATTTCCACAAAAGTCGACTTTGAGATCATTGAACCTAAAGAAGGATCCAACTCCTTTCGAGCCTTAGTGGGCCGACCTTGGGGTCAGAAGATGAAGGCATCATTCTCATTAGATAAAGAAAAAATAAATCTAAAAGGGAATGGGAAGAAAGTAATTGTCCCTATTCACCCTTCACAAAGTGAACCGTGGACTGAACCCATAGATGAAGAATTCGACGGCCGACAACTTTATCAAATCCAAAATAATGAAGATTATACTAAACCAAATATATATGGATAATTAGATCTAAGAAACCAAGACTCGGTAAGATATAACTCAGATGCAGAACTTTACTGCTGGGAGATAGAAAACTACAAAACCCAAGCAAGAGGATGCTGGACCGTTCAAGCCATCCCAAGAAAACCGACACATCAATGTTTTTCTATGTCCATCATTCTAAAGATATTCGAAAGAAAAATTAGGGAATAGTCTTCTTTAGCACCGATTAAAATAGAAAACAAACAGTCTCTTCGATATAAAGAAAGAGAATCACCAGTACTACACATTGAACAAATTTCCAAGAACATATGTGAGCACGGTGGACTTCAAATCCTGGTCGAAACGTTTACAGGTCAAGTTGCTTGATTGTGGGACACCCATGAGTCGAGACTACAAACGTGGATGACAACTTCATCTTACTTCGTTGAAAGATTCAGAGGAAAGAAGCTAACTAAACAGGCACAAATACCAGTCTTCACACAAGGACAAGATCCCGAAAAACACATAAATACATGTGAAAAGGAATGGAGAAGACTTGGGTACAAAAATGAACGAATATGGACGCACCTATTCCCATCAACATTAGATGATTTACCAAATAAATGGTATAATATGGAAGAAGCACAAGGAAAAATGTTTGTATGGAATGAACTCAAAGAGAACTTCATTAAAGACTTCAAATTCATACCAGAAGATGACAAATTATTCAAAGCAACAGAGCATATTAAAAGATTCATACAACCGAATGTCCAGAGAAAACTGATACAAGCTCATAGTCGACCAAAAGCATCATCATGTGTCGTTAGGTCTAATAAAATACTTCAATCGACAAGACTTCAACTAGAAAATGAGCATACAAAAGGAAAAATCTTTCAGTGGAAATCTAATCATATGAAAACAACAACAAAAAATTAGAACAATATTTAAAGTTGACTCAAAAGAAGACACCGACCGGATGACAACAGAAGACTTCCCAGCTTCATTCTCACAATTTAAAGAAGGAAGTCGACAAATAAATGAAAGCAAGGCGCCAGAATGGATGGATGTAAAAGTTAAAATGAAAGAAATAGACATTTCCAGTGACAATAGACAAAATATGGCGAGAATAGGTGATTACTGGAATGAGGAGAAAACACCAGAAATTGTTAACTTATTAAAAGAATTCCAAGATGTCTTTGCATGGGGATATAAAGACGTCAAAGGGTTAGTCTAGGAGATGGGCGAAATGAAGATTGATATCAAACCAGATGCTAGACCTGTAAAGAAATGATGTCACGTCCCCATGCCTCCGACCGGCAAGGAGGACGCGATCTACGAGCTCTAACAGACCGGGCTAACCGCCCATGAACATGTACCGGCTTAAATACAATGCCTAAATTTCTAAAACAGAGTGCTGAGAAGAATGCATGACAGTATAATCATGCACAAATTCAATTGTTCATCATACACAGCCTAATTAATCCATCTTGCATAGATGCAATTGTATATTATGCACAGCTATGATTATCTATCTTGCACAGCGGAATCAATGTGCATTCAACAAGCAGAATTCAACATGTTCATTTCATTTTTAATTAACAGTAAATATAGAATTGCAGAGGTAAAATACACAAGATCACTTATCTTATGAACGCCTTGCTCCGCAACCAGCTACGTCGCTGCAACATTCCACCCAACCATAGGCCAGCGTGCTCCTTAATCTCTCAGCAACGCTTCCACCCCCGAGCTGGGCATGATTCTCCAAGGAATAAGGGAACTAGCAGGCTTACACATAGCCAAGGATGTCCAAAACACACAGCCAAGCCCACTCAGTTGGGTTTATCAGGCCATTAAGGAGCGGGAGAAGGCAAATTGCTAAGCTGGTGAGCTCATTACAGAGCCAAGAACACCTACACCAAAACTAGCCTGACCTCTAAGACACCCATCCACACCCAACACAAGGAATCAGTCCCTTCTCTGCTACACAGTCCCTCAGGCCCTGCATTCCCTTCCAGTGCTATTCAGGGGTGATGGAGAAGAAGGCCAGCCCTCTAGCTCTGTCTGTGTGGTTTCTAACACCAGGTTTATCAAGCAACTAAGCCAACACCCTTGCTCCCAATACAGTCCGAAGACCAACAATTGCACTCCGGCAATTAATTCAGCTCTCACAGCTTAAATAGGGAAAAACGAATTACACAGCCCCACACATAACAGCAAAAAACGACTCACACATGAGGAAACACACACAGCCCTGAAGCTTATCATTGAACACAACTCACAGTAGGGAAAAATGTCCCAAATAGCCAGTGCGTGAGACCCAAAAGTCAGTGAGACAGCCAAAAGCATGAATGGCCCTTCACAGCCATGGTAAAAACACATGAAACTTCCAAAAACGTGAATGGAAAATGCACCAGAAGCTCCAAAACGTTAGGAAGACAACCCAGGCCCTGGCATTACAAAAACGACCTCCAATCCATGGGAAAAATGAAGCCAGCAACCAAAAACGTGGAAGGAATCACACAGGAAAAAATCCCGCTGCTCCCAAAACGTGAGAAAACTAAAAAACGTGAATGCATAGCAGAATGGCATACGTTTTTGGGTATCTTTCTTGCCAAGGAAGTCAGAACACGATTTTCCAAAAATGGGTCTCTGCCCAATTCGAATTTGGTTGCCCATACTCTTCCCCTTCCATGCATTAACTAACTCAACCACATTCTGGCAGAAATAAATGATTAGGGAAAAAGACAAGAAAGGTAGTTGACAGCTTGGGTGGGTTTCCTCATAGACATTTGGCTTCTCCCCATTGGCTAAGGATTGACAAATTCCCAACCCCACATCCTTATCCTTGGAAAAATCATGCCCCCTTTGATTTGGTTGCCGCGACCGTAGCTGGTTGTGCTCATTTTAATTAATTATAGATGCATATTTACATGATGCTGAAACTTAATATGTGCCGCACGCCCCGATATTCAATCGGTGACGATTTAAATCCCAAAACATAGCATATCCGATCAATGGTGGGGCCTTGGCCTTTAGCTCCGCACCATGATCATTACAATATATACATCATGTACATTTAATGTAACGGGGTCAAAACTGGGGCATTACAAATGACCTTACAAACTTGCTCATAAATACAAAGAGATAGTGACGAAGGAGATCAACAACATGCTAGCAGCTGGAATCATTTACCCAATCAACTAGTCAGAATGGGCAAGCCTAATGGTCGTCCAACCGAAAAAACATGACCCAACAAGATTGAGAATCTGTGTCGAATTCCGAAAACTAAACAAAGTCACATTGACAAACTGATTTCCAACCCCATTTGTAGATGAAATCCTAAATGAAGTCGTCGGACATGAGTGTTACTTGTTTATCGATGGATTTTCATGATATGACCAAGTACCAATCGCCAAAGAAGATCAAAATAATACAACATTTGTCTGTGAATTTGGATCATTTGCTTATAGAGTTATGCCATTCGGTCTTAAAAATGCACCAGCTGTATTTTCCATAATAGTAGTCAAAGCATTCTAGGAATATATTTATAAAACCATGGCTGTATATTTTGAAGATTGGACAATATATTCCATGCTGAAAGATCATTGCAAATGGCTAACACTAATGCTAGAGAGGTGCCGACATATCCAACTTTCACTCGACATAAAGAAATGCATCTTTGTAACCCCTATAGGAATCCTATTGGGGCATATTGTATGCAAAGAAGGCATCGAGGTTGACTTTGCTAAAATAAAAAGTATTCTAACCTCCAGTCAATCCAAAACAAGTTAGAATCTTATTAGGTCATACAGGCTATTACAGAAAATGCATTTGTCACTACTCAGATATGACATACCCCTTAGAAGAACTATTAAAAGAAGATCAGGAGTTTGAATGGACTGAAGAATGTGATGCATCCTTTGACACCTTAAAGAAAAAATTAGTCGAAGCACCTATTCTTAGGTTTCCAAATTGGTCAGTAAAATTCCATGTACACATTGATGCATCAGGCTTAGCAATAGGCGCAATCTTAACACAACTAGGGGATGATGGGATGGATTACCCAATTGTGTATAGCAGCAGAAAACTAAACAAAGTAGAACACAATTATTCCACCACAGAAAGGGAAGCATTAGGAATGGTCTTTGCACTACAAAAATATCGACATTACCTATTAGCTAACCCCTTTATATTTTACACTAATCACCAAGCGCTGAAATATTTAGTATACAAACCCTTACACCATGGAAGAATCTGTCGATGGTTGTTACTATTCCAAGAATTAGAGTTCGAAGTAGTAGTCCGACCACGAAAACTAAATGTCAGACCCAACCACTTGTCGAGAATCGACACGGGGGAGGAACCGACAAGAGTCGAAGATGATCTCCTAGATGCACATGTATTTCAAATAGAATTTGTTCCTACATAACTAGAAGAGTAGCACAATTATTAGAAAATGGTCGACCACATGAGGGAATGAGTACTAAAAGGAAACAAATTTTAGCAATGAAAGCTACATCGTATAGTCTAATTAACGGATTCCTATATAAAATGGGCTTGGATGAAGTACTCCATCAATGCGATTTAGAGAACAAAAGAGAAATCATTATGCATGAGGCGCACTATGGACCAGATGGAGGACATTTTCAGTCGGATATGATTGCTAAAAAGATCCAACAATCGGGATTATGGTGGCCGACATTACACAAAGACTATCGAAAGTTTGCTAGTAAATGTGATCATTGTCAACGTTTAGGTCGACCTTTACCTAGCACTAAGATGCCCTTAATATCGGTAAATCTAAGTCTAACATTTGAAATTTGGGCTATCGACTTTATATGACCATTTCTGGCTCTAGCAAGAAGGAAAGGTGCATGCTACATCATAACAGCAGCCAAATACATTACTAAATGGGCAGAGGTAGAACCTGTCGAAACTTGTTTTAGTGAAGTAGCTGCTAAATTTATTTATGAAAACATCATTACTATATTTGGGTGTCCACTAACTTTAATCAATGACCAAGGATCACATTTTATCAACAAAACCATTACAACCTTAACAGAGCAATTCAAAATCGACCACAGACAAAGCACAACTTACCATCCTCAATCTAATGGGGCAATCGAAGCATTCAATAAAACCTTGACAAGAGGTTTAAAAAAAAATTGCAATACAGATAAGGATGATTGGGACATGAGAAAATTCCAGTTGTCCTATGGGCGTACAGAACAACATATAAGTGATCCACATACCAAACACCATTTAAACTTGTATATGGACAAGAAACAGTCGTCCCCCTACATTTTCGACAACAGACATCGGTAATAGCCGACATATTATATATTAATGTCAAAGAAGCTAAGAAGGACCGACTAATGCAACTAGCTAAGATAGAGGAACACCGACTAATCACTATACAACATCAGGAAATCCAAAAACAACAACAAAAAGCATGGCGTGACCGAAATATCAAAAACAAGAACTTGTCGGTTGAAGATCTTGCGTTGTTGTATAACAGTCATGTGAAAGGAAAACCAAAGAAACTGCATATAGAGTGGATGGGACCTTATATTGTTGAAGAAATCAATGCCAACAGATCAATTTGACTAAGAAGTTTACAAGGAAAATTATTTCAAAAACTTGTTAACGATGCCCGACTAAAGCGGTATGCAAACTAAAAAAAATGATAACAGTTCCATAACTGTTAAACAAAACCTATAAACACCATAAAAATCATAAAGACCTAAAAACAACAAAAAGAAGCAATCTAGCAATCAAAATGACAGGAAGTAGCAGAATACAAATTAACAAAAATAGCAACCGACATTTTAATCATCGACATACCGACTACTGACCACACAACTGACATTTTCATCATCATGCACATCAAGAAGAGGATCCAAAGGTCCAATCAAGCCATCATGACTACAGACATAGGGAAGCACAAACTCATTCTTAAACAAGAGTCAGATGATGGGGAAGAGCTACTTGCCAGAGCTACCGACATCTTGGAGGATGCTTCCAAGAACAAAATATCTGTCGAGAAGCAGTTCAAAGGCTTCATAGAAGCAAAAGAAAAACAAGCAAAATCTAAAAAGCTAAGAGTCACCACCCCCCTGAAGTCGACTTTATTGATTTAACCTCCACTCCTACGTTCCTTCTCCAACTAGAATAATGCAAGAAGAGATACCAAACCCGACTGCTGTCACATCATCAAACCCTTATAAAGATGTATTGCTTGAAACACTCAAAGAAAAATTCGATAAAGATGATGACCTACAGCAATTTATCAACAGTCTTCCCAACCTTTTCCGCAATGCCCAAAAAATAAATACCACACACCCACTCACCGAATCAAGCTCTTCACGACGACTTATCACCCAGCAAGTCGGCCAACCACAAAAAGCTTCCCCAAAACTAAAAGTTGTGGGAGTTCTTAAATCCTCATTCGTAAGAAACCCCGACAAATCATCTCAAGTTGTCGCAACTCAAATTTCATCGTTTATACCATCTACTGCAAATCCTCCCGTTCTTGTTAATGAAGAAGACGAAGGAGCAATTGATCTTGATGCAAATGATCAAGTAGAAACACTGACAATAGATCAAGAAATAGACAACCTACTCGACTCTGTTGAAACCGACGACCATGTTGACTTGCAACCTGAAGTCAAAAATATTATGCCGACAGGTGCCCTTCCGACCACCCCATCAACCCCAGAACATTCACCATCACCTACATTACCATCAACCTCAGCTCCACCTCCAAACTCAGATCTACCATCTACACCACCAACAAGTACACAAGCAGCCACAGACCCCAGCCCCGAATGCAGTTGGTAAACCCCAATGCAACATAAGATCAACTGACAAAAGATCAGTCGATAGAAGAGCAACAAATGAAACAACAACAACCCGAACCAGTACTAGCAGGCACAGAGGTTGTACAACATTCTCGACATAAAATAAAAAGAAAAGAGAAAAAGAGTAAAGAACATGAATAACAATAGACACAATCATCATTACAACAGTTACCAACAGTTATCCACCTACATCAGCTAGGCTCGACTACTACAGTCGAGACACCAAAACTCAGGGATGGAGAATTGGATCAACTGCTGGAAGCCCTCAATAAAGAAGCAAGAATAAGAAAAGAAAGAAAACAAGAACAAATTGAGAAACTTAAAACATAGCAAATAGAATTTCTAACAAAATGCAGGAACTTGACACAGACAGTTTTACCAGGAGCAGCAAAAACCGACACCGACAAACCACTGGAAAGAGCTTATCAATTGTTTGAAAGTATCATACCGAATCTTCAGACACAATTACAAACAAAGAAGGATGAACACGTAGAAGAGACTTTTGTTCTACTAAGACAACCATATACAAAATTTTCAGAAGCACGCAAGGTATTAAAAGAACATTTTGAGGAGTCCACTACTACAAATGAAGTCTTGAGAAACTAGTATACTTATTATGGCCAAGTATTCCAACAAGTTCAAGAGATTCACGAGCATATCAAAACACTGGAGAATCAACAAGGACTCCCATAAGCAATGAAGAATACAATACAAGATCAGATAGTACTGGAAACGGTAAAGCTCGAAAAATTAGAAAAATAAGCACATCAGTGGATAAATCATGCAATCCCTAGTCTCGACACACTTGAAAAAAAATTTCCACACATGAAGAGGCTACTCAACACTACAGATGAGAGAGTACAGATGTTAGGACCCGACATGAACAATATTGTGGACCTCACGATACAACAAAAGATGTCGAACCTGTCGAGCCTGACCACACTCGCCATAGATATTCAGAAAGCACTCCGCAACTTGGAAGAGTTTCAACACCAACTGCAGTTACAGCTGAAGCCATTGTGGAGATATGCATACAGAAATGACCATCTATTCGACAACACAATCCATGAGATAAAGCAATTATAAAAACTACTTCAGATAGTTTATTTTGTTACCTCCCCTATTTCTTCACGAGAAAGAAACATTTTGTCCCTGGGGGAGATGTTGGAGGAGCTAGTTGGTTAGCCGACAAGACTAATTAGCTGACTAATTAGAGATTAGGTCGGCCTCATAAGTTGTGTTGGTTGACTGAACCGACAAGTAGTTATTTGTAACTGTTTTGTAATCATATATATAGGATGTTGAGCCATATATGAACTTGGTTCGGTATGATGTATGTATGAACCCACAGTGTGTTGTTTTGAAATATAAGTTGTTATTCTACCCACTACTCATGTCTCTTGCCTCTGTTATGATTATATGATTCTTTATATGTATTGTCGGTCACCTTGCAATTTGAGTGATTACAACAGGGGATAAAGCTTGATATGTTTCACTTCAACACCATTTGAAATGGTCATGTTTCCAGATCGAGAGCCGATGAATGCATCAACTGCTGCTAAGTTTACCCAAAATTAAAGGATGTCCACCAATTTTAGATTTGGGTTTTAAGATCATGAAATCTACAAGATATTCCCAAGAATCTAGGGAAATAATGATATCTTTAATGAGATCGTGAGGTTTTTTTTCTTCTTCTATTCACTAGTTCTATTATTGTGGGAGTAGGTCTAATTTTTCCAATATTTAGATTTTGCATAGTTTCCATTGTCATGACATCAATAGATGCTCCTAAGTCAACTAGAGCATTAAGAATAGAAAAAATGTTAGAAAAAATGTTGATCAAAATTATAACAGTTGGAGTAATTAAATTTTGCATACTTTCCAATGTCATGACATTAATAGATGCTCCTAAGTCAACTAGAGTATTAGGAATGGAAAAAACGTTGATCATATTTATAACAATTGGAAGTCAAGGATCAACATATTTATCTAACACAACCCTAGAGGTTATTAAACTAGATAGTTTCCCAACGACTTAAATTGTTGTTGGATCCTTCCTTTTTTCATTCAAAAAGTTTTTTTTTCCTATTTCTCTGCAATTAACCTCTCAGGAAAAGGTGGTATCCTAGATGATTGAGGACTTTGTATTACAGATTGTCTCATTAGAGTTTTATTGGCATCAAGTTGATTAGGAGTTGCCTCCTCCTCTTCTTCAATTATTATGACAGTTTTTTTATTTACAACCTTTCCAGAATGTAAATTGATTTCCTATAATTGTATAGGAAATTCCTGTAATTTCACAAGAGCAATTAAATAAGTAGAAAACGTGTCTACTTCAATATTGTAAACAACTTTAACTTTTTGATTATTGGGATTTGCCACAGGTTGAGAAGGTAATTGAGTAGATCTTAGTAGTGGTTGATTTGATGGAAGTTGTAATGGTTTGGAATGAGTTAGTTGTGGCTGTGATAGAGGAGATGTCAATGCTTTCTACAGAGTAGAAAGGTATTAGAGAAATGTTTGGTATTGTTGTTGCTGTGGAAAAGGCTGTTGTTGATACTATTGTGGAACAAATTGTTGAGGATGGTATTGTGTATAATAAGGTGGTTCATTTCCATAAGTGGTTCCCCTCCAAGTTTGTTGATAAGGTTGAGTTTGACATTGTTTGGGAGGCCATGAATACCATGTCATGGAAGTTTGAACATTATTTTGATTAAAAAATGTAGAAAATGCAGAAAACTATTGATAACCTCTACCTTGTATCTTGATATTCTTTAGTAACCACTTCGAACAAATTTTAGTTTCTATTTTGAAAGGTAAGGTGATGTTTTTGGATTCCTATGTATTATAAAACATTATTTAGTAACCACTGAAAACAAATTTTATTTTCTATTTTGAAAACATTATTTAGTAACCACTTGCAACAAATTTTATTTTCTATTTTGAAATGCAAGGTGATGTTGTTTTTGGATTCCTAGTATTATAAAACATTATTTCTAACCTTTATTTTCATATGTTATTGTTATTATAAATATAATTTATTTATTACTAGTATAGATTCATTTTAAAATCAGATCTATATCATTTGGATCGCTCTGCTCTTATAGTTGATAAATCTGGTTTTAAAATGGACCTCTATTAGTTTAAATTTTTTAAGCAAATATGTAATTTCCATTTTCCATTTTTTAATATTTTTATTTATATAAACTGGCATAAAATGACAAACATGATAAAGTCTCCGAGGTTGAGTTGGAGAGCATCTAGATTTTCTCCAAAACAATAATATTTATTCAATATAATGAATTATATATATATATTTTAATATATGATAAATTAGGTATATCTGAAAATATTTTAATATATTATAAAATCTAATTTATATTGAAAAAAAAATATTTGCCTGGATCTGCTATCACCTGGTGAAAATATTTGCCTGGATCTGCTAGCACAATACTCTGTTGGCCTTAAGCGGAGCGTTATGACCTAGGGTTTGCTTTAGAGAAATATGCAGGTGTAAACAATCCGGTAACTGGCATGCCTCCCTAGAGTTGTCTCCCGAGAGTCTCGATCTGTGGATCGGATTGTTGTTAGGGTTTCATTAACTTAGGATTTCAGCAACCATGGCGGATGAGAAAACTGGTATATTCCATAGTAATAATATAAATGTGGTTAGTAATAACATTAGGTTGCAGAGGCCATGGTTGCAGCAGGGAACAACCATGCCTGCTACTCAGTTTCGAGGTTCCGAGAGGCCAGCCATGCCTGCTACTCAGTTTCGAGGATTTCAGCCACCAATGCCGGATGAGAAAACTGGTATATTCTATAGTAATAATATAAATGGGGTTAGTAATAACATTTGGTTGCAGAGGCCATGGTTGCAGCAGGAAACAGCCATGCCTGCTACTCAGTTTCGAGGTTCTTTGTCGTCTGAGAAGTCGATCACCATATCAGACGGGGAATCGGAGGATACAGAGGTGTATTCTGACATAGTTTTGACGTATATAAGTGATATGCTTATGGATGAAAATATGGACGAAAAGAAGTGTATGTATCAGGAGTGCAGCGCTCTGCAAGCTACAGTTAAGCCTTTTTATGACATTTTAGGTGAGAATTACCCCCCTCAGGGACTCTGTAATAGCAATACAGTAGGAGAGAATCAAAAGCAATCGTTGAATTACTATGAGGATGATATTCAGAATAAGATTGAGGACAGTAGCTGGATTGGGGATTTTTTTAATTCTCAGATGCCAGGGGGCTTTGAGTCTCCTATGTCCCCGAATCTTTCTGCTGCCTACTCTTCTCAGTATTCGTTCAGTTATTCGGGTATCAGTACAGTCACTGATGGCCTGCCTGGTTCTCCCACTTATGAGCCGAGCCTTTCTGAAAGCAAACAGGGCTTGGAGGTTGGAGAGTTTGAAGAGGATATCCAGGTTATACCCAAGCAAAATTTTGAGCCCGGTGTGGAGAATGGGTGTCATTTTCGAGCCCCAAAGAAGGTAAGTGACCCTGACTTGCAGCTGGGGAAGAGGGAAGATGCAATATTTGGTGTTGGTGTTGCTTTTCAGATGAATGCGGCGCATAGCGAAGATGAGAACGGACCTAAGCGCCAGAAAGATCCACACCGTGGGGATCTGGACCTGGAAGACAGAGACAGCAACAAGCTTTCAGCAGTTTATCCAGGCAATGTGATTCGTAATGAGAGTTTTGACAAGGTCTTGCTCTTTACTGAAAACGGTAGAGTTTTCTTGGACGTGCAACTAGAAATTTTGCAAAATGGAGTGCAGAAAAGTGTTCAAAGTGGGTTCGTGAAAGGATTGCAAGGTTCGAAGGCTCGTGGGAGGAAGCAAGGGAAAAGGGCAGTGGTGGATTTGAGAGCCCTTCTTGTTCATTGTGCACAAGCTGTGGCAACGGATGATACTCGAGGGGCCAACGAGATTTTAAAGCAGATCAGGCAACATGCTTCTCCTTATGGAGATGGGACTCAACGCCTGGCGAATTATTTTGCAGATGCTTTGGTAGCACGATTGTCAGGCAGTGGTGGTAGATTGTTCACTACGCTTTCAAGTGTTCTAACCTCTGCCGCAGAGATTTTGAAGGCATACCAGCTGTTATTGTTTGCCTTTCCTTCCGCGAAAAGCTCCTACTTCCTAACTAATCAGACAATTCTTAATGTAACAGACAAATCAAATAGGTTGCACATTGTTGATTTCGGAATTCTGTACGGTTTCCAATGGCCTTCTCTGATTCAATCTCTGGCGAGTCGTCCTGGTGGGCCTCCCATGCTTCGCATAACTGGAATTGATTTTCCCCAACCTGGATTTAGTGCAGCAGAGAGGATTGAAGAGACTGGGGGCAGACTGGCAGACTATGCAAAATCTTTCGGTGTGCCGTTTGAATACCATGCTATTGCAGCCAAGTGGGAGAATGTGGATGTTGAAGAACTTTCTCTCCGGAGTGATGAGGTTCTTGTGGTAAATTGCATGTACAGGTTCAATAATGTGCTGGATGAGACTGTGGTTCTGGAGAGCCCTAAAAATATCGTGCTGAACAAGATTCGTAGTATGAATCCTAGAGTTTTTATACATGGTGTCGTGAATGGAGCATTCAATGCTCCTTTCTTTATCACAAGGTTCCGAGAGGCACTTTTCCACTACTCTGCATTATTTGATGCAATCGAAACCATTGTTCCTCGAGAACATCCACACAGGCTTTTGCTAGAGAAAGAACTATTCGGCCGAGTGATATTGAATGTTGTTGCATGCGAGGGATTAGAAAGAGTGGTAAGACCAGAAACTTATAAACAGTGGCAGGTCAGGATTCAGCGAGCTGGTTTCGTACAGCTTCCTCTGGATCAAGCTATTCTCTCTAAAGCCAGGGATAAGGTAAAATCATTCTTTCATAAGGATTTTGGAGTGGACGAAGATGGTAAGTGGATATTATATAGTTGGAAGGGAAGAATAACTACTGCTGTGGCCACGTGGAGACCTTCGACATGATTTGGCAGTGGATAGTTCTCTTCTCTGTTCAAAGAATAGAGCAACTTGATACATATTTGTGATTCTGCGAAGACAAGCTTCTGACCTTCAAGTTCAGGAACTGCTAAGGAAATTGATAGAGCGTTGTGGAAGGTATTCTTAGAAGAAATTTTGTCTTCTCCTTCGAGTCACAACATTTAGATCCTTTCATGGCAACATAGATTACTGTAGAATCTGTAGATGTGATTTACATCACAGATAATTACTTTTCAGCTTTATTTAAATTTCAAACATGAAAGGATATGTGTTTGCAGCAATGGGATCTCACCAACGATACAAAACTGAATTTTTTGCAGTGACGACAAGGATTCAATCAACATCAACTTTGTGGGCAGTCTTGATTGATGCCAGTACTCAGATATGTGCATTATATGTGGTATAAAACTGTCTCAGATACGTGCATTATATGTGGTATAAAAGTTGCACGGTATAATATATGGTCTTGTAATATTTATGCTGTCAAGCAAATTGTCATTCATCTCATTCAGATGCTCCTGTATACTAAGGGTTGCTAGCGACTTGTGCAGAAGCTGGCTAAGAGTTGTAACGTGGCAGTTGATCATTATAATAGCTTTTCTTACTTGCATCCTCCATGGCTTTTCTATCTCTTGTTAAATAGGAACTAGCAGAGCTAAAACCAACAAAACGGCCCTTGTATGGTGTCTTTTATTTCACGTTCAAGTTTTCTTTTATCTTCGCTTTCATCGGCACTTATGAATATACACTTAAAATTGAACATATGGTTTGCAGCGTATATCAAAGACATATTTTTCTTGGTTCAATTTGAATTTTGTTGCCCTGCTAGATTTAGCTAAGCTCTATAAAGGTAAAAGAAGATTGATTAATTGTCCCATCCTTTGTTCTCTTATGTAACATTTATGCAAAGGATGCATTCTCTAATGAAATAATGCATGAATAAGTCCAACACTTTTCCAGCAACCTTGTATAAAAGGATTCTCTATAATATGGGATATAATAAACTAGCAAGGTGATGGACTCTTCCATTCACTTGTATTGTTTTTTTGGTTCCAATGGATTTTCGAACAAATTTACTCCAGATGGCTTGCATTTCCAATGAGCCATGGTTGCGGAGTATTTTGTTATTGATGTTCTTAATCAATTCATTGAAATAGATAGTCTTGTCAAAATAATGTGAATGTACACTATTGTATATTCATTTTAAACTTGGATATGGATTTATCTTCTATGATGTTGTGTAGATTCATTTTAAGTTCTCGATTTTTATTTATTTATTTATCATTTTAAATTAGGTTATTTATTTATTTATTTATCATGTCATATGTGTAATAACATTTATATATCATATTCCCCATCGCAGGTGAATCATGGGATGGTTAGGGGAGAAGAGGAGATGCATGTGGCAAGCCGTGTAGCCGCCGGTGCAAACACCTCATCACCAACGCAGATGATTTAACTCCTCCCATGGGCAGTTGGCATAGCGCATGTTTGCCACCCTGCGAGGTTATCATGGCTTCGAGGGACAACAGTGCAAACTGTTGCCGCCTTACACACACCTGGGTCACGTGGTAAAATTATTCAAGCCACTCGGTGTGTCCTTGGGGGCAAGTCTCGAGTCAAGGCTGTCACCTTGTTCTTGATTCCTCCGTTTAGGCTCAACTCCTAACGAAGCCAAGGGAGGGAGACCCTATTGAGTTACTAAGGCTAAATTACTTAGTAAGGTGATGTTGAACTGAATGAGTTACTTAAGAGTTTGAAATTTAACCATAAACAACCATAAATGACAAGATACAAAAATGAGCGCACGAAAGCACAATGCTAAAACACAATATAAATATATAGCAAGAAAATAACCAGTGCCTTAAAAATGGAGTCAAAAAGAAATCAATATACTTGCATGTGCTTGGAGTGAATGTTTTGCAATTGCCTCTTGGTACGTTTTAAGCTAATGTGAAAATATGAGTTGATTAAAATTAGGCGAAGGGGTGGACTCCAAATATACCTGAAAGTACTTGGAGTATGTCCAAAACTAAACCTTCACGGCTACCCGCAAGGAATATGTGGGTCGAATGGAGTCTATGGGGCTATTGTTCATAACGCACATGTTAGGGTGTGACAGAGATCAGCGCCTTGAAGTCACTTTTCAGAAGTTCTCGCTTCCTTTAGGTATTTTGCCACTGTAATGGTTTGATCTAGGTGTTGGATTTTCACATGATGGTTTGTTAATTTGGGAAAGTGAATCCTAATTATACTAGTCACTCAAATGCTTTTAATACAGCTTGATTGATCAGACGAACCACAGCCAAGTGCAGAGCATATGCACCAGAGTCTTGTCAATTTTAGTAAATTTTGAAATGGATGTTCTTGTTAAAAGGAAAACCCTCCAGGAACCTCTTTTGGTCCAAGTGGACCTCAATCGGGGAATCAAGGAGTGGTTGATTTTATTATAGTTACTGAAACAAATGATGATAGCAAATGAAATGTAAAAAGATGAGCAAACCACAATTTTCTAATTAGACTACCACGAACCTTTCTTTACCTTTCGGCTCAAAATGAGGCTCGCAGGGTAAGTATTAAAGTTACTTTGAAAACAATAGAAATAGAATATGGAATTGATTTTATATCAAAGTATACTACCCTGCAGATTAATACTACGCTAGATTGAAAAAGATGAACGAAAAGCAAAAAATAACACGGACGCAAATCCGTCCAGGGGGGATGGGGAATGGACTCGAAAGAGCCTATTCAAAAATTATTTTTATTACCAGTGGTTACAATATTAGCAAAATGATATGATGCCTTTTGATTCTTATATAGAATGAAATCAAGAGCTTACAAAGTACGAAAATTAAAGATTTCAATCAGAAAGGGAGACCCCTGGGGGGATTCAGAGCCCAAAAGTCACTTTCGAGCAGCAGCTCATCTTTTTTTATGTTATGCCTGCTAAAAACCAGCAAGCTTATTAGACTGAAAGATGCCCAAAAGCACTTTGAAAGTATCTTTGGGTCAGCTTACTTTTAGCCAAAAAATGCTAAGTAAAAACTAGTTAAAAAAGGTAAAAAAGGAACCAAAGAAAGCAAGCTTTCCTTGGGATCTTGGCTTGCCTTTTAGCAGCCAATATGATGTGCACTAATTGGTAGATTTATCTTTTATAACAGCAAATAGAAATCTAATGCATGGAAGCTATCAATTTTCTTTAAAATTCCATGCAAAAGGACGATTTCCCTAAAGCTAGATCTAGAATGCTTATGAAACCTTTTAAGAGCAAGATCTAGACTATGGGTTTTGAGAAGATAGATCTATGTTAAATTTACTTTTAAGATGATAGATCTAAACAATATCAACGCTATGAACAAAGTAACCGGGTAAAAGAGTTGATTTTGAGGGAGGAAGAGGAGGAAAGAAATGCTGGTAGCCTTGAAGATCCACAGTGGAGCTTTCAGGTGGAATGTCGAGGGACTATGCCTTTGGAAGGTTTTGGAGAGAGTGAAAAAGCAAACTAGATCAGCATACTCTCCAATCTAGGAACTTGCAGCTCAGTTGAAATTAAAAAACTTGCCGAAAAACTTGTGAGATCCGATTAGTACATACACAGAGATTCAGAATAACATGCATATAAGCTTATAGAACATGTTGAATCTAGATCTCTAAACATGCATCAAAGGAAAGAGATGGCCAATAAACTTATTGAAAAGCACCTTTCCTATCAAGATTATAATAAGCTTATTATCAATCTTAGCAACGAATCCACAAGCAATTAGCAAATTATGAACACAGATATAGGTTACCTTAGTAAAAAGATGGCAATGATCATCCACACATGCAATGGCACAACACCGTCTTGCCTCCAAAGCCTCTCTTTATTTCAAATGAACAATAACAACAGTACAATAGCAGCAACACCTCAATCCCAGTTCTAACTCACTTTGAAGAGGCTGCTGTGCTTGGATATATACAAAAACTAGGAAATCCAGCCCAAGGGGGGGCGCGAATCCCAAGGAGACAGATCAAATCAGCTGATGGAGAGTCAATCAATGCAGATCTGAAGCTGAACTAAGCCTACTTGTCAACCGGGGGCCTGATTGAGCTGACACATCAACTCATAAACCGACACATCAGTCCACAGAGCATAGAGGAGAGTCCACACGTGTGGAGGAGAGAGAGAGGGCACAATTCCCCATAAAGACTGCTGAAGATCAACTCTGGATCTGATTTGATCACCTCCTTCAGTCAAAGATTTGTTAGATCCAGTCAATCTGCTTCAGATATGATTGATTTCAATCAAATCGGCTGAGAATCCACTAATTTATGATTTTGGATTTGTTCCATTATTCATCAATTTATTAATTAAAATAATCAATAATTGATTTTTGGGGCTTTTTACCCTGAGTGATGGAAAATCACTCAAAACTAGGAAATAGTGGGTCCATGGGTTTACATGGTGCTCTTAGCTTGAAATGAGCACCTACATGACTGAAACTGATTATTTGACCCACTTTTATTACAAAATAAAATTTTCCAATTAACTATTAAAAAATAGCCAAAGTTTTGGAAAAATTAAATTTTTAATAAAAAACACTGTAAAAACTGAAAAATTGAAAAATTGAAAAAACCTAGGGGGACTTAGACATGTTCATATGACTCGACCATGATGTCTAGCATGCTTATACATTGACACATAGACTCTAATAACCTCAATAGGCCTAAATGCCAAGCCGACCACCCCAACTTTGGAGGTATGGAGTGAAAAACTCAGAAATTATCAGTCGTTTATTCAACAACCAATAATAACCAAGGGAAAAAACACCTCGGCCTGATCATATTGACAAATAAAGTTTAAGAGACCGAGTCTTTTATAGACACTATCATGCTAGAACATTTATTACAATTCTCCCATGGGGTATGAACATGTGATATAGTACAACAAGCACTTCTCAGAAGTACTTCCAAAGGTCTTCTGAAGTCCGAACAAGTTATCCTCTTCCGGTTCACTAGGCTCACTTGATAAAAAACCACTAAGTACAACTTAGGTGGTAACATACTGGCTCCATCTAGGGACACATTATCTGACTAATACTCTGTTCAAAGGAGAGGATGTGAGAACTCTGGAATCTCTGGGTCCTGCATAGCAATTAGAGTTTGTCAGTAACATGTATACATAAGAAATAATTAACTATAAAAGCAAACTAATGCACATAATTAGTCTATGATGTGCAAAAAGGAATATTTTACAAAACTAATATACAAAGAAAAATTTTCAAACATGGTACAAAATAACTATAATACAACAATATCTATGATACAACAATATGATATATAAAATTTAGAAATACATGCAGGGCCAGGTTTAGAAATTGGCCCTGAAACCATCGATGCCAATAAAGGAATCAAACTGTCTCAGCGAAAAACAACTTGAGGAGGAAACCATTCACTGGGAAGCTCAACCTTTCTCCTTCTAGGTCATTTAGATAGAAGGAGTTCGTTCCTGCTATTTCATTGATGATGTATGGTCCCAACCATAAGTTGTCTAGATTTCCATGTTTCCCAGGTTTCTCCCATCGTTTGTCCCAACGTAAAACTGTGTCACCTACATGGAAGGATCTTGGCCGGGTAGACTTATCAAAGGTTCTCTTGACCTTGTCTGAATTTCTGATACTCTGGTCAAGAGAATTTATTCTACTCTCATCTAGCTCGATCAACTAGTTTATTCTGCTCTAAATGGCCTCCTGATCTGAGCTGAAGGGCTGGAGAAACTGATAAACTGGAAGCTTTAGATGGACTAGTAAGGTGACATCAAGGCCATAGACTAATTCGAAAGGGATCCTCCCAGTTGAACTTTTCTTGGTGATTCTGTCGGCCCATAATGTTAATTTGATCTTGCTATCCTAAACCTTCTTATTGTCACCCACAATTTTTTTGATTATGGTCATTAAGTTCTTGTTACTTGATTCCGCTAGACCATTTCCTTGGGGATAGTAATTGGATGAGTGGGATAGGACAATGGCGTACTTGAAACATAAAGATGACATCTCGGAGGAAACAAAGCACGGGCCATTATCCGTGATGATTCTAGCTGGCACACCGAATCTTGTGATAATCTTATCTTCTAAGAAATCCATGACTATAGCATCGGTTGCCTTCTTGGTGGGTATCGCCTCTACCCACTTGGTAAAATAATCAGTGGCGGTAAGAATCCAAGAATAACCATTGCTCGAGTTATCTTTGAACTTACCGATGAAATCAAACCCCCACTGCTGGAAAGGGGTTTGGACTACTATTGGATTTAAAGGCAAGGCCTTGATTTGTTGTTTTCCGGTGAATAACTGACACTAGGGGCAAACTCTGACATCCTTGTGCACATCTGAAAATAAGTTTGGCCAATAGTGGCCTACTCTAAGGATTTTGTGGGCGGTTGCTTTTGCTACAAAATGTCCACCACAAAATCCTGAATGGAACTCAACCATGAGTTTCTTGGCCTCAGGTTCATCGACACATCTAAGTATTAAACCATCGGGGTTTCTCCAACCCAAACCATCTTTTGTCAAACAATACTTAGTTGCTTTTAGCCTTAATGCTCTTCTTCTATGGCCAAGTAAGTGATCGGGGCATGTAAGGTTGCGGAGGAAAAATATGATGTCGATGTACCAAGGGTGCTTCTCTAATCTCTTAAGCTCGTCTGATACACTTTGTTCTGAATCACTGTTCTGGCAGATTATTCCTAAGACCTTTTCATTTCCTTGGGTCAACATCTTTGCAAGACCTTGTCCCTTAATTAACTTAGTAGTTTTTATCTCCAAATCATATTCCTAAATTTTCGAAACCCACTTACCCCTGATTCCTAGACAATCCTGTTGAGACATGATATCCTTGACAGCTGCATGCAGTACATATCCAATGATTTTGGAGTAACCTATACAAGTTTTGAAATGTTTAAAGGACTTGACAAGAGCGTAGGCCTGTTTCTCCATCGTGGTATACTTCAACTCTGAATTTTGTAAGGCTCTACTCATAAAGGCTATAGGTTGCTCTTGTCCCTCATTCTTTTGAAGCAAAACACCGGCAATGGTGTCTTCTGAGGCAAAGGAAAATATCTGGAATTCTTTGTAATAATATGGACTAATCAAGACCGGGGACATGGATATGGCATCTTTGATAGACTTGAATGCAATTTTTCCTTCATCCGTCCACTCAAACTTAGCATATTTCTTTAATAACTTTTGTAGAGGTTTCATTAATTCTGCTAAATTTGGGATGAATCTTTTTATGAAATTGATCTGACCATTAAAAGATTGGAGAGCTTTTAGATTCTAGGGCAAGGGGAATTTCTTAATGGCTTCAACTCTCTCAAGATCAACCTTGACACCATCCTTAGAAATGATGTGCCCCAACAACTTGCCTTCATTAACTCCAAATATTGACTTGGCGGGGTTCAAGGAAATACCATATTTCTGACATCTTATAAAAACTTGCCTAAGATGACTTATGTGGTCAGATCTTTCCTTTGAAAAAACAATTAAGTCATCTTGATATATTTCGATTATTTTGACTATAAGTTCTTTGAAGGCAAAATCCATGGCTCTTTGGAAGGTGGCACCAGCATTCAATAAGCCAAAAGGCATTCTTAGAAATTTATAGGTACCCCAAGGTGTGGTGAATGTAGTCTTATGTTGATCCTCCTTATTTACCAACACTTTGTTATAACCGGAAAAGCCATCCAGCATGGACATCATTCCTGATCATGTTACTCTTTGAAGCAATGTTTCCATGTCGGGTAATGGGTAATTATCTTTGAGGCATTATGTATTTAGATTCCTAAAATATATACATATTCTAATTGACCCATTCTTCTTTCTGACCACAACTAAGTTGGAGCACCAAGATGAATGTCTTGTAGATGCTATGATCCCTGCTGCTAACATCTTCTGAAGTTCCTTCTGTACAATGGGGGCCAACTTAGAATTTATTTGCCTAAGTTTTTGCCGGAAACGGTTTGACCTCCTTAGCTTATTCTGTGAGGGGAATAGTGTGTTAAAACACATCCTCCCGATAGGCTTTAAGCTCATCATAACTAAAGGCCAACACATCTCTATACTCTTTGATTAAGTTGATCAAATTGTTTCTTTCCTTTTCTGAAGTACCTTTTCTGATTTTTATTAACTTGGGGTCTTTGTCAATTCCTATGTTTATTTCCATATAATTCCCAATTTTTATTTCTTCTTTTTGTTTTTTATGATGATCCTGTCGATCAAAAAGATTCTCGAAAACTATAAGGCTACTCGGGATGTGATTCCTTTCATTATCCTCGCACTCCTGATACTCTTGACCCTCTTACTGATAATTGATCTTGCAACCTTCAAACTCTTGTAGATTGTGGATGAATCTCAAGAGTTGCTCATCATCTTTGAACACCTGCCAGTGGTCTATATTATCTGGAATTGAAGGTCTGAAATTAATTTCCATCTTTCCATTTCCATTAATCATTTCATCCGATGGCTAAAGGGTGGATGCTACTACTGCCAATTTATCTACTAACCCATTCATTTCCCTATGGACCTTTTGAATGTTAAGTGCATCGAACCATTCCATAGTGTCCGATGTGGCATTTCTATACTTTCTTAGTCTGTAATTTTTGCATTGATACTGATTCTTAATCTAGAGGACAACTAGATCTGAATCACCCTTTATGTTCAACATCTTTATCCACATATCTTTAGCGGTTTCTAACCCTAAGAGCAATGCCTCATACTCGGCTACATTGTTTGATGCTTCAAACTCTAACCTGAACGCAAAGTTGTAGATTTTATCTGAAGGAGAGATGATCACGATGCCCGCACCTTTTCCGGTTTTGGAATAAGCCCCATCAAAGTACATTTTCCAAACTTCATCGATCTTTTCATTTTTAATGTTTTCCTTAATAGGAGCCATGAAATTTGACAAAATAGCATAGTTTCCAAAATTATCAGTGAAATGAACAAATTCATTTCTGGGCTTCTTAGGGTTTTCGACATGTCGTTTCCTCAGCTTTTCTCTGTGGAGAATCACTTTATTGTTCTCTGATGCAGGTATAGTAGCATATGTCCAATCCATTTGAATGTGCCCACCAAGAGTTGCGGCCCATTTTCTGGATAGCAGCATACCCCAATTATCTGGAACATCTATCACCACCACATCCATAGACATGTCAATATCAGGATCCTTGGCCAACTTAACCTATAAATTTAAGATTATCCCTACCACTTCAACTTCTCTTGCATCCATGGCACAAACATTGTGGTAGGGTCGGGTGACCCTTAGATTTAGCTGTTCCATTACTTTTCTTGTCATGACATTTGATGAAGCACCTGAATCTAACATGCAGTTATGAAGGAGAATGTTATCAACTAAGAGGGAGACATAAAAAGGCGGGTGGTCTTCTCTTCTCGGATCAACACTGTTGAGAACTATAGGCATATCTATAGGTTCAATATGTTCAGCTTCAAATATAGCATTGTTATTAGGAAGAGGATCCTCTTTGACAATATTATGAGCTTTACTTTGACTATCCTCTAAGGCTTTCAACAACTTTTCTTTTTGACCAGGAACTTTAAGGACATCAGTTGCATAAACATGAATCTTAGCACTACTTATCCATTCTCCCATATCAATATTTGATTCAGGGACAATAGGAGGATCTGGGAGGGGAGGAGCGGTTACCTTTGGCTTGTACTGTTTAGATGGTGATGGCTTCTCTCTTCTGTGATATACTGCTCCCTTTAATCTAGCCTCCTTCATTTCCTTAATTTCTTCCGGAGAAGGCATTACACCATAAAAATTGGAAAGGAGATCCTTCTCGTAACCATAATCCGTGGCCTGCTGCCAATGCTGGTTTGATAAAGGATAAGTTCGGCCTACCATATACACATGATCAGACTTGCCTGATGTTGTTTCCTGATTACTAACCTCGGCCATTCCATGTTCTATAACTTGGTTTGCTATATAGCAAGTGCTTTCCTGGTGGAATTGATCAAAAGGTTTACACCATGGAATGACCTCTTCTACCAGGTTAGTTGAGTCTAACTGGTTTGGAATCCTAGGTTCTTGTTGAGGAGCTTTCTTTTGATACACCTGATTCTGTTTAGGTTGAAAGTTCCTACGTCCATTATTTCTTTCCATTGTGATTATTTTGTTCTGAATATTATTCAATTGTACAGATTGATTTGCCATGATTTGGTTTTGACTAGTAACCAATTTTTCTATCATTTTAGTTTCCTTTTCCATGGGGTCTTTAGAGGTTTCCTTTTCCTCTAATTCAACGTCTTTTCCCTTCTCTTTGTTGTATGAAGTGTTTCCCCTAGTGTAACCTGGAATGTTGGATTTGCCTGAAGAATGCATATTCTTTTCTATTTTCTCGGCCAAATCCTGAGCAGTTTTTAGATCGACCGGCTCTTTGTCCCTTAACTGGTACTTCAAATCACCAATGAAAGCTTCGATGTAAGATATGAGGATGGAGGCATCCCTTGGCTTGATTTCTCTATGGAGGTCCACAACCACATGCGTAAACTTAGTATTAAATTGATCAATGGTTTCATTCTCCATCTTCTTTATGTTATGAAGGGCAGCAAGCAGATGTCTTGGTTCCTTCTTTTCCCCCTATTTCTTCTTAAAACCCTCTAGGAATTCATTAAGAGTTTTATATGAATCATCACCAAGGTCGGCATACCATTCCGCAGCATCATCCTCTAAAGATAAAGCAAAGAGCTTCATTTTGACATCTTCATGGTTAGAGGCAGCATTATTGCAGTAACTGACCAGGTTCTTATCAAACTTTCGGATGTGAGACTTGGCAGTGATGGCATTATTTCCCTCGAATATGGGGAGCTTCTTGATAGCATCATTCGGAATGTCATGAGGACTACCTGCTATCTGAGAAAAGTCAAAGGGTTTGTAAAATTCCGTCATTTCTTGAGATTGGAAGGTATGACTCTCTACAAATATGTGATGGATATCTGAGAGGGATTGGTCTCCTAAATTTTCAAGGTTTCTACAAGAAGTCTGCCTATTCAATATTTCCCTAATAAACCTTTCAGGATCAGGGAGAGGATTGAATAATTTTCAGCGGTTTCTTCGGGTAGAAATTTTTGAAGGGATGTTAGACAGTGGAGTTGCCAGATGGATCGAGTTTTAATTTTTATGTTTTTTAAAGACTAGATCAATCAAAAGTTTTTATCTTTTTAGTTGTTTAGAAAAAAGTTAAGCTAAGTCATACTCGAGAATAAAAAGACTTATCCCCGGCAACGACGCCAAAAAATGTTGCCACCTTACACACACCTGGGTCACATGGCAGAAATCTTCAAGCCACTCGGTGTGTCCTTGGGGGCAAGTCTCGAGTCAAGGCTGTCACCTTGTTATTGACTCCTTCGTTTAGGCTCAACTCCTAATGAAGCCAAGGGGGGTAGAGCCTATTGAGTTACTAAGGCTAAATTACTTAGTAAGGTGATGTTGAACTGAATGAGTTACTTAGGAGTTTGAAATTTAACCATAAACAACCATAGATGACAAGATACAAAAATGAGCGCACGAAAGCACAATGCTAAGACACAATATAAATATATAGCAAGAAAATAACCAGTGCCTTAAAAATGGAGTAAAAAAGAAATCAATATACTTGCATGTGCTTGGAGTGAATGTTTTGCAATTGCCTCTTGGTACGTTTTAAGTTAATGTGAAAATATGAGTTGATTAAAATTAGGCGAAGGGGTGGACTCCAGATATACCCGAGAGTACTTGGAGTATGTCCAAAACTAAACCTTCACAGATACCCACAAGGAATATGTGGGCTGCATGGAGTCTCTGGGGCTATTGTTCATAACGCACCCGTTAGGGTGTGACAGAGATCGGCGCCCCGATGTCGCTTTTTAGAAGTTCCCGCTTCCTTTGGGTATTTTGCCACCATAATGGTTTGATCTAGGTGTTGGATTTTCACCTGATGGTTTGTCAATTTAGGAAAGTGAATCTTAATTATACTAGTCACTCAAATGCTTTTGATACAGCTTGACTGATTGGACGAACCGAAACCAAGTGCAAAGCATACGCACCGGATTCTTGTCAATTTTAGTAAATTTTGAGATGGATGTTCTTGTTAAAAAGAAAACCCTCCAGGAACCTCTTTTGGTCCAAGTGGACCTCAATCGAGGAATCAAGGAGGGTTTGATTTTATTATGGTTACTGAAACAAATGATGATAGCAAATGAAACGTAAAAATATGAGCAAACCAGAATTTTCTAATTAGACTACCACGAACCTTTCTTCACCTTTCGGCTCAAAAGGAGGCTCGTGGGGTAAGTATTAAAGTTACTTTGAAAACAATAGAAATGGAATATGGAATTGATTTTATATCAAAGTATACTACCCTGCAGATTAATACTACGCTATATTAAAAAAGATGAACGAAAAGCAAAAAATGACACGGACGTAAATCCCCCCCGGGGGGATGGGGAATGGGCTCGAAAGAGCCTATTAAAAAATTATTTTTATTAGCAGTGGTTACAGTATCAGCAAAATGATATGATGCCTCTTGATTCTTATATAGAATGAAATCAAGAGCTTACAAAGTACGGAAAATAAAGATTTCAGTCAAAAAGGGAGACCCCTGGGGAGATTCAAAGGCCCAAAAGTCACTTTTGAGCAGCAACTCCTCCTTTTTCCTGTTATGCTTGCTAACAACCAGCAAGCTTAACATACTGAAAGATGCCCGAAAGCACTTTGAAAGTACCTTTGGGTCAGCTTACTTTTAACCAAAAAATGCTAAGTAAAAACTAGTTAAAAAAGGTAAAATGTAGCTAGGGTTTTACCCCTAGCTTGTGCGAATGAGCACCTACTAAGGAGAAGGGACTCCTTAGTACCATTTCAGTAAATGTAAATTAAAATGCTAAGACAAAAATACAAATTAATCTAAACATGTGCATGAAACAGAAAAACAAGATGTAAAAAATGGCTTTTGTATTAATGTTACCTCCAATGTGAAGGTTGGTGAAGCCCTTTGCAGTGATCCAAGAAGGTTGCTCCAAGCTCCAACTTGCTCCTTCTCTTTCTCCAATGGTGGAAATGGGCCAAAAGGGGCTCTCAAGGTGAAAGTAGCTCAAGGGTGAGCTAGGGTTTCCAGAGCTACTTTGGCAGAGTAAGGGTGCTTATGATTGTGGATATGAAATAAGGGGTCTCCATCACCTATTTATAGTTTTTCAGTGGTGGAGTGCTGGCCCATGGTTTTGGAAACCATATGGTTTAGGGTAGCTGTATAGGGTTTTTTCCTCCTTTTCCTCATTATTTTATATTTTTTCTTCCCTTTTTAGGGGATTTTTTCTATTTTAGAGGAATTTTGGATATTTTTGGAGGAAAAAAGGGGTTTTCAAGGGAAATATGGTAGGAAAATGGACAAATGAGTCATGTATTGGGGTAGATGAGGTAGTGAACACTTTTTGGGTGTTAACAGATTGCCCCCTGATGTGCGAGGGCAGGAGCTCATCGTATGGCCGATGGACATCATAAGTCATAAATGGTGTTCCTGGGGTGTGGTGAAGAGAAGAAACAAACTGAAGCCCGGAACAACGATCCCGAACCAACTGCAAGAACTAAAAGTACATAACCTCAATAATGGATGAGGAATCATCTGATCATATGGACGAGGCGGGCATTCCCATGCTCGTATCAGGATATAACATAATAATAACAATGGGGTCCAAAATATGGAGACCTGACATATACATGGCCTCAAATACTAAATGGGGAAGAATCTCAATATATGGACGAGGCGGGCATACCCATGCTTGTATCGAGATACATAAAAATAACTGTGAGGCCCGAAGAGAGGGACCTGTAGGATACCTAAAAAACCACTGTGTATATCATAAGGGTCCAGAAGGGACACAAAGCTGGGACATACTGCTGGGCGGACCAGGTCTGAGCTGAAAAACTGATGCACTGGAATGACAGCAGTGCTACTGAATGTGGTACCAAAGGAACTGATGAGCTGCTGTATCAGAGTGACAAGGGTCATACTCGCAATGGTACACTGAACTGGAACTGAACTGGGTACTCAAGGAAGCATGGAACTGGATGGCTTCCAAATACAATCGCCAACACAGCCCGGACATCCACGGGAACATATAACTGGGCGTTCCGAAGTGACTCACCAATGTGCTAGAATCGGGGGAAATACGGGGTCTTCGACAAATAATGAAAGGGATATAAATCCTGCGCGATTCTCAACGATGCGATCAAGGTGCTGACGTCGAGCATGTGAGAAACAACCATTCGGAGAGGCAATGATGACTCCTCCCAAAATGGTCCGTAGGCACTCACCACAGATGGTGATGGGTCCAAGGCGTAGGGGCCTCTGGGTCTATCCTCTGGAATAGAGGGGCTGTCGTCGACAGAGGGAGACCTGCAACTATCAAGGCAATGATGTTTCCTTGACAGGAGCGTGAGGTGGAAAACCAAAATGTGATAGTACTGATGGCAGGATTGATAAACTGGGGAGAATAACTGGGTAAGTAGAGTGGGTGGACTCAAACTTCCTTTGTTCAGAGTATGATGGCGGGGATGATCGGGCAGCATATGAAACTGACTGGTGGTAAGGGGATCATAGATGTATTGGATCTGGGAGGGTGACGGGGCTGAGGGAGACTCAAGCTGTGGGAAAATGGCAGGAGACTACAGAATACTCTGAATAAAGGCGACCTAAATGGGGGTGCTGTCGAGAGGATCAATCATAGCGCCAAGAGGCACAGGGGGACTTTTTCATGGGTTAGGGAACTAGAAGAAGTGTGTATATAAAATGGTACTGTCATGTGGATTTATACGAGCCTAGGACAGTTCATACTCGTGGTTGCTTTCAATTTTAAGGAGTCTGAAAGCAATAAGAAGACTCGGAAGTAATGGAATGGTATTGTCGTGTGGATTTTACGAGCCCAGGACAGTTCATGCTCGTGGTTGCTTTCAATTTTAAGGAGTCTAAAAGCAATAAGAAGACTCAGAAGTAATGGAATGGTACTGTCGTGTGGATTTTACGAGCCCAAGACAGTTCATGCTCGTGGTTTCTTTCAATTTTAAGGAGTCTGAAAGCAATAAGAAGACTCGAAAGTAATGGAATGGTACTGTCGTGTGGATTTTACGAGCCCAGGACAGTTCATGCTCGTGGTTGCCTTCAATTTTAAGGAGTCTGAAAGCAATAAGAAGACTCTGAAGTAATGGAATGGTACTGTCGTGTGGATTTTACGAGCCCAGGACAGTTCATGCTCGTGGTTGCCTTCAATTTTAAGGAGTCTGAAAGCAATAAGAAGACTCTGAAGTAATGGAATGGTACTGTCGTGTGGATTTTACGAGCCCAGGACAGTTCATGCTCGTGGTTGCTTTCAATTTTAGAGAGTCTGAAAGCGATAAGAAGACTCGAGGGGGGTTGCTTTTTCGTGTGGTAGTCTCCAAGGCCCTAAGAAGCATAAAAGGATGCAATGAAGAACTCTTCTAGCCGATGTGACTAGAGTATTCCTTTTTCGTAATTAGTCTACCAGGTCCGGAAAAGGGTTAAACTTATACCAGATAGACGCCCTTTCAGGTACTTTAACGAGCATGAAAGGAAGCAAGATTGCTCGGCGATCTTTTCATTGTTTTAGGAGTCAGAAAAGAGCTTAACAGAAACTCCCTAAGTGCCTTTTTCGTATAGGACTTGTCCGGCCCGAAAAAGGGATAAAATTATACCGAACAAAAGGAATGGCCAGGAAAGGAGGAAGTGTTCAATCAAGGAACATTTATGATGACCAAGAACGAGGGTGAGGGGGAACACTGGTGGGCCTCCTTGCGGGGTGAATGAATGGTGGCAAAATAACGAAGCATTGGTAGTATGACAGGAGTGGATGGCTCATGTAAAAAGTGTGGAACAATCTGATGGCGGTCGATGTGGCGCACAAATCGAGGCAGCAAGGTGTCGGGACACAATGTTGAAATTGTACCAAGTGAGAGCGAGAAATGATCTCAAGCATCATCATGAGCTCGGAAAAATGAATCCGGCAATATAAAAAGTGTGAAAAACGGAGAACGGCCGAAGTGGCGCGCAAACCGAGGCAACGAGCGGTGTCTAAAAAATGGACAAAAAATGATGTAGAAAAAATAATGCAACGAGGTGACCATCGTGACAGTCTCGTCGTGCTGATTCCAATGGTGGAAACGGTTCGGAAAACGAACTCCGTATGGGTTCAGAATGGCCAAAACAAGAAAAAAGTCAACGGACTATAAATAGTAAGTGGGCCCAACATGACAAGTGTCATTTGTACTATTTGACTTTGACTAGTGATCAAAGTGGACCAGAGCTGAGGTGGCATTTCTAGACGATCCGACCGGCTGATTTCAGATCCGGGAGATACAGGTATTCCGTCAAACTCATACCTGCTTTGTCATTGGGTTCGGGGGGTGGGTAGTGGGTCCCAGGGTACTATTTGCACGGTCCATGTGGGGTGGACCGCAGGTTAGTGGGTCGGAGCCGCGGTCGAGGACCGCGGGTTTCTTGGGGGATCACGCGGTTGGGGACTATGACTGTAGGCTTGACAGCTGCGGTTAAGGACCGCGACTGTAGGCCTGACAGACGCGGTTAAGGACCGCGACTGTAGGCCTGACAGCCGCAGTCGAAAACCACGACAGGGAGCCCTAAAGCCACGGTTTTGGACCGAGCTATTAGGGTTTTTCAAGGGGAGGGGAAGGACTATTTGTTTGACATGAGTCTGATGAGTCTACTTTGCGTGATTGACAGGATGCCACAGGTTCTGTGGAGAGAGCGGGAGATACTAGATGAGATCATGGCCGTTGTCCGAGAGGACCGCCAGGTGTGATCGATGCTGGGGCTATTCGGACTGCTAAAGTTCGCCCAGGTACCCATGATGCGGTTAGCAGCATTGCTGCTGAACCGATTGATTATTTTTTGGGAGCCGGACATACAGGCTTTCAGAGTGCAGGGTGAGAGGGTGGACCTCACCTTGACAGATGTATACTTCTTGACGAGGTTGCCCTATCTGGGTAGGGTGGCAGACACGCAGCCGCGGGTATCAGCGGACATAGATATGGAGGACATGCTGGAGCGGTACTATGGTCCAGAGGCTCGGGTGCAAAGGAATGCACTTCTGGTGAGAGACCTACTGGAACCAGCAGTGCAGGCCATGGCAGCATGCGTGGTGCACGTCTTGGGATCCCAGTCACCGGAGAAGGTGTCTAGGGGCCAGATGCAGCTAGTGGAGCGCGTACTGGATGGTGTGTATTACGTGTGGGGCCAGATGTTACTTACCTGCGTGCAGCGGCAGCTGACAGCAGCGAAGGAATCTGGCAAGGGGTTTTGCTACGGTTCTTTCTTATGTGCGTTTTTTATGGATAGGGTACCCACACTGCGGCCGCGGGTGCCGATCAGAGCAGGAGGCTTGAGGGAGCCGCTGATGGTGCGGTGGGGCGAGATGATGCACCGCCATGGTGGCGGCGATGTTGGTAGGAACTTTACACAGGAGTTGTACCTGCAATGGCTCCAGATACCATTGACACTTGATGACTATCCATATAGAGATATGGATTACACCGGAGATCCAGAGGCACCACGGCCGCCGGGACAGGCATGGGGACCAGATGGTACGTATGGTTTGATTGCATTGTCAAGTTTTATATATGATAGTTGATTGATATATTGTTACTGACAAATGGGTGATCTGCAGATGTGGGCCTGAGGCCGCCGCCAGGGCATGTGGCACGGAGGGGAATTGTGGCCGTTCCAGCTCTGCCTGGGTGGGGGGAGGTGCGTCGCCGGGATGCGGAGGGGACGCTAGAGTCTGTACGGGCACTACTAGACCATTTGCTGGTGGGGGTGACCGACGAGGGGTGGCGGGACGTCGATCCGGACGTGGTTCAGGATTGCATGAGGGAACCATGGGAGTTCAGATCTATTGCGATCCGGGTGGCTATCTTGGCGGATAGGGTACGGGCACAGGAGCCCGTAGGGGATGAGGATTTGCCGGAGGAGGAGCGAGGGGAGGATTCAGAGGCAGCAGATGCTGGCAGTGATGCAGGGTATGACTCTCAGTAGGGAGTGCAGGGGACCCCCCTCGAGTTTTGTAGTTACGGCATGTATTTTATGAGGCTTTTAGGGATGTACAGACATTTTTTGTATAGCTGAGTACAGGGATACTCAGGACATGTATAGCACTGTGACATGTATTTTTTGATATATATATATATATATATGCACATGGATGCACCTTTTTTGTGATGTTGTCTTAGTTGTATACACGTGGATGCGCTTTATGATGTGTGATATGTTTGTATTGCACGTGGATGCAAGTAGTCTAGGATGTTGGGCACGTGGATGCCCCTTGTGTATTTTATGTGATGTGACATGATGTATGTATGATTAGGCACGTGGATGCCCCTATGGATACAAATGTGGTTTTATGGTTTATGTACATGGATGCAAATGTTGATGCAATGCAGTCTTTTTGGGTTTTTATATATTTGGATGAGATGTTATGGGATAATGATGCATGATGGAGGTGTTACATGGTGTGATTGATATGCCAATCTAGGATGTTATTTGCCATTTGATCTGTGACACTATTGTGAGCTCTTGGGACATGTGTGAATGTGATGGATTCAAACTGTCGGCTGAGTTGTTTTGTATGCAGGAATTTTCTAAATAGGCAGGGATCACGCACCTGGTAGCAGTTGTTGAGCTGGGAGACAAGTAGCTGGGAGTCTAGGAACACATGAAGGTGACATATGCCCATCTGGAGGGCAGCAGTCAGGAGACCGGTCACAGCATCATACTCTGCCTGGTTATTGGTAGCGACGCCTATACATATTTCGTCAAGGTGAATCATTTCGTTGGAAGGGGAATATAAGACCCATGCTGCAGAAGCCAGGTTGGGAGACCAGCGGCTTGCGCCATCAGCAAAGCCAGTGTAACGAGGTGGAAGATGGTCCATCTGTGGGCATGCAAAAAGAACGATGAATGTAAGATTATGGTAAAGAAGGTGAAAAACAAAAAAGAGAGGAAATTGGACAATGCGGACCAATGAGGTCGCGGTTTCAGTTATGGGTAAAAACGTTTAAGATACAACCCATTACGGGGGTTTCGTAAAGGGTGGCCTTCAGAGTCGGCTAAAATGTATGCCCCCTTGCTGAGGCAAGTCTGGACAATGAAAGGGCCTTGCCACATGGACTCAAACTTTCCTTTACCGGTTTTGTCGTGGGCTTGGTCATAGGCGAGGACGAGGTCCCCTTCGTGGAAAGTTTGAGGGTGAACATGTTTGTCATAACCGGCTTTGGAGCGGTTTTTGGCAGGTTCGATTTTCTGGAGAGTGGCACGACGATCTTCATCGGCTTGTTTGAGGGATAGCAGACGTTGCTCAAGGGGGGAGGTATCGGGGAGAAGCTCAATGGTGATATGTAAGGTAGGTATCTGACACTCAATGGGGAGGACAGACTCTACACCGTGAACTAAATGAAACGGGGTAAAACCAGTGGCGGTCTTGGTGGAGGTACGGTAAGCCCATAAGGCAGGGAATAGCATATGGTGCCAATTGGACTTATGCTGGTCAACAGTGCGTTGGAGTATAGTTTTTAGGATTTTGTTAACAGCTTCTACTTGACTGTTCCCTTGAGGGTAGTAAGCAAAGGAAAATTGGTGTTCAAACTTGAGGAGGGTGGATAACTCGCGCCAAATGGAATCTTCAAAGTGTGATCCATGGTATGAGACCAACTGTTTAGGGACCCCAAATCGAGTGATAACATGGTTGAAAAAGAAACGGGCAGCAGTGTCAGCGGTACAGTTGAAGGTGGGCATGGCTTCCGCCCATTTGGTGAAGTAATTGACGGCGATGATGATGTACTTATGGCCATTTGCAGATGGGGGTCTACACTACATGAAGTCGATGGCCCACTTACAAAAGGGGCCAATGGTGATGACTGGGTGTAATGGAGCAGGTGGTGTCCGGGCCTTGGGGGCAAAAAGTTGGCAGTTATGGCAATGCTTGACCGCAGTGATGCAGTTGGTGAAAAGTGTGGGCCAGAAGTATCCGACGCAGACGACCTTTTGGGCAGTGGCCATCCCTGAGAAATGGCCGCCGCAGGCAGCGCTATGACAATCATTAAGGACGTGTTCAGCTTCCTCGTGTGTAAGGCAACGACAAAGAATTGTGTCGATCCCTCGCCGGTAAAGGACATCTCCTAGGAGGAGGTAGCGAGAGGCTTAGTGACGGATACAACGATGTCCATTACGAGTGACTTTGGGTCGGAATTTATACGTGCGTAGGTATAACAAGATATCACCGTACCACGGGTCATCAGACGAGATAGTGAACAAGTGATTGTCAGGTAACTCATCGGAGATGGGTGGGGCCGGGAGAAAGGAAGGGAGATCGGTGATGAGCTGGGCAAGCGCAAGGGCTTTAGTGATTTTAGGTGTTCGAAACGAGAGGTCATATTCCTGGAGGATAATGACCCATTTAGCCACACGACCTTACAGGAGCCGCCGGTTTAGGAGATATACCATGGGGTTAGAGTCGGCGACGACTGTGGTATGACTAAGTAAAATGTAGTGTCGCAATTTTTGGACGGAAAAGACCACTACTAGGGCTAGTCTCTCCTCATATGGGTAACATAGGGGTGGACCGGACAAGGTCTGGCTGACGTAGTAAATGACATGCTCTTGGTGTGAGGTGTCTTCTTGAACCAAGACTCCGGACACAGCATGCTCGGATGCCGAGACGTAGAGAATGAAGTCTTGAGAAAAATCCGGAGGGGAGATCAAGGGGGATTGTGTGAGAGCTTTCTTGAGGGCTTCGAATGCAGCTTCTGCTTGCTCGTCCCAGACAAAGGGTATGTGGGTACAGAGTAGGCGCAAGAAACCGTGAATGGTTGTGGCGTAATCAGGAACGAAGCGTCGAAGGAAATTGGATTGCCCTTGCAGACTTTGGAGTTGTCGGAGCGTGCGAGGAGAGGGAAGGTCTAAGATGGCTTGGACTTTCAGGGGATCAACAGTAATTCCTTTCTGGGAAACAATGAAACCCAACAATCGGCCTGTCGGAATGAAAAAAACACACTTGTGTGGGTTTAAGCAGATCTGATATTTACGACAGCGCAGAAAAACTTGCCAAAGGTCGTTAAGGTGGTCTGATCGTTTCCGGGAACGAGCTGTAAGGTCATCAAGGTAGACGAGCAGGATGTGGACCAAATCATGAAAGCAATAGGTCATGGCCCGATGGAATGTGGCACCATCATTTTTTAGGCCAAAAGGCATGCCGCGATAGGCAAAGGTGCCCCATGGGGTAGTAAAGGCAGTTTTGTACTGGTCTTCCTTTCGAATTTGGATCTGATTGTATCCGGAAAAACCGTCCATGAATGAGAGGACTTCATGCCCCACACACGCATCGATGAGCTGGTCAATAAAAGGCGTGGAGAAATTGTCTTTGGGACAGGCGCGGTTTAAATCTCAGAAGTCAGTGCATACTCTAATGGTGCCTTGTTTTTTGTTAACGGGAATAGTGTTTGAAACCCAGGTGGTATGGGCAATAGGATAAATGAATCCTGCCTTGTGAAGTTCCTCAATCTCTACTTTGACAGCTGGGAGTTTTGAGGGATGAATGGGATGTTGTTTCTGACGAACGGGGGGTACATCAGGCCATGTGTCAATGTGGTGCTCTATAATGGCAGGGTCAAGACCGGGAATTTCGGTATAGGACCAGGCAAAGACATCACGGAATTCTCTGAAGAGTTTTTTATATTCCTCAATCTCTTGCTCACTGCAAGAGGCTCCTAAAGTGATGAGTTCGGGGGTGCTGCTTGGGGCAGCGATATCAATTTGGATGATAGGTGAGATGTTGGCCATGTTACCCTCCTCGAAGGCATCAGGAGCAGGAATAGGGTCCTTGAACCAGTCGATCTTGGGGGGAAGGAAGTCTTTGGATTCAACTGCAAATTGGGTAGCAGTGTTAGAGGAGGATTCATCTGGGAGGAAGTAGGAACGATGGTGCATGTCATCCCAGGGATACTCTGGGGTAGTGAGAGCCTCGAGGATTTCCTCATCAGTACGGAAAGTTTGTGTCATCAAATCGGTTGACGAGGGAGTAGTGGCGGAAGAGATCATATAAATGGTATTATCCTCTCCGGAAGGGGAAGAGACCGGGGGGTGGATCTCCTCAATGGTGGGTGGTCCCATCTCAAGATCTAGATTGTTCATCTCATAGAGAGCTGCTCTGTAGTCGGGGAGATCGGGACAGTGATGTGATTAATGCCCGTAAACACCGCATATGGCACAGGGGTGGTTAGTGCGTAGGGATTTGTTGCGAGGCTTAGGGGTTGGATCTAGTTTGACAACCGGCATATCGGGGTCGTCGTCAAGCATTTGCATGTGTTCCTGTACTGCCGGTAACTGAGGACATTGGTGAGTCGCATGGCCCAACTCGTCGCACAGCGAGCATTTGGGAGGAGCATGAAACACAGGGGGGTTTCTGACTATCTTGGGAGGTGGGACAACAGTGTAAGGTTGGGGGCCTCTGCCCCCAGTTGGTTTGGTAAGAGGAGGGGGGGGGTTCGTGGAGGACGACGGGGTAGCGACACCGGGAGGTGGTTGACTAGTAGTGACAATGGGTTGCACCGGTTGTAGGACAACATCTGGTGTCGGCGGGGGAATGGGGGGCGAAAGATACCAAACAGGTAATCCTAAGGTTAGCCCAGGGAGGCTGAGGGTAGCCATGACGAGGGTGCTAACTACTCCTGAGGGAGGGATGAGGAAAGGAATGGTATGGATGGGTGTAACACCAATGTGACTAGGTACCAAAGGGGGTTTAGGCAACAAGGGTGGTTGATGAGTAGGAGTTTGCGTGCTATGGGACAGGGTACATAGGTCAGACACGTCAGTGGCAGGTGACGGGGGTGGAATAGATTGGAAGGTCGAGGTCATTGGCGTGTCTGAGTAAACTTCGGG
Source organism: Pseudotsuga menziesii (assembly GCA_001517045.1). Taxonomy (NCBI): domain Eukaryota; kingdom Viridiplantae; phylum Streptophyta; class Pinopsida; order Pinales; family Pinaceae; genus Pseudotsuga; species Pseudotsuga menziesii. Next base: position 7,915 of record LPNX010079459.1, on the reverse strand, counting down.
CCCCATAGAGGAAACAAGTGAGGTGGTGGTACCCGAAACAGGTTGTTCAACCATGGGGAGAACATTTTTGGGTGCCACGGGGGCATTGGGATCATAGTAGGTGAGTTGGTCAACCTTGACCACGCGTCCCTCATGGGGGAACATCATGGTACGAAAAACGGAAGAAGCAACCGCCCGCATGGCATACATGTAGCTGTGGCCAAGTAAAAGGTTATAATCAAGCTGTGCATTAATAACCTTGATGTTGATGAGGACGGTTTTTCCAGCCAGCTGGACGGGGACGTTAGTTAATAGGCCTTGTGGTTGAGCCGAACGGCCATCGTAGGCTCGCAATGCAGTAGTGGACTGCTGGAGAGGGGGGGATCCCAATTTCTTCCAGATGAAGGTGGACATGACACATGTAGAGGCACCTTCATCAATAATGCATCGATGGATGACAAAATTCTGAATGGAAACAGAAACTTGGAATGCTAAAGTGGAAGGCATGCGGGGTTTGGATTGGTCAAAATCAAATGCCATTAAATTCGAATCATTTGGATTGATAGCCCCAATGGCTGAGAGTAAAGTCTTGCGCTGCGAAGGGCAGTTTTTAAGACTTCTAACGCAAACATGGCTGCGGGATATTGGGCTAAGTCATCGACAATGTTGTAGTTTGACGCAGCCCGCGCATTGGGGTTATTGTTGATACGGGGAAGCGGGAAACGAGGTGCTTTGGGAGCGCCATCTAGTGGAGGTGGAGGTATACGTAACGGCTGATCAGTGGGATGAGCGTTAGTGTTTTTATCGGTGGGAGGGGCTTCAGAGGTGGAGCCATATTGGTTCCGCTGGGTCTGGAGGTTGACATCAGCGGAGGACATCATCAACAAGTGGTGGGTACCTGAGTCAAACATGGGTTGATCAGGAGCAGTGTAAGTGATTTGTTGTTGGGTTGGCGCGTTGGCTTGAGGGGGAGCCAACGGTTGAGTGTTCACTACGCCTTGGTTTGGTAAGGGGTTTTGCAGCACCAAAGGTGGCTGCTGAGGTTGTGGGGGGGTGGGTGGTGCTTGAGGAGCTGCATGCCCTTGGCGGTGGGCATCATCAACCCAAAGTTGCCGAGCTCGCTCCAAGTGTGGGAAAGCATGTGTGTAGTGGCCATAGACCCCGCAAATAGAACAAGGATGGTTTGTTCGCAAATTGGGGTTTTTAGCCTATTTG